>CM064510.1:17138227-17204430 GCA_032716605.1 Paralithodes platypus | reverse complement strand
ATATGAATACATGAATTAATAGACCAAAACATAGCCACTAGCCCCTTAACCCCTTCTGTACCGACGGTGCAGTATAAAGGGTTAAGTGAGATAGTTCGAATCCTGTTCATTGCTGGAGGCTCTTTTTAAACTGAATACATTAGTTTTATAGACAGTGCCGGTACAGAAGGGGTTCATTACAAGAGAGAGAGAGAGAGAGAGAGGGAGGATGAGGATGAGGAGTTGGAATTAAGGAAGAAGATAGTAAGGAAGGAGAAGAAATTAAGGAAGAAGACATTTGTTTAGATTAAGAATGACTTGTTTAGCCCAACAAACTAAAATCTCTCAACCATGGACTACAGTAGATCTGGACTGGACACGAAAATGGAACTTTGCAGTAAGGGACCCAAAATCGGAGAACGAACCCACAAGTTCGAAACTCGAAACCGCGAAAATGTGATATTTTCGCGGTTTCGAGGTTCAAACTTAGGGGTTCGTTCTCCGTTTTGGGTCCCTTACTGCAAAGTTTCATTTTCGTGTCCAGTCCAGATCTACTGTAGTCGATGTCTCAACTAATCACCAAGGATATAATATAATACTATTAACCGGAAGTACTCTCTCTATCTATCTATCTATCTATCTATCTATCTATCTATCTATCTATCTATCTATCTATCTATCTATCTATCTATCATATAATACTATACATTCTTTTCATTTAAAGTATTGTACAAACGAATTGATAGTAGTAATTGCAAAGTTGATTTCTTCTTGTGTTGTACATGGTTGTATGCCTGTAAGAATGAACTTTGGAATTATGGTACCCTTATTGAAAGATAAGTATAAAGATAATACATCACTTGATAATTATAGATCAATTACGTTATCCCCAATATTATTGAAGGTATTTGAATACTGCTTGAAGTACAACATTTTAAGATATGTTAGTTTAAATGATAGGCAGCATGGATTCAGAGAGAGGTATTCTACTTCTACTGCATGTTTAATTCTCAAGGAAACTATTTTAAGGTACACCACGGAGGGATCTAATGTTTTTTCATGTTTTATTGACCTGACAAAAGCTTTTGATAAGGTGAATCATTTCAAACTTGCAAATAAGCTTTTAAAACTAGGATTACCAAATTTCTTGGTTAATATTTTATTTTACTTTTACAGAAACCAACATGTTGTTGTCAAATTTAAAGATTCAATTTCAACTGAATGGACTATGAAAAATGGAGTGAGACAGGGTGGGGTTTTATCTCCCTTGTTGTTTTCAATTTATATTGATGACTTATTAAGTAAATTATCTGCAAGTAATGTAGGCTGTAGACTAGGTTTACAAGTCAGCAATGTGATCGCCTATGCAGACGATCTTGTAATATTGGCTCCTTCGGTTAGAGGTCTGCAAACATTGATAGATATTATGGATCATGAAATTAAACAACTAGACTTATCTATTAACTCTGCAAAATCAGTATGTATGATCTTTAAATATAAGTATGGACAGGAAATGAATCCTTTCATATATTTAGACAATAACAAATTAAATATTGTTTCTGAATACAAATATTTGGGTTTTATAATCGATTGTAATCTTAATAATGACTTGGATATGATAAGATGCAGAAATAAGTTTTACAATGAGTTTAATTGTCTTTTAAGAAAGTTTAGCAACACGAGTACTGAAGTATTTTTAAATTTATTTCAAAGCTACTGTTTGAATTTTTATGGCGCTGAACTTTGGTTTAATAATAGAAAATGTTATATACCGTTTAAGCAGTTTTCCATTGGATACCACAAGGCAATAAAGAAAATATTGAATATGAAGTACTTATTTATTTATTTTTGTATTTTTTGTAATATCACGGAGTAGGAAATGTTTACCTGTGTGTGTGTGTGTGTGTGTTCATATGTGGTTGTGTGTGTGTATAATAATACTAATAATAATAAACGGTTTATTAAAGAATGGCAGCCTCATGAGCTGAAAATACACATTTTACAATTTATTGGATGAACATGAGATGTACAGATATGAGGATGGTAAGCTCAGTTTACAAACAAAATAAATAAATACAATAATGATGCATGTGCAGAATACAAATTATCATAAAATAACCATGAGAGTAAGTGATATACAGTACATATACACATTTATTTACTTACTCATATACAGAACATACGTATATACACGTACGTGCGCACATACATATATAGGAACATAAGAACATGCAGTAAGTGTGCACATGTCCGTATACACAAACGCTCACGTATGCACACAAACATACATACATACAGAAACTGTTTTGGTAGGGTCTGGGTAAGAGTTGAAGGGTAAAGAGGGTGCAGCAATTCAAGTCCGTATATGGTCCGTATGGTCAGGTACAGCCTACTACAATGGGAGGTTAATCCTCGGTAGTGTAGGTGTGTGTGTGTGTGTGTGTGTGTGTGTGTGTGTGTGTGTGTGTGTCAGAAGGCGAAATATGGAAAAGCTGGGCGTTCTATTGTTAAGGGTGGAAATACATGGATGAAGATACCCGAACACTTAATAATAGATAATGCTTATGCATAGATTTATTGTGTGTGTGTGTGTGTGTGTGTGTGTGTGTGTGTGTGTGTGTGTGTGTGTGTATGCATAGGTATATATCAGTAAAAAGGGACATATCGAGATAAGGAATAGAAAGAAAAAGCTAATTCAATGATCAGAGAGAGAGAGAGAGAGAGGGAATAGGTCGCTGTGGGCCTGTAGAATGAATATAGGGTTATTGAGTTAGGCTGTGGTCTGAGCATAGAAGAAGGCAATAGAGAGGTGGAAATGTGTAGGCTTGGAGAGAGAGAGAGAGAGAGAGAAAGAGAGAGAGAGAGAGAGTGGAGGGGAGGGGGGGTGGGAGGGAGAGCGAGAGTAGGAGTGTGGGGGGGGGTGAATGAGTCAATATCCTATCAACTGACATACATAATTCATACCGTAATATTATATAATATATCATCAACCACACCTCTTTGGTGTCTATCTATCAGTCTATGAAGAGGATGATAGAGAGAGAGAGAGAGAGAGAGAGAGAGAGAGAGAGAGAGAGAGAGAGAGAGAGAGAGAGAGAGAGAGAGAGAGAGAGAGAGAGAGAGAGAGAGAGAGAGAGAGAGAGAGAGAGAGAGAGAGAAAGGGAGAGAGAGAGAGGTGGGGTGAATGAGTCCATATCCTATCAACAGTCAGACATACATATTTCATACCGTAATGCCATAATATTATACTATATCAACAACAAGAAGAGAGAGAGAAAAAGAGAGAGAGAGTGTGTGTGTGTGTGTGTGTGTGTGTGTGTGTGTGTGTGTGTGTGTGTGTGTGTGTGTGTGTGTGTGTGTGTGTGAGATGGAGTGGAGGCAATATCCTATAACCTGACATACATAATTCATACCATAATACCATAGGAAAATATCAACGTCTGCTCTCTTTTGGCCTCTTATCTATCGGTCTATAAGGATGCACACACACACAGACACACACACAGATACACACACACAAAGACTATTTCCTAAACCCATTTTATTAGATTAGTTTCCCCATCCTTCTCTCATTGTCTTTGTCTCTCTATGCCCCAGGAGAGAAACAGGCAGCTCTCCACAAGAACGATAACCACTGTGCCTCCTTCACCTCCACCACAACCACAACCACCACCACTATCAAACATAATCATCACAAAATGATGAATTGTAGCCCAGCCTCGGAGTCCCCAGGGGGGGGGACCATAAATGCTCCCTCACCCGACCGACCATCCCCTGACGACCCCACACAATTACCTTGACCTCGGCCTGTTACTCTTTCTATTAATTTCTGCAACATTCGCGGACTTTCCTCTAACTTTCACTCTGTTGAGCACCATCTCTCCTCCTACAAACCTGATCTTCTCTTCCTCACCGAAACCCAGGTGTCTGTAGCAACATCCAGCAACCCCTTCTCTGTATCCTCCTACTTTCTCTATCCTAGTTTCAAAGCCAAAGGCAGATGTTGTGCATATGTGCACAACAAACTCACTTGCTCTCGTGTTCCCGATTTCGACTCCTCTGAATTCTCAACTTTATGGCTCAAACTTTCCTGTCATTCTCTTACTAAATATTTCTGTGCTGTCTATCTTTCCCCTAACTCTACCAACTTTCCCAAATTCTTTGACTATCTAAACTCTACAGTGGAACACATTCTATCCATTTCTCCTTTCTCAGAAATCTCCATCTTAGGAGATTTCAACATTCACCACTGCCAATGGCTCTCCTCTCACACTACTGATCCACCTGGTGAACAAGCCTACGTCTTTTCTATCCTAAATGACCTAGAGCAGTTAGTTCAGCAACCAACCCGTATCCCGGATCGCATCGGAGATCGGCCCAACATTCTTGACCTGTTTCTAACTTCTAACCCTTCTTCTTATACTGTCGATCTTTTCTCTCCTTTGGGCTCCTCCGACCATAAACTTATCTCTGTCACCTGTCCTATCTCTCCAGTACAGCCACCCGATCCTCCTAGCCGGCGGCGCTTGTGGCACTTTGGCGCTGCCGACTGGGAGGCTCTTCGGCAGTACTTCTTTGATTTCCCATGGAATGATTTCTGCTTCCATGGCCGAGGACCCTCGGAGAGTGCTGAACGCATTACCGAGGTAATCCTATCGGGCATGGAAGCATACATTCCATTCTCTTTCTCTCAGACTAATGCTAAAAAATCTTGGTTTACTCACGCCTGTTCTACTGCTGTCCACAATAAGGAGGAAGCATTCAAACGGTACCGACGCCTTAAAACTCAAGACTCTCATTCTTCATATGTTTCTGCCCGAATCAAGCCAAATCTGTTCTTCGACTTGCCAAACACTCTTTCATCAATAATAAATGCACTGAACTATCCAACTCTAGCTCTTCCCAAGCTTTCTGGCATCTAGCCAAAAACCTCTCCAACAATTTCTCTTCCTCGTCTTTCCCTCCCCTTTCCCACTCTGATGGCACAAACATCACTTCTTCCTCTGACAAAGCTAAACTCTTCACTCAAACTTTTGCTAGAAACTCCACCTTGGATGATTCCGGTGCTATTCCTCCCTCTCCGCCCTCCTCTCTCTTACTTATGCCTAATATCCTAATCTCTTCTAAAGATGTACTTTCTACCCTCTCTGGGCTTAACACTAATAAGGTGTACGGTCCGGTCGGTGTTCCTCCTGTTGTTCTCAAAAACTGTGCTTCCGTGCTGACTCCCTGCCTAGGCAAACTCTTTCGTCTCTGTCTATCCTCTAACATCTTCCCTTCATGCTGGAAGTTTGCTCACATTCAACCTGACCCAAAGAAGGGTGACCGCTCTCAACCCTCCAACTATCGTCCAATTGCTCTTATCTCTTGTCTTTCTAAAGTTTTTGAAACTATTCTTGCTTCCAAATTTCTTAAGCATTTCTCTTCTCATAATCTGCTCTCAGATCGCCAGTATGGCTTCCTTAAGGGTCGCTCTACTGGCGATCTTCTTTCATATCTTACTAACTCTTGGTCATCCTCCTTTCGGGACTTCGGTGAGACTTTTTCTATTGCACTAGACATATCGAAAGCCTTCGATAGAGTCTGGCATAAATCTTTAATTTCTAAACTACCCTCCTTCGGTTTCTATCCCTCCATCTGTTCCTTTGTCTCTAATTTCCTTTCCGGCCGTTCCATAGCTGCGGTTGTGGACGGCCATTGTTCACTTCCTCACCCTATAAACTCCGGTGTTCCTCAGGGCTCTGTCCTATCTCCTATTCTCTTTCTAATTTTTATAAATGATCTCCTTAACTGTACTTTAATTCCCATCCATTCATACGCAGACGACTCAACCTTACAATACTCCATTAGTTTTTCAGAACGCCCCAGCCAGCAATCCCTCAACGACAAACGTAATGAAGCCATAGAACTCTTAAATTCTGATCTAAATACTATTTCCAATTGGGGCAGAGAAAACCTTGTTAACTTTAATGCTTCCAAAACCCAATTTCTCCATCTATCTACCCGTCAGGATCTCCCAGCGGACTATCCCTTATTCTTCAACAATACAAAAATCAACCCTTCATCTTCTCTCAATATTCTTGGTGTCTCTTTTTCTTCTGCTCTCATTTGGAAGGACCATATTACCAGTCTTGCTAAGGCAGCCTCCCAGAAGCTGGGTGTGCTCAACCACCTTAGGGGGTTCTTTTTCCCTGCACAGCTTCTTGCTCTGTACAAGGGCATAGTGCCCCCTTGTATTGAGTATTGTTCACATGTGTGGGAGGTTCCTCTCACACCGCTCTCCTAGACAAAGTTGAAAGGAAGGCCTTTCGTATCATTAAATCCCGTCCACTCACCAACTCTCTGCAATCTCTCTCTCTCCGCCGCAATGTTGCATCTCTCTCGCTATTCTATTGCTACTATAATAATCAGTGTTCCTCAGAGCTATCCCAGTGCATACCACCTCCTTTACGTAGGGCACGTGGTACTCGTCTTGCAACTCAATCCCACCCCTACTCTGTGCAACTCTCCAACCCAAGAGTGAAACGTTACTCTCAAACTTTCTTCTACTCAACATCTGAGCTCTGGAACTCTCTCCCAGAATCAGTCTTTCCCTCTTCCTATGACTTAAATTGCTTCAAACTCCGTGTGTCCAGGTATTTTGGCTCGAACGTCCCTTGATTTTGGCCCTGTCACTCTTTCAACTATGGGGGAGGCACTCGCTATAGGCAGTTATGCCTTTTGCCTCCCTCAATCACATAGAACAAAAATAATAATAATCACAACATACAAACTATTAAACATAAAATATGTATATTAGATTTCTCTTATCCACCTATCATGTTGTTTTCTCTGTAACATATTATTTCTTCCATCTACCTGTCAATATTTGTCTCTGTACCCATCCAGGAGAGAAACAGGCAGCACTCCACAACAGCGACAACAACTCTGCCTCCACAACCACAACAACAACCATAACCATTCTCTCCACCACCACCACCACTACCACCAACCACCACCACCACCACAACTACCACAACCAACCACCACAACTACCACCACCACCACCATTTATACCATCACCACCACCACAACCAACCACCACCACAACCAACCACCACCACCACAACTAGCTACCACCACCACCACCACCACAACCACCACCACCACCATTTACACTACCACCACCACCATTTATACCATCACCACCACCACAACCGACCACCACCACCAAACGAAATCACAACATACATACTATACAACAAAAAAATCCATGCGTATTATAACATTCTTATCTCATTTTCTTCTCTACCCCCACAGGAGAGAAACAGGCAGCCCTTCACAATAGCGAAAACCACTCTTCATCTACCACAACTACCACTACCACCACCACCATCGTCGTCGTCTGGTCGTGTCTGGTTCTGGTTCTACTACAACACTTATATGGTTAGTGAATTAACTCTTTCAAGATCTGATAATACAATGTTCTGGTGTTGTTTTTTTTTTTTTTTTTTTTTTCTTTTTTTATTATTAGACGATTTTAGTCTAATTAGGAAGCGTATGTGGTCTGTTGTCGTGTTTCTTGCCACTCGTTTTCTATTGTCCTGTTATTATATACAGCTCTATTATCATGGGATGCTATTATATTTCGCACACAGTCTCATGTTTGATATACACACACACACACACACATACGCACACTTTCATATACATACAGTCACTCATACACAACACACCTTCTCTCGCTCTCTCTCTTCTTCTTTTCTATCCTTTCCTTCAACTCTCCTTTTCTATCGGATATGACATCTCTACTAGAATTAAGTCCTGACCACCTCGTTTGGATCATAAGGTCTGTGTGGCCGGTGTATCTATGTAAATATATGTAAATTTATCTCTCTCTCTCTCATCCCCGTCTATCAGGCTTAAGACACAATAAAGGCCTGTGATTCCATTATAAGCCTTGGGGGATCCTATTGAGAGGATCAGAACCAGAACAACGGGATGGGCCTGAACACCTTATGGCTCAGCCGGGATATTGTTCTTTAAATATATATATATATATATATATATACTGTATATATATTATATATATATATATATATTTTGTTTTATAGTTTCCTCACTAGACCTCCATCAAACTTAAATAAACATCCATTATTTCCCTCTTCTAAATTAATTTATAAATTTTTAGGTAGAAAAATGTTCCGGCCAAAGGCCGGGTCTTCCCAAATTACAGGCTCACTATCGTTCGCCAGGAAAAAAATCGACACCTAAATAGCCCGAAAAGTCGTAATATTGGCAAATAAATGGGGCGAAAGGTCTTAAAATCGACAAACTAATGGGTCGAACGTCTAAACATCTGAAAACTAATGGGGCTAAACATAAAGAAGAAGGGTGGCCAGAAAAACGACCCATCTCCCCTTAAATGCATTCTACTCGTTGTTCTATTCTCACTGTGTTAATATTAACGTTGCTTAGCATTAATCATCCCCACCATTCTTGTTAATTACTGCCTTGATGGTGTAATGGTTAGAGGGTTTAAAATGTGTATGTGGTAACCCAGGTTCGAATCCCGGTGGAACACATGCTTGCTTTCATTAATTTATTTGGGAGGTGTTTGGTGTTAGAATGAATAAACGAAAATAGATTACATACATAATTATCGATATGTTCTCTTTACCTCAGGGACAGTATTGGCCGAGGGAGAATACGATCTTACCAACCGGAACCAGAAGAAGAAGAAGAAGGACAATAACAAGATGGAAGAAGAAGAAGAAGACGAGCAGATAATAATAGCGAGCCATCAGCAGCAGCGAGAAAGGAAACAGGAGAAGGAAAGATGGATAATGATGGCGGAAGATGAAGAAGAAGAAGAAGAGGAAGAAGAAGAAGAAGAAGAAGATCAACGCCACCACCACCACCAAGAACAACAACAACAACAACAGAGAGGAGAAGAAGAAAAGGTCAATAATTGGAGATATAGCTAACCCTTTCGGTACGATGTCGAGTGCTTAATTATAAAGAAAGAAGTTTGGGTGTCATATAATGTATTTACCAATATATACTTACCGGTACCAATATATACTTACCAATATATGCTTACCAATTTAGTAATATACACTGTAAAATATCAATGTATGAAAAAAGTATATACCATCGTTGGGTATATTGATAGTGATTTACGTATGTTTTCTTTCTATTAGATGGGTTTCATACTATCAATATTGCATTAAGTTGGTAGACTATTATGGACACTTTAAATCCCCTTTTCACATCTATTATTTTGTTCACTGTAGATCCCCCTGGATTGGCGTATTTATTTGTTCATATATATAGCATTTAAATATTTGTTTACTTTCCTCCCTAGACCTTTATCAAGCTAAAATAAAAATAAAAATCCACCTCCCCAAGACCTTCCTTCAAGATAATATTATATTTGTACAATTTTTCGATAGTCGGCCGGTTCCTCTTAAATTACAGGCTCCCTATCGCTCGCCAGGAAAACATCGGCCCCTAAATCGTACGAAAAGTCTTATAATTGTCAGAAATGGGGCGAATGGTCTTGACATCGCCAAAATAATGGAGTGAACATCATATAATCTCATAAGTAAAGGGGCTAGACACGAGGGAGAAGGGGATCAATACAAAAAATACCTGAAAGTTAAAATCTCTCTTTAATTTACTCGTGATACAATATTCGAAATTTAACCAGAATTAATCGAGAACGACGTCAATATACTGAAAGGGTTTAGTATGTAGGAGCAGCCTTGGCCTTTGTTACCTCTCTCTCTCTCTCTCTCAAACATTATGCTTTATAACAGTCCCCTCGTACAGTATATGAAGATAAGGGGATAAAATAATATGGAGTACAGTCGGCCTAATAAGTGATGTCTCGGCACCAACTATATCTTGTTCTATAATTGGTATCAGAAATATCTAAATAGGATCTCTTCATTTCAAGTGAGATATACAAACATGTTCCTACACTTACCCCCCTTATTCAACATCCGACAGACATTAATACAGCACAGAGCGAGCCAAACGTAATGACAGATGCGACATGTATTATTAGCACTACCGTACATATTGAATCATACAATGGCGTGACGAGAGACATTCAAAGTATATAAGACTGTGTTCGATTATTATTAAACCAAACAAAATGTTCGCCATTGCATAATTAAGAGAAGATAAAAGCTACCAAGAACAAATATCCTGTGTATTTCTTCGTGTGTGATGCCAATTTTTTTTTTTTTTTTTTTTTTTTTTTGTAGGTTGGCATTTTGCCAACGTTGGAGGTCACTATCCCCAGGTATCCAGCTCCAGGCAACCCGGGCGGTTGTCTCCCAGAGGCCATCCCAAGGTCTTAATTGGGGTGGGACCTAGGGGCCTCGGGGCACCCCACCAAAACCAAACGCAGGGACGCAATCCGTGCACGCACACGGCACTACGGCTGGCCCGGTATTATGCGCCTGGTGATAGGGCAGCCTCCCGGTGCGCTACCTCCCAGTTTGGGCCCATGTACTTCTAGGCGGAAAGTGCCAGTCTGTAGAAACACTATGCCCTGTACCCTCTAGGTCCTCCTGGCTAGGATGCACCCCCAGGGGGCCAGAGCTGGGCCTGAGGTAGGTCCCTTCACGTCAGCGAGCCGCCATTAGGCGAGTTTGAAGCAAGTTTTACGTGGTGTGCCTGCTCTGATTAGCCCCCAACCTCAGTTGTTGGCTGTGCGCATAGCCTTTGCCCAGAGGGGCTTAACCTGCAAGGCAGCAAGCGGTTTGTGTTGGGTTTGCTCCCCTATAAGTTTAAGCATAGACTACAGTGGATCTGGACTGGACACGAAAATTGAACTTTGCAGTAAGGGACCCAAAATCGGAGAATGAACCCTTAAATTCGAACCTCGAAACCGCGAAAATATAACATTTACGCGGTTTCGAGGTTCGAATTTTGGTTTTCGTATTCCGATTTTGGGTCCCTTACTGCAAAGTTCCATTTTCGTGTCCAGTCCAGATCTACTGTAGTTTACTGTATGGTATAAGATAAGATAAAGTGGAAGCATAAATTAAGCATATATTTTGACAATAGATAAATATATAAATATATACTATACAATTATATTGTGACTGTACCGCCCCACTGTATAAAACTCAGACAACAAAAATAACTGATAAATGTGTGTGATTGTGTTAGGTGCCTGATTTCTGAAGAAAAAAATAAACGTACATTATAAAGATGCCAGACTACAATTGCCCGTAAAAATTGACGAAAAAAGAGCCCGTGTGACGCCGCCTGTGGATTTCCTCTGTGTTAATTGTTTGGCAGGAAGGATATATCTTAAGGGGGGATGGTTCACTTTTTGGGCGATTTTTGCATGTATTCATTATTTTTCTAGTTTCCTCCCTAGACCTCCATCAAATTTAAAAAACAAACATCCATTAGATGCCCCTTCTAGATTAATTGATAAATTTTTCGGTAGAAAAATTTCCCGGCCGGAGGGCGGTTCGTCCAACATTACAGGCTCACTATCGTTCGCCAGGGATAAAATCGACACCTAAATAGCAAGAAAGGTTTAAATATTGACAAAGAAATGGGGCGAAAGGTCTTAAAATCGAATAACTAATGTGGCAAACACCTTAGCATCTGAAAACTAATGGGGCTAAACATGAGGGAGAAAGTGGTCCAGAAAACCGGCCCATCTCGCCTTAAAAAGGATTTTGTTTTATTTGTGAATATAACTGTAAATGGTGATTATATGTGTCGTTAACGGGACCTCCCAATGGACTATACCTTAAGGGAGCCTATCTCGCTTTTTTTCTCTCTCTCTCCCTCTCTCTTTGAGTTGTATCCATTCGGCCCCATTCAGCCTACTGTTTTAAGACTTTTACCCCCGTCCAGGTGTCAATATTACCGCGAGCCAGCATATATATATTTTTGTTTTGACAGCAAGCTAAATTTGTAAATTGTTCGATAGACAAATTTCTCCGGCGAAGCCGGATTTCTCCATACAATGCTGGCTCCCTATCGCTCGCCAGGAATAAATCGACACCTGGATGGGGAAATACGTCTTAAAACAGTTGGCTGAATGGGGCCGAATGGATACAAGCCAGGGAAAGAGAGAAAAGGAGAAAAGAAAAAAACAAAAAACGGTAACCTCCCTTAATATATGATCATAATTATGTTAACATTGTGGCAAATACAAAATAAGTAATGACACAATAAATGTATGTAAGATGGATTTATTACAAATATAACTATCTGTTTTATATTTCCTCTTCTTCCCTTTTTATTGATATGCATGAAATATTTTGATATCCATTAAATGTTTTGATATGCATTAAATGTACTGATATGCATTAAATGTATTATTATGCATTGAATTTATAGAGAGAGGTTTATTGTGAATGCTGGAACAAAAGCATGTCATTACCTCAACATCTCTAACTCCAGTGATTTTGATCATTATTGTTATATGTTATGTTGATTAGTCTCCCCAACCTACGAACTCCCAAAAAACCACACCAAGACAGAAAACGGAACACCAGGTGGCAGTACTACTCATCAGTGCGAGGGATTTGACAACACAGCATTAATCTCAAGGTAATCAAGAGGTAAGATCCTGTGTAGCAGTAAGATCCTGTGTAGCGGGGAGAATTGTTTTCAGATAGCTATTTACTAAGAAACACTGAACATTATCTTTAACCTAACCTAAACAAAACCTAACCTAACCTAGTATATTAGTGGACTATTTATGAATGTAAAATTAAAAATATATTGTAACATTACCAAATTATTGAAATATATGTACAGGTCTCCCCGCTACACAGGATTATACCCATCAAGGGCACACCACACTCCTGCCAAAGTATATACAATTTTTTTTTTTTTTTTTTTTTTTTTATGAAGGAGACAAAAGGCAGGTTGCCTGTAATGAGTGTCTCCCCCAGTCAAAAGAGTGACAGAGAGCCAAATTCAAGGGACGGATTGGTCAAAATACCTGGACAAAAGAAGTTTAAAGAAGTTAAGGTCATAGGATGAAGGAAAGATTGATTGAGGGAGAGAGTTCCAGAGTTCACTAGTTGAGTAGAAGTAGGTATAATTTGGTTCCTACTCCCACCGTTCTTTGACCAAGTGAGCAGCAAGATCATCAATAGAAAACGTATCTAGGACGCTTACTGTATCACAGAAAGTCTATATATTATGATTAACTAAAGAATATAATACTCATATGATTTGTTTCTTCTGTAGTATTATTTTAGAGGTTAATTGAAGCCTAAATTTCAGAAGATGCTGCACTATTGAACTGTTGGTGCAGCTCTATTCAATTTTGCATGGTGACATTAGTATTAGGGGCCCTGGAGAGAAAACTATAGTTGTTCGATTTTGTTTTGTTTTCAGCTGATTGTGAATTGAATCCCTCAGCAACTGATTTATCTATAGCAAGAGCAAGATAGAGGGAGAGAAAGAGAGAGAGAGAGAGAGAGAGAGAGAGAGAGAGAGAGAGAGAGAGAGAGAGAGAGAGAGAGAGAGAGATAGAGAGAGAGATAAGGGGGGGGTGTATTTATGAAGAGAAAGAGATGGAGGAGGGAAGGGAGGAAGAAGAAAAGGAAAATAAATGAATGGAATATAAGCAAAATCCGTATGGCTGGAGGTAAGGAAGGGGGAGGCAGGGTGGGTAAAAATAAAAAAAGTATGGAGGGGAGAAATGAAACTAGGAAGGAAAGGAAAAAAACAAATGAGAAAACGAAGGAATGACGAAAAGAATAAAGGCACAGAAAGCATACAGATATAAAATGTGAAAGAACACGGAGAATAAAGATGAATATTATGCAAAAGGGGGAACAAGTATGGAAGATGATAATTGAATGTAGGAAGAGGGAAAATAAGTAAGAATAAATGAATCCATGAAATATTACTTGAAAATAATGTATAATAACAGGATAGAAGATATGGAAGCAGGTAAGAGAGAGAGAGAGAGAGAGCGAAGTATATCCTTTTATGTTAGTCGTGCTTAATTAGTGACCAATTCATCTTAGACATTCCTTTGATTAAATGTAATGGGGAAAAATCCATATCAGGAAGTTTGAGGGCAATTCAGGTTGATAAATTCATTAGTTAAATCTATACGAGAGCATTTATCCAACATCGATCTTGCTAATTAGTGAGATCGAACAGTTGTTGCTTTACTTGAATAGTATTACCCGTCTAAAAGAGCTGTTACTGTATATACTATATCGTGATGATGTGAGGTAAACTGATGTGGATGATCCTTCTACTGTTTATACTATTTCGTGATGATGTGAGGTAAACTGATGTGGATGATCCTTCTACTGTGTATACTATATCGTGATGATGTGAGGTAAACTGATGTGGATGATCCTTCTACTGTATATACTATATCGTGATGATGTGAGGTAAACTGATGTGGATGATCCTTCTACTGTATATACTATATCGTGACGATGTGAGGTAAACTGATGTGGATGATCCTTCTACTGTATATACTATATCGTGACGATGTGAGGTAAACTGATGTGGATGATCACTGATGTGATGATCCTTTACTGTATATACTATATCGTGATGATGTGAGGTAAACTGATGTGGATGATCCTTCTACTGTATATACTATATCGTGATGATGTGAGGTAAACTGATGTGGATGATCCTTCTACTGTATATACTATATCGTGACGATGTGAGGTAAACTGATGTGGATGATCCTTCTACTGTATATACTATATCGTGACGATGTGAGGTAAACTGATGTGGATGATCCTTCTACTGTATATACTATATCGTGACGATGTGAGGTATACTGATGTGGATGATCCTTCTTCTGTATATACTATATCGTGACGATGTGAGGTAAACTAATGTGGATGATCCTTCTACTGTATATACTATATCGTGACGATGTGAGGTAAACTAATGTGGATGATCCTTCTACTGTATATACTATATCGTGATGATGTGAGGTGAACTGATGTGGATGATCCTTCTACTGTATATACTATATCGTGATGATGTGAGGTAAACTGATGTGGATCCTTCTACTGTATATACTATATCATGATGATGTGAGGTAAACTGATGTGGATGATCCTTCTGCTGTATATACTATATCGTGATGATGTGAGGTAAACTGATGTGGATGATCCTTCTACTGTATATACTATATCGTGATGATGTGAGGTAAACTGATGTGGATGATCCTTCTGCTGTATATACTATATCGTGATGATGTGAGGTAAACTGATGTGGATGATCCTTCTGCTGTATATACTATAGTGGGCAATGTTTATCAATTACAAGCTGTATAAAGACTTGGCGTACACACAAACACACATACACACACAAACATACACACAAACACACACACACACAAACACACACACACATACAACTCTTAACTTATATTTTAAGAATGTCCTACATGTGCAGTACCGGTATTATAAGATGGTAGAACTCCGAATTATTTAACTAATGTGATATCAACAAGTCTTATTAGGTTAGGCTAAATATAGATTATAATAAGTTAGGCTTTCTTCTGTTCAACAGCTGAGCTCTGGAACTCTCTCCCAGAATCAGTCTTTCCCTCTTCGTATGACTTAAGGGGGGTGACCTTCTTTTTTATCTCCTTTTCTTTCTTTTTCTCTGGGTTGTATCCATTCGGCCCCATTCAGTCTACTGTTTTAAGATATTTATCCCCATCCATGTGTCGATTTCTTCCCGGCAGGTGATAGCAAGCCAGCATTGTATGGAGAAATCCGGCTTCGCCGGAAACAAATTTCTATCGAAAACTTTACAAATTTAGCCTGCTGTCAAAATGTTAAAAATATGCTGGCTCACTACCGATCGCCAGCAAAACATCGACACCTGGATGGGGATAAACGTCTTAAAACAGTAGGCTGAATGGGGCCGAATGGATACAACTCAGAGAGAGAGAAAAAAACGAGATGGGCCCCCTTATATTGCTTCAAAATCCGTGTGTCCAGGCAATTTGGCTTGAACGTCCCTTGATTTAGGCCCTGTTACTCTTTCAACTCTGGGAGAGGCACTCGCTACAGGCAGTTCTGCCTTTTGTCTCCCTCACTCACATATAAAAACAAAGGTTTAGTTACTCTGAGCTACGTAACTATACAAGTGAGGCTGCTATTTCCACAAACTACCCTCTCGCTATAGATGAAAGACAATTTCGTAACCGTGTATAATTCTGGGAGTTGGTAAAAATGAACACTTCCTCCGCTCTTTGCCCTAGTTTACATATTAACGGTACTTAGTCTGGCTATGAGGAAGGTAAAGTTAATCAAGGGAAGCCAGAAACCAGGAATTATGAGAAATATAATACCTGGGTGTGGTGGTGGTGGTGGAATGTTGGCCTCACCTCAACGGGTAATTCAAGCTTTAAAGGGGGTAGGCTTTATTTGTTGGTCTATTTACTTATATATATTTTTATATTTCCAGTTCTTCGCTAGACCTCCATCAAGCTTAACAAACAAACACTCCCTAGGTCCCCCTTCAAGATAAATTTGTACATTTTATGGTAGAACAATGTCCTGGCCGAAGGCCGAATCCTCCTATACTACAGGTTCGCTATCGCTCGCCAGGATATAATAGACACCTAAATGGCACGAAAGATCTTAAAATTGACAAAGAAATGGGTCAAAATGTCTTAATATCACGAACACAATAAGGTGAACATCTTAAAATCTCATAACTAAATGAGCAGACCATGAGGAAGAAGGGGCTCCTGACGCTGCTAAGGCTGGCTATGAGGGAGGTAAAGTTAATCAAGGAAAGCGAGAGAGAACAGCAATAATGAGAAATATAATACCTGAATAATTTGACCTTTAAAATACACGGCCTTAAGGTGAGGCTCATGGACTGTTGATCTTAAGGGGAGAGGGGGCGTTTTTCTGGTCCCCTTTCTCCCTCGTGTTAAGCCCCATTTGTTTTGAGATTATAAGACGTTCGGCCCATTAGTTTGGCGATTTTAATACCTTTCGCCCAATTTCGTTATCAATTTTAAGACCTTTCGTGCCATTCAGTTGTCGATTATTTCCTGGCGAGCGAAAGCGAGCCTGAAATCTTAAGAGGAACTGGCCTTCGGCCGGGACACTTTTCTACCGAAAAATTTACAAATTTATCTTGGGTTTTTTGTTTAAAGGTGGGGGTGCATGGGTTGAGGTAAACATGGAAAAATAATCGCCAACCGGCATATAATTATCTTGTAAAATGCAATGTCACTGAAATAATTATTAACAATGGTATAAAGGATTTTGCGGAACGTCTATACCGGGCCTGTGACGTCATAGTGCCGTCACACCAGTATCCTTATCCTAGACTGGATGGTGGACTTACACTCCTGTGACGTCACAGGCCCGGTATAGACGATCCACAAAATCCTTTATACCATTGTTAATCATTATTTCAGTGCCATTTCATTTTGCAAGATAATTATGTACAGCTTGGCAATTATCATTCCATGTTTATCTCAATCCATGCGCCCCCACCTTTAAGCTTGACGGAGGTCTAGCTAGGAAACTCAAAAATAAATAAATAATATAATTACATAGACCTAAAACCAAGTACCTGATGTTGAACGAATACTGCTTAGACTGGCAATGAGGAAGGTAAAGTTAATCAAGGGAAGCGAGAGAGAACAGGAATAATGAGCGATTTAATACCTGGGTGTGCTGGTAGTGGAATGGCGGCCTCACGCACCTCACTGGATAATTTATCCTTTAAAATACTTACCCTTACGCCTGTATTCTCAAGGGGGGGGGGGGATGTTTGTTTTTTCGGGTCCCCCTTTTCCCTCATGTTTAGCAGATTTGTTTTATGAGATTTTAAGACTCGTTCCATTAGTTTGGCGAATTTAAGTCCCATCGCCCCATTTCTTTATCAATATAAGACCTTTCGTGCCATTTAGGTGTCGATTTTTTCCTGGCGAGCGATAGCAACCCTGTGTTTTTTTAAGGAAGCGGCCCATTTTTCCACCGAAAAATGTACACACTTACCTTGAAAGGGGGTCTAGGGGGTGTTATTTGAAGCTTGATGGAGCTCTAAGAGGAAACTCAAAAATATATTAATAATTAAAAATTTGCAGCGCCCGATGCTGAACGAATATTGTTGGAATGGGTGTTGTTGAGAGATAGTACACCAACTAACCCTTTCCGTTCCAGCCACGTCTGTTATATTGGATTTTAGCTATTTAGTGACGATTTTATACAGCTTAATAGGAATCGGTGGTAGTTAAAAGGGCTGATTGAGGCAGTTTTGAAGCCCTATAAATGTTACAGATCCTTCCTAAGCTGAATACAATCGATTAGTCCGTAGCCAGAATAAAAATAAAAAGGATGTCGGCAGTACAGAAGGGGTTAACATTCCCATTTCTAAATGTAGCGCCATTTTTCAAGTTACTAGCATACCAAAGGGACAACACTGTTTTATATACAGTATATACATATATATATATATATATATATATATATATATATATATCTGTACATATATATATATATATTATATATATATAACAATATATATATATATATATGTTAGTACCAGGTAATAAATTTTCTTTAATACATACGAGGTTGAAAGAAATGGCAATTTCTGCGTTGGAAATTTTATTATTCAAAGTTTCCAGGTCTCTGATGAGTTTCGCTGGGTGGCAGGAAGTAGATGAAGGAGATGAGCAAAATTCATGGTGGTACAGGGTTACATAAATGTACATGATGATACAGGATATACGACGCGTTTCACTGGACAACCAGCATTATCAAGTAAGGAAGGAATGAAATAAAAGGTAAACAGGAAGGGTAATATAGAGGGTGGAGGATCAGAGGAGGAGGAAAACAGGGGGCAAAAGTCTGCTATTGGTGGAAGCGTAAACTAGGAGAGAGAAGGGATTAACCGCTCCACGCATGCGCACTGGATGCGGGATGGTGGTCAGTAGGTGGGGTCGAAGCTGATTGGCTGCGTGTCGAGGGGCGTGGCCTAAGTTGTGTGGCGCCTGCAGAAGACGAAGCTGAAGGAGGTAGCGCGGGGGGCTGCGTCAAGGGCACCGGGGGGCGAGGAGGGGTGTTAGGTCCTGTAGGGTAGTGCCTTTTGGCAGAAGGAAGGATCTGAAGGTCCAGAGTTTGGTTGTTGATGTTGGGATGTAAGGCTTGGATATATAAAGCTTCGAGTATAGGTAATCTCCTTGGGTCACTTTCTTTATCGAGTATGGTGGTGTGTTTCTCTAACTCGTTGCGTGTGAGGTGAGGGTGGTTAGGGGTGAGATAGTGGTCTTTGATGGCTCCAGCCTGAAGGTGAAGAGTTAACCGACGTGAAAGACGAGTCTGCGTCATACCAATATAGGAATGAGGTCCACAGTCCTCATAATTACAGGTATGTTGGTAAATGACGTGATCGTCGGTCATCGGGCTCTTTATCTTGGTGGAGGCTGGTTTGTTGCGGAGAACGAGGTTGGAGGTCTTGGGGGATTTGTAATAAATTATTAATTTGATTTTGTTTTCCGGGTTGGTTGGGTGGACATGCTTGGAGATTATTTCTTTTAAGACGGCCTCGTCATTTTTGTGTTCAGAGGACATGTAATTGCGGTAGAAGATCTTAATTTCATTGGGGGGGTCAATGTTGGGAGGGCTTTGAGTGTACCATTTTTCAAGATGGTGGTTGATGGTGCTGGAGATGTCGGAGTTGGAGTATCCGTTATTTACTAAAACTTGGGATAGTCTTTCTAGTTCCTGGTGGGTGTCGGCCCAGGTAGAGCAGTGCGTGAGGGCTCTCCTAACATAGGCGGAGATGGAGGATAGAAGATAACGGCGGGGGCATTCACTATCGCCGTTGAGGCATTGTCCTGTGTTAGTAGGTTTAATGTAGACGGTGGTTTTGAACCCATGGTCGTTCAGAGCTACGAGGATGTCGAGGAAGGGGAGTTGTCCATTGTTAGATTTTTCAAAGGTGAAGTTAAGTCCGGAGGAGGTCATGAAGCGACGCTGGAGTTCCTGTAGTTCGTGGAGGTCCTTGATTTGCACGAAGATGTCATCCACGTATCTACAGTAGACGGCTGGTCGTTGGGCAGCTAGGAGCTCTTCCTCGATGGTACCCATGAAAAAGTTCGCAAAAAGAACTCCTAGGGGGCTGCCCATCGCCACACCGTCTATCTGCTTGTACATGTTGCCCCGGGGGCAAAGGAAGGGGGCCTCCTTGGTACATAGCTCCAGTAGTGTTTTCAGGGCCTTCTCCGGGATGTCCAGTGTAGGTGTATCAGGGCAATGATAAATTCGACGTAGAATCATGTCAATGGTCCTATCCACTGGCACGTTGGTGAACAGGCTTTCTACGTCGAGAGAGGCGATAGTGTGGTTGTTGTTACGGGGGGCGTCTCGTAAAATTTCCAAGAAATCGTGGGCTGAGTTAAGGTTGAATTGGCTGGGCACGTAGGGGGTGAGGAGGTTGTTCAGGGCCTTGGCGATCTGGTAGGTGGCAGTGGGGATCTGGGAGATGAACAACACTAACAACAACGTAACAACAACCACACTATCGCCTCTCTCGACGTAGAAAGCCTGTTCACCAACGTGCCAGTGGATAGGACCATTGACATGATTCTACGTCGAATTTATCATTGCCCTGATACACCTACACTGGACATCCCGGAGAAGGCCCTGAAAACACTACTGGAGCTATGTACCAAGGAGGCCCCCTTCCTTTGCCCCCGGGGCAACATGTACAAGCAGATAGACGGTGTGGCGATGGGCAGCCCCCTAGGAGTTCTTTTTGCGAACTTTTTCATGGGTACCATCGAGGAAGAGCTCCTAGCTGCCCAACGACCAGCCGTCTACTGTAGATACGTGGATGACATCTTCGTGCAAATCAAGGACCTCCACGAACTACAGGAACTCCAGCGTCGCTTCATGACCTCCTCCGGACTTAACTTCACCTTTGAAAAATCTAACAATGGACAACTCCCCTTCCTCGACATCCTCGTAGCTCTGAACGACCATGGGTTCAAAACCACCGTCTACATTAAACCTACTAACACAGGACAATGCCTCAACGGCGATAGTGAATGCCCCCGCCGTTATCTTCTATCCTCCATCTCCGCCTATGTTAGGAGAGCCCTCACGCACTGCTCTACCTGGGCCGACACCCACCAGGAACTAGAAAGACTATCCCAAGTTTTAGTAAATAACGGATACTCCAACTCCGACATCTCCAGCACCATCAACCACCATCTTGAAAAATGGTACACTCAAAGCCCTCCCAACATTGACCCCCCCAATGAAATTAAGATCTTCTACCGCAATTACATGTCCTCTGAACACAAAAATGACGAGGCCGTCTTAAAAGAAATAATCTCCAAGCATGTCCACCCAACCAACCCGGAAAACAAAATCAAATTAATAATTTATTACAAATCCCCCAAGACCTCCAACCTCGTTCTCCGCAACAAACCAGCCTCCACCAAGATAAAGAGCCCGATGACCGACGATCACGTCATTTACCAACATACCTGTAATTATGAGGACTGTGGACCTCATTCCTATATTGGTATGACGCAGACTCGTCTTTCACGTCGGTTAACTCTTCACCTTCAGGCTGGAGCCATCAAAGACCACTATCTCACCCCTAACCACCCTCACCTCACACGCAACGAGTTAGAGAAACACACCACCATACTCGATAAAGAAAGTGACCCAAGGAGATTACCTATACTCGAAGCTTTATATATCCAAGCCTTACATCCCAACATCAACAACCAAACTCTGGACCTTCAGATCCTTCCTTCTGCCAAAAGGCACTACCCTACAGGACCTAACACCCCTCCTCGCCCCCCGGTGCCCTTGACGCAGCCCCCCGCGCTACCTCCTTCAGCTTCGTCTTCTGCAGGCGCCACACAACTTAGGCCACGCCCCTCGACACGCAGCCAATCAGCTTCGACCCCACCTACTGACCACCATCCCGCATCCAGTGCGCATGCGTGGAGCGGTTAATCCCTTCTCTCTCCTAGTTTACGCTTCCACCAATAGCAGACTTTTGCCCCCTGTTTTCCTCCTCCTCTGATCCTCCACCCTCTATATATACCCTTCCTGTTTACCTTTTATTTCATTCCTTCCTTACTTGATAATGCTGGTTGTCCAGTGAAACGCGTCGTATATCCTGTATCATCATGTACATTTATGTAACCCTGTACCACCATGAATTTTGCTCATCTCCTTCATCTACTTCCTGCCACCCAGCGAAAACTCATCAGAGACCTGGAAACTTTGAATAATAAAATTTCCAACGCAGAAATTGCCATTTCTTTCAACCTCGTATGTATTAAAGAAAATATATATATATATATATATATATTATATATATATATATATATTTTTTTTTTTTTTGTGCTAAGTTTGCAGAGATTATGCAATCATCACTGTTTGTCTGTGTGTTTGTTTTTCAGTTTGTTGTTGTTTGTAAGCAGGATTTCTCACAAACTATTGAAGGGATTTATATGAAATTACGTCAGTACCTTCGTTTTGCAACATAATTATTCATGTTAGACCAACATCCAATGACTATCTTGGCTCCCGAACCCCTCGATATTATACCCCCCCCCACCCCCCCCCCCCCACCCCCCGAAAAAAAAAAAAAAAAATATATATACAGTACCGGGTATATATAATATATATTGTATATAATATAGGAATATATAATTATATATTGTATATAATATAGGAATATATATACATGTATATATAATATATATATATATATACCGGTATATATATATATATATATATATACAGTATATATATATATATATATATATATATATACGTAATATATATATATATATATATACAGTATATATATATATATTATATATATTATATGTTAGTATAGCCAGGTAATAGATTCTCTTTTAAACAGACGAGGTTAAAGGCAACAGCGGTTTCAGCATTCAGTATTTTATTGTTACAGCTTTCAATATTTCTAACAATTTTCCTCTGGGGTTCAGAGATGAGGTACAACAGGTTAGCAAAATTCATGGTGGATCCAACGTTTCACAAGTAAACATCTTGCATCTTCAGGGAATGGGCAGGTAATGATTAGAATAAGGACAAAGCAACATATTTATACAAAATTTGAGGATCAAGAATAGGTAGGTGGGCGGAGCTACTGGGTGTGGGGTGGCTGTTCATTGGTGGAAGGCAGTCTATTCGCGAGACGGGCACTAAATCTTATCGGTGGTTGGTTGTTGGCTGTGGGTGGCTGTGATTGGTTGGTGTTGTCAGTTTGTTGTCTCAACAAACACCACTTCAAAGCCGCTAAACTCAACAAACACCACTTCAAAGCCGCTAAACCTACGATCCCAGAAAGACGGCAAGATCACCACCACCCCAGCCCTACAACCCACCCTACTAGCAGAAGCCGCCAAAACCAGGGGATCCCACCAAAGCAAGCTCCTCAACAAACACCACTTCAAAGCCGCTAAACAACTTAAAGAGAACCCCAACATCATCATCCGACGAGCTGATAAGGCCTCCTGCCTTGTGATACACGGAAAAGAAGAATACCTTCGGAAAATGGACGACATTCTTAGTGATAAAAACAAATTCAAAAGGATCACTCGCAATCCTACTGACGAAATAAAAAGGAAAGCCATCACCACCATCACTGCTATCAACGCCAAAGCCGATGGCGTACACCTGAAGAAACTCATCGGCGAATTCACCCCAGGTTATGCTTACGGTACTATAAAAACCCACAACCTGGGAACCCCCTCCGCCCCATCATATCACAGATCCCTACTGCTACCTACCAGACCGCCAAGGCCCTGAACAAACTCCTCACCCCTTTTGTTCCTCGGCAATACAACCTCAACTCTGCTTATGACTTCCTAGAAATTCTACGAGATGCCCCCCCGACCACATCATCGCCTCCCTCGACGTAGAGAGGTTGTTTACCAACGTGCCCGTTGACAAGACAATAGATTTTATCCTACGTCGAGTTTACCACTGCCCTAATACGCCCCCCCTGGACATCCCGGAGAAGGCCCTGAAGACGCTCTTGGAACTATGTACCAAGGAGTCCCCTTTCCTCTGCCCCCGCGGGAATGTACCAGCAAATCGACGGTGTAGCGATGGGAAGCCTCCTGGGGGTCCTGTTCGCCAATTTCTTCATGGGAACTATCGAAGAGGAACTCCTGGCTGCCCACCGGCCCACTGTCTACTGCAGGTACATCGATGATATCTTCGTGCGGGTGAAGGACCTGGACGAACTCAGGGACCTCCAGCAGCGCTTCATGGCCGCCTCCGGACTCAACTTCACATACGAAGAAACCACCGATGGTCATCTACCCTTCCTCGACCTCCTTGTCTCCCTCCACGACCATGGCTTCAAAACTACAGTGTACACCAAACCTACTAACAATGGCCAATGTCTTAATGGGGAAAGAGAATGCCCTAAACGATACCATCAGTCCACCATCGCCGCCTATGTCAGGAGAGCCCTCACCCATTGCACCACCTGGAATGACACACATAATGAATTGGAAAGGCTCACCCAGGTCCTAGTCAACAATGGGTATTCCAACACTGACGTCACCAATGCCATCAACCACCACCTAGAAAAATGGTACAAAGAAGACCCCCTAGCACCAACCCGGCCAATGACATTACATTTTTCTACAGAAACTACATATCTTCCGACCACACAACAGACGAATCCATTATGAAAGAAATAATTCACAAAAACGTCCTCCCCACCAACCCTGACAATAAAATAAAACTCATTATTTACTACAAATCTCCTAAGACCTCCAACCTTGTCCTCCGTAACCGCCCCATTTTCCACCAACCAACCGAAAGACGATCATGTGATATACCAGCATATTTGCACCTCTGGGGACTGTGGACCCCTATCCTATGTTGGAATGACACAGACTCGCCTTTCCCGTCGACTAACCCTCCACCTTCAATCTGGCGCTATAAAAGATCACTATCAAGCCCCCCACCATCTTGCCCTAACTCGCGCCGACCTAGACAAACAAACTACCATACTCGACAAAGAATCAGACCCCAGAAGACTAGCTATTTTAGAAGCTCTATATATCCAAACGCTCAACCCCAGCATCAACAACCAAACACAAGACCTTCAAATTCTTCCTTCAGGCAAGCGCTACAGGCATACTGCCCTCGTTCCTCTCGCCCTGTGCCCCCCTCCCGTACCTTTCCGCGATCAGCACACTACTGACAACACCAACCAATCACAGCCACCCACAGCCAACAACCAACCACCGATAAGATTTAGTGCCCGTCTCGCGAATAGACTGCCTTCCACCAATGAACAGCCACCCCACACCCAGTAGCTCCGCCCACCTACCTATTCTTGATCCTCAAATTTTGTATAAATATGTTGCTTTGTCCTTATTCTAATCATTACCTGCCCATTCCCTGAAGATGCAAGATGTTTACTTGTGAAACGTTGGATCCACCATGAATTTTGCTAACCTGTTGTACCTCATCTCTGAACCCCAGAGGAAAATTGTTAGAAATATTGAAAGCTGTAACAATAAAATACTGAATGCTGAAACCGCTGTTGCCTTTAACCTCGTCTGTTTAAAAGAGAATATATATATATATATAAAAACAATTACAAATATTATAAGCATAGGAGGTTTTTGGCCGTTCTTCACGATAGTCACTATGAACCATACTGGATACCTAAGGACAAACCAACATACACACACACGTACACCAACAACAACAATAACAAGGGTGATGATTGGATGACCGCAACCAGGGACTTAACCCTATTAGGTGCAGGGCGGGCCAATTTGGAGCCTCCCAGTTTTACTCCATTAGCTTGGAGATTTTAAGACGTTTCATCGCATTAGTTTGGCGATTATATGATGCTTCAACCCAATAAGGTGTCCATTTTTCCTGGGCGAGCGATAGCGAGCCCGCAATTTGGGGGAAACCGGCCTTTGGCCGGGACATTTTTCTACCGAAAAATGTAGCCTACACATTTAGCTTGAAGGGGGTCTGGGGGACGTTTTCTTAGTTTGAATGGGGTTTGGAGAGGCGTTTTTCCAAGTCTAGCGGGTAAGCTAAAAACACATTGTTCGCAAATGGCTAAAACAATTAAAAACCTCAATAATAATTAAACAAAATACCATAATAACACCCAAGACGTTACACCAGATAGTGTTAACGGATTAACCCCTAATGTTGACAATGCCATTACCTACAATATGCATGAATGGATATGAATGCCATATGGATGTTCAATTCCCTGGTTACCAATAACTCAAATAGGCCGTAGATAAAAAAAAAAAAAAAAAAAAACGCAACAGCGCGTAACGTCTTATCATATTCGACGTATGTAGGTGAAACATAATATATAATCCAACTTTTCAATAAATAATAGATGTTTACTACTACGGAACTACTGTACGGAGACTACCTATCGCCACTCGCAAAGTAGTATAGGGATTTACACCCACGCACTCACGCGTACTAAATACTGCCCAGTGGTGGGTCATTCCTTCCCCTACTCCACCATGGTCAGGTGGAAGAGGAGGAGGGGGGGGGGGGGAGAGTTCAAGTCTACCCCTCCTT
This sequence comes from Paralithodes platypus, assembly GCA_032716605.1. Taxonomy (NCBI): domain Eukaryota; kingdom Metazoa; phylum Arthropoda; class Malacostraca; order Decapoda; family Lithodidae; genus Paralithodes; species Paralithodes platypus. The sequence goes on along the minus strand of CM064510.1, from coordinate 17,177,860 downwards.
CCACCCCCAAACTATCCCCAGTCCCCCTACCTGCCTCCTCTAGCTTCCAGTTAGTGATTAGCGACACTTGTTCTCATGTCTTGTAAATTATAGCTAAAACATCATTACACACGCTTACAATGGCTAACATTTGAAATGTATAAGGAATTTAATACTAGCATATGTAACTGTATTTTGAAAATTAGTCTCCATATATACAACGTGGGTTACACGAATCTCGGCTTTAGTGGTCGTCTGCCTCTGCCTCTCTCTCTCTCTCTCTCTCTGTAGAGGTTAGAGGCGGGGGAACGAGAAGGCAAGCACGGCTACTAGACTACTAGAGGGCTCGATACTCAAATCTGACTATAAGGTAACACCGACTTTGATCGTATAAGCTATGCCGAGTTCTACACCTAATCGATTGAAAAATGATTGCATAGGTCACATAGAATACAAATAGACCTTTTATAGCGTGTGTGATATTGAATAAATGGGAAGAAAATGAATACAATTATAGATGAAACATTCAATTACAGTCGCAACACTAGTCCAACCAATCTTTGCCTTTTGTTGTTGTTGTTGTTGCTGCTCCCCAAGCTGCCTGGCCGAACAGCCCCAAGCAAGGCCAAGGCCATAACCGAGCGCCCCAACAGAACCCTCCCCACCTACCACAATAAAGCCTGGGTGACCGAAGCCACTCCATGGCGGAGAGCTGACGAGGGCGTGGAAACGCCCGGGAAACCAAAGCCCCACCCAGGGCCCTGTGCCCCTCAGCAATTATGAAGAGAAAGTAGAGGGGCAAAGGAAAAATGTGACGCTTTGGCTAACAATCTTGGTAGATTGGGATGACCTCACGGAAGAGACGCCGTCACTTGAGATCTAGGAAATATATAAGTAAAAGGAACAGTCTGAGTAAGCTATGGGTATGGCAGAGATCGCTCAGTTCTCACTCTGATAGACCAGCCCATCACCATATAACTATAACCCAATCCTCTCAGCATCAGCTAGGAAAGGCCCTAGAAAGCCGGCTTTGCCGGGGGGATAGCTCCCCTATTTCAACCCCTTTCGAGGTTGGGCACCCGCCTTTTGTTCTTTCCTTTTATGTTAAAATAATCCCGACTGTCCTACGTGACTTGAGAACCTAGGAGTAGTTCGTAGAGGGCACGTTGGTGTGTGTGGCAATGATGGTAAATATGTTATCCTTAATACTGTATGATATTGGATATAATTACGGCATTATCATATCGAAATCACATAAAATCTGGGTCGTAGAGAGAGAGAGAGAGAGAGAGAGAGAAAAACAAAAATATGAAGCAGAATACCACTACAGCCGAAATTCGTGTAACCCACGTTGTGTGAATACTCATTTTAAAACTACAATTACGTCATACTGTGTTAATTAATTCCCAATGCCGTTTAAATGTTGACCATTGTAAGCGTGTGCAGTGATGGTTTAGCTATAATGTACTGTACAAAACATGAGAACACGTGTGGGTAATCACTAACTGGCAGCTAGAGCAGGAAGGTAGAGGGGGTTGGGGATAGTTTCGGGGTGGAAGGTGGGGGTAGACTTGGACCCGACTCCCCCCTTCCACCTGCCCAGGGTGGAGTAGGGGAAGGAAGGACCCACCCCTGAACAGCTTTTAGTAAGCGTAAGTGCATAATTATACAGAGTTGGAAGTATTTATCTGCACAAATTATTCTTCAATTATGTTTATAGATATTGAAGATTCTGGGTTATACAATTATTAACTATAGGCTACTGGATGTCACGGGAGAAGACAAACTCCCGTTTGGCAACCGTCCGATTAAGTGTGTTCTTGTGGTGTAGGGGAGGGCCATATCCGACGTGTGGCGCGGTTTTTATACGAGTTTGAATTCCTTGGCCTCCCTCGACATTATTTTCGTTTATTCTTTACATTAATCTTCTTTACACCTAAGTTCAAGGTATTCATTGTTCACATGTGGCTAGTACTGCAAACCTATACACATGTGACATAAAACCATTGCTTAATATGGGAGATATATGGTATATTATCTAACAACCTCCTCCTTCCTCCCATTCCTCCACCACTGTTTCGTTCCCTACTCTCGGTCACAACCATGTATGTTATCAGGTGACTGCTAATATTTATGTTACATTTAGGTTTGTGTTTAGAAAAAAGGTAAATCAAATATATGTTACCGTTTTAAAATGAAGTCTGTTGTCTTTAGCATCATTGTATATCATTTAGCTATGCACTACAAGAATGCACTAAATCGGATACTTTGGAAGACATTTACCAAATGGGAACTTTTTTTCCCTTGACATCAAGTACTATAGTCTATTCGCTGTAAGTAGGCGAGACATCAGGACCTCTGTAAGTAGGCGAGACATCAGGACCTCTAACTTTTGTAACTCAATAACGACTAAAGTAATCGAGCTAATATTTCTAACATTTGGGAAGAGTCAGCCAAGGATTAGATGTGGAGATTTACAGCCAATTTGCTAGGGCCCTTTTTGAGTTACAGAGGATAGAGGTCATGATTTCTCGCCTACTTACAGTGAATAGACTATATTATACAGGCATAACAAAGAGGGTGATTGCTGTCCAACCCTACCATAGAAAAGGATCGAACTACCGACCTCCCCCCTCCCCTCCCCCGGCTTCTTTCTGCTCTCTACCCCTTCCCTCCATCCCCCCGCCTTGTCCCCCCCCCCCCCCCCCCCCCTCGCCTCCTTCCCTCTTGCATCCCCTTCCCTACCCCTTCCCATCCCCCCCTAGCCTCCTCCCTCTTGCATCCCCCTCCCCTCCCCCCACCTCTTTACCTCTATCAATCAGGAGTGCGCGAACTAGGTGTTTGTGCAAGCATAACCGTTGTTGTGTATGGGTGAGATGAAAGCTTGCACAATTGCTATGGTTTGATATGTTCGCGTCAATCATATTGGCAACACTCATGATTTATAGTGTACGGGGGCCTTTACATCCCCCTCCCCCAATTATTTTCCATCCCCGCTTTCCCCCTCCTCCCTCCTACCCCCACCCCCCTTCTTGCTTGTCCCTCTCATTCAGTTAGTTACTCTGTGGACGTGGTGTGTGAAGGTTGATACGTAAAAGCACACCCACATACAATTGTGTGATGGATTTACTAGGACTTTGAAACGTGTAATTAAAAAACTAATGCAGCTTGTGCGTCGTGATACAATGCTGCAATATCTGAATGGTTTATTTTAGTTATAGAGTTATGATTCTGATGTGGCACGGGTGATATAATTATAAGGTGGGAGGCCGGAGTGACAAGGGCCGGTAAAATTAGGGGCTGGAGTGACTTGGGCCGGTAAAACTAGGGGCCGGAGTGACGAGGGCCGGTTAAACTAGGGGACGGAGTGACTTGGAACTGGGTAACACTGCGAAGGGTAGCAATCAGTTGAGGAGGCGGGCCTTGTCAAACTTGTATAAGACTGAAGTGAAAATGAGATGGATTACTGGAAAATGAACATGAACATGGATTCATTTGGCCATATTATCACTTCCAAAGGTATAATATGAACTGTAAAACATAATACTAACTTTGCATACTTAATAATAATAATGACTGAAATTAAAGGGATTCTGATTTGGCTTGGTCTTTAATATTGCTTCGTTTAACACTCGGGTGACAAGATAAATAAGCGACCTCCAAGGAGTGACGAATACCAAGAACGCCAACTCCGGAAATCAGGAGAAACTACTCAGAAGGGATGAGGAATGACCGTCGAGAATCATGGCAAGCTGGACATTCTATGTTTTTAGACTTTAGTGCTCCAAACGTGAATTGGTAGTCCATCAATGTCGCTAACAGAATAAAGAGTATAACTGAATAAAGACAGTGTCACACGGGCGATTTTTCCGTCAATTTTGCTTCAAAATGTAAGTTGCATAAAATGTAAATTACCTAACATAATCTATCTTTGATATAGTTTCCGATTATAATGCGAAGGAACCTCAAATAGTATGGGAAAACAAAATTGCCGGTAAATGCACTCGTGTGACACCATCATAGGTGAAGAACCAGGAATAACACCGTCAACATCCCCCGTCCCCACCCCCCGTCCCCACCCCCGCAGTGATAGGAGACATGGGGCACCAACTGGAGACCTTAACAGTGAGAAGCCCTGGAGGAGAAACAAAATAACCCAGTGATGCACAAGACCCATGCAGAACAAACAGCTGAACGAAGGTGGGTAAATATGCATAACTTCGACCAGGTGTAAAACTGGAATAATACCCCAGTTCCCCCCACCTCCTCATCCTTTCTCTCTCCAATGCCTCCTTATTTTAGCGAATTGTTATTGCTATTTTGCCTCCTTTTTTTCCTTCGTTCCCCCTTTCCTCCTTTACATCTCCTACAACTCGCCCCCCCCCTCCCCCATTTACCACACACACACACACTTACACTCTCTCTCTTTCTCTCTCTTTCCTCCCCCCCCCCCCTCCCCCCCACTTCCAATACAAGGGCAAGTTGGTCTCCTTTTGGGATATTGTTGGTGTCTTCCTCTCTTCCTCTTTCCTTTGTTTTTTGCTTTTCTTTTCTCTCTTCGTCTTCTTCTTTGGTTGCACTGGTCAGCATTATTGCGTTCTTGGGTAAGATATGATTCTTCTCGTCTTTTCATATCGTCTCCCATTTCTTTCACTAATAGCCGTATTCTTAGATGTGTGGCGTGGGTGTCATCCAGCCCTTAACCCTTTGAGTACCAGCGACGTATGTTATCTTTTATTCTAGCTATATTTAGACGATATTATGAAGCTTAGGAAGGATTTGCGGTATTATTCTATAATTGCACCTATACGAGCTAAACAAATTATTATTGTATTTAACAGGAAGGTACAACGAGGTAAGTGATGTGGTATAGGTGGCAATATGCGGAAATGGATTATAAGGGCATTCTGCCCCCCTCTTACCCCCTTACGAAAATCTACGGTTATTCACTCCACCCTAACTGGATTTCTACCGTTTTATCCAACCAGCGGGGGTGTGGGGGTGGCAGCCCCCACCCATAATACTAGGTAAGGTTAGGTAAGGTTGTTAGGTTAGGCTAATGTCTCTCTGAAACATTGTAAATCCGTGTCACATCTAGATTGATAGACTTTTGTCAGAGGGGGGCAGAATGCCCTTATAATCCATTTCCGCATATTGCCACCTATACCACATCACTTACCTCGTTGTACCTTTCTGTTAAATACAATAATAATTTGTGTAGCTCGTATAGGTGCAATTATAGAAATTTACCGGCCTAAGCAAGGCAGATCCCTGTCCCACACAACCCCAGTTCAATTACAAAGCCCAATTATAGGCTCAACACTCTAATACCCTGAGGATCATCTTACCAAAACGGTTAGAGATTAACGCAGGATCATGGGGGTCTGCAGAGCGCTAATTGGCCCAACCCGGCAGATCCCCCTTCACACCCAACCCTTCTCGTCCATATGCTTATCCAATTTTATCTTAAAGCACCCTACCGTTTTAGATCCAACTATAGCACTTGGTAGTCCATTCCACCCATTTACAACTCTGTTACCAAACCAATATTTGCCTATATCTTTTCTGAAACGAAATTTATCTAATTTGAAACCATTGGTACGAGTTTTTTCGCTATCACTGAGCTTTAGTACATTTGTCATGTCCCCTTTGTTAATCCCACTAACCCACTTGAACACCTCTATCATATCCCCTCTAACTCTGCGTCTCTCTAACGAATGTAAACCTAATTTCTTCAACCTTTCTTCATACGAAAGATTTCTAATATTATGGATCATTTTTGTCATTCTACGCTGTACTCTCTCCAATGAATCTATGTCCATTCTGGGTAAAATTCTAGTTTCACGTACACAGCGACAAAAGGGAGGCGCCGTTGTAAAGGCATAGCTTCCCGACCAACTATGAAGATCAGGGAAATTGCTGGGTAAAAGACGTAATATAATGATAATAAACTACATTAACGACATTAGCCTAACCTAGCAACCTTACCTAACCTAACCTAGTATTATGTAATAGCTATGGTGCCGCATATGGGGAGATTTTTTTTTTTTTTTTTACAGTAGGTATAATTCCTTATAATGCATTTCCGCCGCTTTGGACATATATAGGAATTAAGTATGGTATATGACAACTCTAAAGTAGCCATAGAAATTTATGAGTATGCTGTGAAAGCGAAACTAGAATTAAACCCCATTCTGTAATAAGGACACCAAAATTGGACAGCATAATCCATATGGGGTCTCACTAATGACAAGTAAAGTTTTAAGATAACATCAGCAGTTCTGTTACTCACATTCCTAGAGATGAACCCGAGAATCCTGTTTGCCTTATTACGAACGCTTATACACTGTTTTCTAGGCTTCAAATCATTGCTAACAAACACACCTAGATCTTTCTCGCAGTCTGAATTTTCTAATTCTAAATTAGCTAGTTTATATTTAACATTTGTTTGCATCTTCCCTATCTTTAATACCTTGCATTTGTCAATGTTAAACTTCATCTGCCAATTTACTGACCATTCATGTAAGGTATCTAGATCCCTTTGGAGGCACTCTATATCGCTATCTGAATCAATTGATCTCCCCATTTTAGTATCGTCTGCGAATGTGCTTATCCTACTAGGTATACCTAAATCTAGGTCATTTATGTATATAAGAAACAACAGGGGACCTAATACCGATCCCTGGGGGACACCACTTTTGACTGCTCCCCACTCTGACTTGGTACCATTTATGCTGACTCTCTGTTTCCTACCAATTAGCCATGACCTAATCCATCCCAACAACGATCCTCCTATTCCATGTGCCTCAACCTTTCTCATCAATCTCTCATGAGGGACTCTGTCGAAAGTTTTACTGAAATCTAAATAAATAATATCATATGACTTGTCACTATCTACTGCTTCATATACCTCTGAGAAAAAGCTAAGCAAATTAGTAAGGCAAGAACGTCCCTGAGTGAATCCATGCTGAGAAGAATTTATTAAGTTAAATTTGTCTAAGTGGCTTCTAATTTTCCTAGCAATAATAGACTCTAGCAACTTTCCTATGATTGATGTGAGACTAATGGGACGGTAATTGGATGCTATTGATTTATCACCTTTTTTGAAGATCGGAACTACATTTGCAAGCTTCCAAGCTTCGGGAACTAAACCTGTTTCTAAAGACTTGTTAAATAAAAATGCTAATGGGCTACTTAACTCATCTCTGCATTTTTTTAATACTCTAGCATATACCTCGTCAGGACCAGGCGATTTTTGAGGTTTCAGTGTGTCAATTTCCTTTAAGCACATAATTTCTACTTATACTAACTGTACAGTCTACGACAGAACTTGTTGTCATGGCCTGAGGAAATGTGTTAGTTCACTTATCTTTTAATAGATGGCCCTTTAATCGCTTCTAATAAAAGGGGGCGGGGTTAGTATAGAGGTTGGAAGGAGGAGGAGTCAAACGTGTGTGTGTGTGTGTGTGTGTTCTAGAACAGCACTCGGAATAACTTTATTTTAACATAACACACATGCTATATTATTAGACTAGCCCATGTCGGATCACAAATAAGTAACACACATCAGGTGTTGCGTTATTTATGGAATTTAATATACAGACAATCAAGTTTCTATCCTTCGAACTTCCCATTTCCCCCTCCTCCCCTTCTCTCTGCTGCCTTCCCCTATCTCCCCCCTTCCCCCTATCTCCCCCTTCTCTCTTTTTCTCTCCCCCTTCTCTCTCCTAACCGAATATATAATTTTCCTCATCGTCGTGTTCAAAGCTGTCCATAAAAAAATCTTTGGTGTTTTAATAATACTGTTCTTTTTACCTTTACTGATTCTCAATTATTAACTCGTATTCTATTATTTACCTTATACAATGTGTTATAGAAAATAAATATATACAGTATGCTCCGTTGCAAAACACTCAAAGTTGCAGTATAACTAAATAAGTTGGTCACCAATTATTTTGCAATATTTGAAAACAAATATGGATTTTATATGCTCTAAACATAATATGAAAATGTGTTTTAAGCCTCGGCAAAACCTAATAAAAATATATGGTACTAAAATGGAATTTTTTCGTAACATGGTTGTCAATACCTTCCTATAGACGGCACCGATTCGTACACACGCCATTTTCACATGTCTCCCAAGGTCTGTCCACCAGCTTTTTAGTCAACACTAACTCCACCTGCCCATCTATGTCGAAACTACAGGTGTTAATTTCCACAGCTTTGAGCATCACGTCACGATATACTAGGTCTCAGAAACAACATTCGTAGTTGCGGTAGTATTTACAGAGGTATCTGGACACTTCGAGCGAATTCATATTCGAGCGGAAGCGCATTTAGGGTTAGGTTAAGTTAGGTTAGGTTAAGTTAAGTTAGGTTAGGTTGGGTTAGGTTAGGTTAGATTAGGTTAGATTGTGCATCCGCTCTATCAGGAATTCGCTCAAAGTGACTCTCATTCTTTACAGATACGGCCGAATACCGGTAGGCTACTAAATGGGCGGCGGCCCAACCGCCATGTTGTATCCCACGTAGGCCTACTAGGTACTACGGACACATTGTAGGCGTTAGGTGTGGATTAGGCTTGTATCCAATGTACTAGGTCTATGTTACTGGATATTTATGATTTAAATAAGTGCTACGTTTTCGATAAATCTGGTTATATGGCTTTGCAATTAGGGAAATCATGAGCCGATTTCCGACATTTAGTTAGTCTTTTTCGATTCTCAAAATCCGATCCAAGTTTTGCCAAAAATTGGCTCGGGTTTTCCAAAATTATGCTTTTTGGGGTTTGCAATTTAGGGAAACATGAGCCAAAATTCTAAATCAGGTTAGCCTACTGTAATTTGTTTAATCTTAAAACTCGTAAAATCCGAGCCAAGTTTTGCCAAAGCTTGGCTCGGGTTTTCCAAAATTCGGGTTTTATGGCTTTGCAATTTCGGGAAACCTGAGCCAAATTTCTAAATGAGGTTACTGTCATTTTGTTGTCTAAAAACTCTCAAAATCCGAGCCAGCTTTGGCCAAAACTTGGCTCGGGTTTTCGAAATATTAGGTTTTAGGCCTTTGAAATACCTTAAAACCCGAGCAAAGTTTTGTTAAAATAAGTTGTAATCGCCGTTTTACGCATTTAACCCCTCATTTTCCCTGTACTTCATAGCCCTCCCCACTATCGGGCGGCGTGTCTTAAGATCGTTGTATAATGGGGAAAACGGTTTCGCCGAGGGTTGTAATTATTTCCAAACACTATATATTGATGAAAACTAACGGAAAAATACAAAAATCCATGGGACAATTGGTGACCATCTTATTTAGTTATTCCCAATCCACGCATCAAGACAAGTTGAATCACATTGTAATCTAGCTTTGACCAAATTATAACCAAATATATATATATCATAAAGACAAGATAATATCGGCCCAGTTAGAGAAAACACTTTAGACGAGCCGAAACGTGTTTTTTTTTTTAATAAAAACAAATTTTCATATTAGAGTAAACAAAAATTTCTTCCATACCACTATTCACAGCACTGTGGTTGACCAATTCATAATCTACCTTAACATGTTGTTGTTCCCCAAGCTGCCTGGCCGAACAGTCCCAAGGCCCCGAGCAAGGCCAAGACCATAACCGAGCGCCCCCACAGAACCCTCCCTGCCGACCACAATAAAGCCTGGGTGACCGAAGCCACTCCATGGCGGGGAGCTAAGGAGGGTGCGGAAACGCCCGGGACCCCAAAGACCCACCCAGGGCCCTGTGCCCCTCAGCAATTATGAAGAGAAAGTTGAGGGGCAAAGGAAAAATGTGACGCTTTGGCTTCCAATCTTGGTAGATTGGGAGGTCAATCCACGGAAGAGGCCCCGTCACTTGAGATCTAGAAAATATATAAGTAAAAGGAACAGTCAGAGTAAGCTATGGGTATGGCAGAGATCGCTCAGTTCTCACTCTGATAGACCAGCCCATCACCACATGACTAGAACCCAATCCTCTCAGCATCAGCTAGGAGAGGCCCTAGAAAGCCGCCTTTGGCGGGGGGATAGCTCCCCTATTTCAACCCCTTTCGGGGTTGGGCATCCGCCTACCTTAACATGTCATATTACATATTACCTTAACATGTAATATGACACGCTATGATTATTGCATTATACTTTTCTCAGTGGATTCTTAATTACTAGTTTAATTACTGTGGCTTCCCATTATCAGTAAACAGTTCGGCGTTACCCATTGTAATGATTTACTATAAAGTTAGTCATCAAATTGAACAATTAACTATAATCCAAGCAATCTTGTTATGTTGTTTTAAAGTTGATATACTGTAAATTGTTTAGGCTTTTATATTTTTACTTCGTATTGTTTAAATTATCGTCCAAACATAATTAAAAGTATACTATAGCTCTGTGTATGTTACCTTGAATTTAATTTAATATGTATTATTTCACCATCATTATGTTACGGTGAACATTGGAAACACATACACATTATATAATACATATAAAGGGATCTTAAATGTAAACATTTACAATTTATATTTATGAAATCAATATGATCTCCAGCCACAAGCTGCATCAACTACCTCCTGTATTCTCGTTGGAGCTGATTTAAACTTTTTCCAACTTATATTAGGGCGGCGATGGATTCCCCCCCCCCCCCCCCCCCTGCCCCCCCGACCCCACTCCTGCCGCCCTTTCCAATCCTAACCTGAACCACATTCCACTCCATGACATGATGGCCCACAAATTCTCTATTGGGTTCATGTCACACACCCTTGTGGACCAGCTAAACCCCCGATGGGGTCAGGTCAGGTGAAGGTATTGAAGGATAAGCCTTCACAACGGCACCTCGTAGCTACTTTCTACTTTTCCTATTTTCTGAAGAGTGTAGAGAGGGGAGAAGGGGTGTTGGAGAGAGACGAAGTTGTTATAGTGGCTTTGTTATGTGTGTTATTAGTCTGTATACGTCGTAAGGCTCAGGATGGCCATGACACTCACTGAAGACAGCAGCATCTCCTCAATAATGCTAATACCTGTTCTAGTTTGCCTGGACCAGTGTGTGTGTGTGTGTGTGTGTGTGTGTGTGTGTGTGTGTGTGTGTGTGTGTGTGTGTGTGTTACTCAGTTACTTGTTCGTCAAGGGGAATCCACGCAATGCGAGCTAAGCTCATTATTACCGCGCCTCCTTAACTGGGAATATATTGCGTGAAATGCATGTTAAGTGTTTTATGTACTGTTGGAATGGCTGTGGATGTGTGTGTAGTCTGTATTTAGCCAATTGGCGACATCGGAAACGAAGGCTTAGGGTGGATCTGTATGGTACCATTCTCACTATAGACGGTACCGTCTCACCCGAAGGCTTAGGTAGCCATCAGCTTAGGTGAACCATATGATACCCATCTCGCCTTGTACCATTTTTGCCAACCCCAGATGGGACGTCACAACGTCGTCCACTTATTCCAGGTACCTATTTACAGCTAGGTGAACTGAGGCTAACACATGAAAGGAGACAAGCCCAATTTGTCTCCGCCCGGCCGGGGATTGAACCCCCGACCCCTCGTGTGTGAGACGAGAGCTCTACCTACTAGGTGTGTGTGTGTGTGTGTGTGTGTGTGTGTGTGTGTGTGTGTGTGTGTGTTTTATATGTTATCATGTGTGAGTGATTTGTGCCCATTACGTTGTATGTGATCATGTGTGAGTGTGTCTGTTTCTGTTTCTGTTTTGTATCCTGTGTTAGTGTTGGTGGGTTGGTGCTTGAATGTGATGGACAGAGGAGAGAGGTTGAAGCGCCGTCTCCTCAAACATTACAAATTGTGGAGGTCACAAGTATGTGTATTATCCAACTTATTCCTTAAGCCAACACAAATAACGTAAATCCTAAGTGTTATTGTTACACTTAATATATATATAAACAAATATAGACGTGTTCTTCGGGAATCGTAGCTTAATTAGGAATAGGATATCTAGCGAGGCAGCGAGTAACCGGTGTTGTTCGCTGCCTCGCTAGTTATTCTATTCCTAATCAATATATGTGTTACTTTTGTCATCCCTAACATTTATTATTTATTTCATAAGTCGTAGGCGTGTGCATAAACCTGTAATGGTTTAGGTGTCTACAAATCTGTGTGTGATAACCCAGATTCGAATCCCGGTGGATCACATACATGCTTTCATTAATTTCATTGGAGGCGTTTGGTGGTGTGGTGAAATTAATACAAAATAGATTATGTATATGTAAATTCAAAACAATCGCATAGTATTATTCTGCGTATTTTAGAAGGTATCTTTTATGTCCTTGAGAGAGAGAGAGAGAGAGAGAGAGAGAGAGAGAGAGAGAGAGAGAGAGAGAGAGAGGGAGAGAGTACAAAGGAAACTAAGCAACAACAGATCTAGTGACTTCTAGGTTGCTTGTCCTCCAAAACACTGAGGATCAAGTGTCCAAACAGTGGTTTAGAGGGGGTAAGGGAACATTGGAAAGGGAATTACTGCCCTGGAACTAATGTCCGTGGCAGGATTAGGAAGTTAGTAGAGGACAGATGGGTTAGTAACTGAGGGGGGGATAAAATAAAGTTATTCATTTTTTTTACAAACGCAGTAAGTCGCGGGTTTAATGAGAGACATTTGTCTAGGCGGAGTTTAAATGAATCAACGGTGATGCAGTCTATAACGTTTCGGGGAAGCCCATTCCGCAAGTTGACAACTCGATTGAAGAAGAAATTCTTAGATTCGTGCGAGTTAAAAGATTTACCAATAATTTTGCAACTGTTTCCCCGCTTGTAATTAGATTGGTCGATAGTGAAGTACTTACTACAGTTCATATTGTCGATGCCTTTGATGATTTTGAACACTTGAATTAAGTCGCCTCTTAATCTGCGCTGGGTTAAAGGAAATAGATGTAATTCTCTAAGACGCTCTTCGTATGGTTTGTTCTTTAGGCTAGGTATCATTTTGGTAACTCTACGTTGAACTCGTTCTAGCTTGTTTATATCTTTTTGGTAATAAGGGCACCAGGATTGAACGCAGTATTCCAGAAGAGGGCGGACTAAGGAATTGTAAAGGGTTAGGATAACTTCTTTGGATTTATGCTCAAATGACCTGCCTATAAAGCCAATTATTTTGTTTGCCTTCTTATCAACTTCTGAACATTGTTGACTCGGTTTTAGGTTACTCGATATTGTTACTCCCAGATCGGTTTCTCTGTTTACATTCTTAAGCTGAGTGCCATTCATCGAATAGTTTGCTTTCTCATTTAGGTATCCGACATGTAGTACTTTACATTTATCCGCATTGAAACTCATTTGCCAAATTTGGGCCCAACATGACAATTTATCTAGATTGTGTTGCATATCGTCAACTTGTTCTTTTGAGAGTACGCTATTTGCAATTTTTGTATCGTCAGCAAATTTTGAGATTGTACAGGTGAGACCCTCATCTATGTCGTTGATGTAAATTAGAAAGAGAATTGGTCCTAGTACCGATCCCTGGGGTATCCCGCTACTTACATTGGTCCATTTAGATGCCTTACCGTTTATGACTATCCTTTGCTTTCTGTTGCTGAGCCAATTTTCTATCCATTTCAACACACCGCCTTGTATTCCATGCGCTTTTAGTTTTAGCAGTAAACGTTTGTGGGGAACTTTGTCAAAGGCCTTTTGAAAATCAAGGTATATAATATCTACAGCTTTACTCTCATCGTAGAGGTTGAGGATATCGTGGAAGAAGTCTAAGAGGTTTGTTAAACAGGAACGTTATTTACGAAAGCCGTGTTGAGTATCATTAAGTATGTTATTTTCCTCTAAGTGATTTACGAGTCTGTCTCGTATGACCGTTTCTAGCATTTTACAAACAACTGAGGTTAAGCTAATTGGACGATAGTTACTGGGTAGGGATTGCTGCCTTTTTTGAATATCGGTGTTACGTTGGCTAGCTTCCACTGATCAGGCATAGTTCCAGACTGCAAGGATTTATTGAATAGTAATGCCAGTGGTTTGGAGAGCTCATCCTTAGCTTCCTTTAGAACTCTAGGCGAGATTGTATCAGGTCCTGGCGTTTTATTTACCTTGAGTTTATCTAAACAATTCAATACTTCTCTCTCTGTAACGGTGATATTGCTTAGAACATCTGAATTATCAATCTGAATCAGCGATGGTGTAGGGATATCACTGAGGTCTTCTGTTGTAAAAACTGATGCAAAGAAGGTATTGAGGGCATTACTCATTTGTACTTCGTCTTTGGTGTATTCTCCATTTTCATCGACTAACGGTCCAACAGTTGAAGTAACTACTTTTTTCTTTCTGATATAAATATAGAATTATTTCGGGTTTGTTTTACTTTGATTCGCAATATGTAACTCTAAGGTCTTTTTACTCTGCTTAATTAACTTTTTGGCTTTGCGTCGTAGCTCTTACAAATATCACCCGTTCTTCGTCATTTTGTGAGGATTTTAATCTATCATTAGCAAATTTTTTAGCAAGCAGGCAGTTTGAAATATCTTTATTCCACCATTTGGGCTTATTATTATGGCCTGGACGCCGTATTTTCGATGGTATGCAGTCTTGCACTGCTTTTAGGTAAGTGGTTTCGAATAACTTCCAAGATGTATTTATGTCGTTATTGTTAATTAAAAAGCTCCAGTCAGTTTCTTAGAGAGAGAAGTAGAGAGAAGAGAGAAGAGAGAGAGGAGAGAGAGAGGAAGAGAGAGAGAGAGAGAGAGAGAGAGAGAGAGAGAGAGAGAGAGAGAGAGAGAGAGCGAGCGAGAGAGAGAGAGCGAGCGAGCGGGTGAAGAGGTTGGGTGAAAGGGGGAGGAGGGGGGAATGGAAAGTGCGAAGGATAGAAACTTGATTGTCTGTGTATTAAATTCCATAAATAACGCAACACCTAATATGTGTTACTTATTTGTGATCCAGCATGGGCTAATTTTATAATATAGCCTGTGTGTTATGTTAAAATAAACTTATTCTGCGTGCCGTTCTCGAACACACACACACGTTTGACTCCTCCTCCTTCGAACCTCTATATTAACCCCGCCCCGTTTTATTAGAAGCGATTAAAGTGCCATCTATTAAAAGGTGAGTGAACTAACACATTGCCTCAGGCCAAGACAGCAGTTCTGTCGTAGACTGTACTTAACATAATTTTCTATACTATCACCATATACCATATTGACTTCTGGAATCTGTGCCAAATTTTCATTAGTGAAAACGGAAAGAAACTGACTATTTAATGTACTGCACATTTCTAAATAATTTTCTGTTATTTCTCCTATTGAAGTTTTTAGGGGGCCTATTACATCTCTAACTTTAGATTTATATAGTTGGTAAAAAGTTTTAGTGTTATTTTTTGAGTCACTGGCTATCCTTATTTCATAATTTCTTTTTGCTTTCCTGATTTCCTTTTTGACCTGTCTTGATAGAGTCTGATAGTATATATGTAGATGATTTTCGCCTTTCTTTACTTTTCTATATATTCCTTTCTTTTTTCCTATAAGATCTATTAGCTTATTAGTCATCCATTTTGGTTGGTTCTGCGGCGATCTAAATCTTCTTTTAGGGATATATTTATTTTGAGCATTGTGGAGTGAAGCAATAAACTGGTTATATGTAGGTGGCAAGTTTAACTCTGGCATATCCTGACTTAATTGCTTAACAATAGGGTCCACCCTTAAGTCTCTTCTTAGCCCACCATAATCGGCTTTTCTGAAATCTGCGATAAGTGTCTTATTCTCTTTAGCATTCCCTGTCCATTGTATATTAAAATAAATAGATTTATGATCGCTATTTCCAAGGTGGTCACCAATCTCTACATCATTGCCATTGTTACTGAAAACTAAATCAAGAATATTAATACCTCTAGTCGGCGTATCTATGAATTGAAATAAAAAACTATCTTGTACTACCTCAATAAACTCTACTGAATCGGAGTCGCCTATTTGGTGCTGCCAATCAATGTTCGGAAAATTAAAATCCCCCAAAATGCACACATTGCTAAACCTTGATGCTATTTTAATTTCCTCCCATAACGATGTTCCGCCATTTCTACTCATATTAGGCGGTCTATATATAACTCCAATAACTATAGTCTCACTACCTTCGTTAACCTCTACACAAACACTTTCATTATCATTATTTAGTCTAATACCTGATTTAATACAGCTTTTTAATGTACTCCTGACAAACACTGCTATACCCCCGCCCCTCCTACTTGTTCGGTCATATTTAAACAAACTATATCCTGGAATATCAAATTCTGATAAAAAATGCCTAGATTCTGTATTAATCCACGTTTCAGTTAGCGCTATTATGTCTATATTTTCTGTGCTAACGAGTGTTCTAAGTTCGTTCATTTTGTTACATAAACTCCTACAATTTGTATAATATATCCTCAACCTATTACTTTTATTTGCAACTAATTTTCTATTGTTTTTAGCTAACTTATTATTTCCTGTTGAACTACTAGCTCTAGACGGAAATTCTACTCTATCAGTATTCTCATCTTTACTATCAGTTACATTTGTAGTGTTATCGATACTACTATTACACATCACTATATCCGCACTATCTTGACTGATTATTTCTATTTTACTCACTGGTTTGTCACATGAAGTACCTGCTCCATATGGAGACAGTATTTTACTTACACACCCAGTTTTTTTTAACGAAACCCGCAACAATCTTGTCCAGTGAGCTGGCCAAGGTCGAAACTCCTAGTCGAGAAAGATGTACTCCATCCTGGGCATACAGTTCATCCTTACCATAGAAGTGGGTCCAGTTATCTAGGAATGGTATTGACTTTGCCTTGCAATACTTCTCCAGCCGGCTATTTACACCAATAGCCCTGGAGGACCATTCCTTCCGTACCCCTCTTCTTGGCAGGATACTGTGTACCACAGGAAATCCACCCTTCTCCTTGATCCTCGCCAGCATTTCCTGGTACTTGGTCAGCAACTCCTCAGTCCTGCATCTCCATATATCCTCCCCACCCACTTCTAGGACACCATCCATCTTCTCTGCCACCCTCCCGACTCCGGCTCCAGGTAGGCAGACAACTTTACTAACATGAGTGTTAGTAGCCCCGTCAACGTACCTAACCATTGAATCACCGACAATGAACTTAGCTGTTTTCCGTTGTCGGCGTGTAGCAGGAGTTGTAGCAGCAACAGCAGCAGACTCCCCCCCCCCTCTCACTGCCTCGATGATCGCCACTTCCTCGCCATCACTCTCATCAGCCAAGGTGCTGAAGTTGTTGTGGGTCTTGAGTGGCTGCCCTTTCAGTTTCAGCTGCCTTCTAAGTTAGAAGCCTTATTATTGCTAGAGGTCCTTCCTAATCTGAATAAAATCGTATAAGAGTTGCTACAATATAAAGCAAAGGAAGTCACCGGTACTGTATGGGTTAATGAACGAAGATATTGGAACTGAGCGTTAATAATTGAAAGAGAGCTTGAAATCCCCCATGTTTTAATAACTTGGAATACATTTCGTCTCATTTCGTTCATTAAGGGGAGTGACCTGTTTTTTTTTCTCTCATTTTCTCTCTTTCTCTGGCTTGTATCCATTCGGCCCCATTCAGCCTATTGTTTTAAGACATTTATCCCCTTCCAGGGGTTGATATTTGTTTGGTAACATTCAAGGAGACTACATCAGGACTCTTCTTCTTACCTCTGACCAGGTATAGGCTATCCTAGTGTTTACTAGCCTATACCCCTTTGAAAGGACATTAGCTAACCTAACAACCTTACCTAACCTATCCTAGTATTATGGGTGGGGGCTGCCGCCTCCACACCCCCGCTATTTGACATCTTTGACAGATTTTTGGTGTATTTTTCTTTGAAATCGGGTTTTTTCAAGTTATCGATAATGAAAAACCTCCATGCGGACTATAATGAGAAAAATATGGCGATTCTATTGGTCGCTATTTTCCCTAATAAATTGTTTCTAATAAGGCGGATATAGGGTCCTTGACTATTATATATTTTTTTTTTTTTTTTTTTTACAGCAGGCTAAATTTGTAAATTTTTCGATAGTTCCATACAATGCTGGCTCGCTATCGCTCGCCAGGAAGAAACCGACACCTGGATGGGGATAAACGTCTTAAAAGAGTAGGCTGAATGGAGCCGAATGGATACAACCCAGAGCAAGAGATAAAAGTAGAGAACAAAAGCAGGTCACCCCCCTTAAGAAGTAGGGTTTATTCTTCTGTTGGTTGCATTAACTGGTATAATTACTCATGCGGCTCAGAATCTCTCTCTCTCTCTCTCTCTCTCTCTCTCTCTCTCCATAGAGTACATAATTATGACCTAGAGACGAAAAAAGACGCCACAAATCTGTAAATAGGGATCCGCGCGTTCGAGAGATGGCAGCCCGATCGCAAAGGACAATGGGAGGGGAGGGTCCCCACAAAGACATTATATTGACTATCCATGTCCTTGGTCCTCATTAATTCGTAATAATACCTACCTTGTACTAATAACGCTATTAATAATCAATTAAACGTATTTCAGAGACTGCAGACATGACATAGTTAAATAGACATAAGTAGAGGCTACTGTAAAGGCGCCAGTCATCATGTAATTGTCGTCATTATGAGGAGGTGCACAAGCAGACCTCCTCCAACACCCGCCATTGTTGATGTGAGATTCGGGAGTTGCCAATGTCAATGGTGGGACAAAATATCCCTAGATGTCATAAGTATAAATGTCCAGTTTTAGTGCTACTTGACAAATTAACATCTACATAACATGTAACATACTAATATATATTCAAAATGACAATTTAAATATTGTTGTGTTGCTTGAAGGTATACAGCTTGCATCATACATGAGTAGCCTATGTTTTATAGTGTATATGTATACTTAATGTTTTCATCTTGCTTATATATATCTAATTTATACTAAATGATTTACAAGTGTTTTTACCAACATTAATTAACTCTTAAATACGTTCCCTCTTTAATCTATTGCTCCCTCGTTTTGCGGATATTCCCTTAACTTTGGAAATACTGCAGCAAGCTAGCTGGCAGGCGCGCGCGGCGCACAGACTATCTACAGTATAATAAGGACAAGCCACTGAGGTGCTTTGGGTGTTGTACAGTACAACAGTGCTGCCACCAAATCCCTAGGACGCGCGGCAAACTAACCGTGTGACGTCACGCTTTTGTGTCTAGGTTATATGTAGTCTATGCTCTCTCTCTCTCTCTCTCTCTCTCTCTCTCTCTCTCTCTCTCTCTCTCTCTCTCTCTCTCTCTCTCTCTCTCTCTCTCTCTCTCTCTCTCTCTCTCTCTCTCTCTCTCTCTCTCTCATATGGCATACATTAGCAATAACTTCGTCAGAGCAAAGTGCAATTTCAGTCCATGGCGAAATTTTGTAGCACCCGAGCCACTTTAACCAGTGCTAACTCAACCAGTGGCCACTTCAACCAGTGACCATTTCAACCAGTGACCATTTTAACCAGTAACCTAACCTAACCTAACCTAACCTACTGGTTAAAATGGTCACGGGTTGAAATGGTCACTGGTTGAAGTGGCCACTGGTTGAGTTAGCACTGGTTAAAGTGGCACTGGTTGAAATGGCACTGGTTCAACTGACCTACCCGAGTAGGTCAAGCTATTCAGGGGAGATGGGCCGGTTTTCTTGACCACTCTCTCCCTCATGTTTAACCCCATTAGTTTTCAGATGTTAAGATGTTTGCCCCATTAGTTAGTCGATTTTAAGACCTTTAGCCCCATTTCTTCTTCAATATTTATACCTTTCGTGCTATTTAGGTGTCTATTATTTCCCTGGCGAACGATATTGAGCCTATAATGTTGGAAGAATCGGCTTTCGGCCGGGACATTTGTCTACCGAAAAATGGATAGCTAAAGCAATTATTAATGTATTTAACAGGAAGGTACGATAAGGTAAGTGATATGGTATAGGTGGCAATATGCGGAAATGGATTATAAGGGCATTTAGCCCCCTTTGACAAAAGTCTATCAATCTAGATGTGACACGGATTTTACAATGTTTCAGAGAGATATTAGCCTAACCTAACAACCTTACCTATCCTATCCTAGTATTATGGGTGGGGGCTGCCGCCCCCACACCCCCGCTGGTTGGGTGAAACGGTAGAAATCCAGTTGGGGTGGAGTGAGTAACCGTAGATTTTCGTAAGGTCAGAGGGGGCGGAATGCCCTTATAATCCATTTCCGCATATTGCCACCTATACCACATCAATTACCTCATCGTACCTTCCTGTTAAATACACTAATAATTTGTTTAGCTCGTATAGGTGCAATTATAGAATAATTCCGAAAAATGTACAAACTAATCTAGAAGGGGGATCTAATGGATGTTTTTTGTTTTAATTTGATGGAGGTCTAAGGAGGAAACTTTACAAATTGATCTAGAAGGGGGATCTAATGGATGTTTTTGTTAAATTTGATGGAGGTCTAAGTAGGAAACTAGAAAAATACTGAATACATGCAAAAATCGACCAAAAAGTGAACCATCCCCCCTTAACCCTTAATTGGCGGCGCGCAACTTATGTCGTGCGCCATTTTCAGCACGTAATGTTGCTGAGAGAGAGAGCTGAGCAGTGTGAGGAGCCTAGCAACCCTATGACCACTCACGACCACCGCGGTGGACCAACTGAGGTGCCTCCCACCCTTCCCTCCCCTCTCTCACTCGCTACACAGGGAATTATGTAGGGAAATTACCTATTTACAGGGTTTTTGCACTCGTGTTGCACGATCGTTGCAAGAGAACCAGCGGTCGTACAAGGATGGTTCGGGTGTCATTGGAAAGCTCTGTTTACGCCCTTTCAGGAATAGATACTTGTTTTACGGTCTGGGTCTTATTTAGGCATGAAAATGATCATGTAAACAACCTTATTTAGGGTAAAA
The DNA here is from genome assembly GCA_032716605.1 of Paralithodes platypus. NCBI lineage: Eukaryota > Metazoa > Arthropoda > Malacostraca > Decapoda > Lithodidae > Paralithodes > Paralithodes platypus. The sequence continues at coordinate 17,157,026 of CM064510.1, read as the reverse complement.
ACACCCCGCTGGGCGCTACGGTCCGCTAGACCGCCTAGCCCGCTAATAAGGTGTTAACCCATACTGTACCGGTAATGTCTTGTAAATTTTATTCTAGCTATATTTAAACGATTTTGTGCAGTTTAAGGAGGATCGGTGGTAGTAAAAGGGGTTAAATGGAATCGTTCGAAGCCTGGTAATTACTGGAGGCCCTTTTTAAACTGAATAGAATCGTGTAATAGCAACCAGAATAAAGTTAAAAAGATGTCGCCGGTACGGAAGGGGTTAATAATTAGTCTGTCTCAAATGCTTTTTGGGCGATTATTGCATGTCTTCATTATTTTTCTAGTTTCATCCCTAGACCTCCATCAAATTAAAAAAACAAAACATCCATTGGATCCCCATTCTAGATTAATTTGTACATTTTTCGGTAAAAAAAAATCCCGACCGAAGGCCGATTCTTCCAACATTAGAGGCTCACTATCGTTTGCCAGGGAAAAAATCGACACCTAAATAGCACTAAAGGTCTAAATATTGACGAAGAAATGGGGCGAAAGGTCTTAAAATCGACTAACTAATGGGGTGGTGGGCTGACCCTTTGTCAGAGTGAGGGTTGGTGTCCTCTACTTCCCATAGCCCCTTCTATCTTTTTCTCCTTCTGCATCTCTAATTTTTTCAAATGGCGTAGGGATGCGGCGACCCCAACGCCCGCCACTTTCTGGTGCAGGTAGCCTCCTCTGTGGTGGGGGGGTGAGAAATTTCCACCACCGCTTTTCTCCGGTGAGACGTAGAAGTCGGCTAAAGGGGATCGGGGGCGGGGGGCCTGGTATCCTTCTCCCCTTAAATAAATCTACCAAAAAAAACGAGACAGAGATAGGGGCGAGGGAACGCGTTCGTGGTCCCGGACCCTAAGAATAGGAGCTTTGAATGTGCGTGGATGTAGTACGAATGAGAAGCGAGAGGATATTGGAAGGTTATTTGAAAGAAGGATGTATGATGTCCTAGCACTGAATGAAACTAAGATGAAAGGAGAGGGAGAAGTGGATTTTGGAAACGTGATAGGTAGAAAGTCTGGAGTAGACGAGGGAGTCAGGGGGAAAGAAGGAGTGGCTATTATTGTGAAGGAGGAGTTGAGAGAGTTTATAAAAGAGTGGAAAGAGGTGTCATCAAGGCTAATGTGGGTGAGAATGCGGTTTAAGGGTGAAAGGTGGGTTTTTGTAAGTGCGTATGGACCAGGAAGTGAAAGAGAGTTAGACGGTAGAGGGTTTCTGGGAGGATTTGAGAGATTGTCTACAAGGGTTTGATGAAAATTAAAATGTTATAGTTTTAGGGGACCTAAATGCTAGGGTAGGAAATGAGCCTGTTTAGGGAGTCATCGGTAGTTTTGGTGTGGATGGTGTAAACGAGAGTGGAGAAAGACTGAAAAATGTATGTGAAGAGTGTAGATTGAGTGTAGGTAATACGTTCTTCAAAAAAAGGCGTATACACAAGTACACCTGGCATAGACTTGTGAGGGGAGAGATTGTAGAGAGGGCATTGATGGATTATGTGCTGGTGACCAGGGAAAGATTGTGTAGACTGCTGGATGTGAATGTGATGAGAGGTGAGGCAGAGGGTATGTCAGATCATTACCTGGTGGAGGGAAAGCTAAGAGTTAAGAGTTACAGGAGAATAAGAGACAAGCGTGAAGTAAGAGAGGTAATAAAAGTTAGTGAGTTAGAGAAGAGTGAAAAAGAGAGGGAGTACAAGGAAAGACTAAATGAAAAGTGGATGGAAGTGAGAGAGATGGAAGAGAGAGAGAAGTAGAGGTTGAATGGCAGCAGTTTAAGGAAGGAGTGAAAGAAAGCAAGTGCAGAGGTAGTATGCGGCAAAAGGAAAGTAGGAGGCAGAGGTATCAGGAAGGGAAAGCGAGTGGTGGAATGATACGGTGAGAAAGGCAGTTGAGGAGAAGAGACAGTGTTTTGAGAGGGTTTTACAGGATGGTAGTGTTGAGGTATGGGAGAGGTACAAGGAGAAAAGGAGAGAGGCAAAACGGAAAATTAGAGAAGCGAAAAAAGATGCAAACGAAAGGTGGGGCCAAAGGCTGAGTGAGAATTTTGAAGAACGAAAGAAGATGTTCTGGAAGGAGATAAATAAAGTAAGGAAAGGAGGACAAAAGAGGGAAGAGTCAGTGAAAGTGAAAGATGAAATGGAGAATTACTAGTGGAACCAGTTGAAGTGAGGAAAAGATATGCCGAGTATTTTGAATCTTTGTTAAATACAAGAGATGGAAGAGAAGCAGTGATTGAAGCAGAGGTGGATGGAAATAGGTTACCCAGGCCACCCAGGTGGCAGGGAATGAATGAAAGGATTGAGGAAAATGAGGTGAAAGAAGCAGTGAAACAAATGAGAGCGGGAAAAGCAGAAGGTTTGGATGATATTGCTGTGGAGTGTATAAAGAAGGGTGGAGATGTGATAATAGATTGGTTGGTGAGACTTTTCAATGTGTGCTTTGCTGTGTCAATGGTACCAATAGACTGGAAGAGTGCATGTATTGTGCCGTTGTACAAGGGGAAGGGAGATCGGCAGGAGTGTTCAAGTTATAGAGGTATTAGTTTATTGTCAATGGTTGGAAAGCTGTATGGGAGGGTGTTGATAGAGAGGATAATAAAGTGTACGGAAGTTGCAATAGTAGAAGAACGGTGCGGTTTTAGGAAGGGAAGAGGGTGCGTGGATCAGATGTTTGCAGTAAGACAGTTATGCGAGAAGTATTTAGAGAAGCATAAGGAGATATTTTGGGCTTTTATGGACTTGGAAAAAGCGTATGATCGTGTGGACCGTGAAGCAATGTGGAAGGTGTTAAGGATTTATGAAATAGGAGGAAATTTGTTAGAAGCAGTTAAGAGTTTTTATGAAGGGAGCAGAGCATGTGTGAGAGTAGGAAATGGTGAGTTGAGTGAATGGTTTGAGGTAAAGGTAGGTTTACGACAGGGTTGTGTAATGTCACCATGGCTGTTTAATATGTTTATGGATGGTGTGGTGAGGCAGGTGAAAAGGAGAACTATGGGAAGAGGATTGGGTTTAGTAGGAAAGAATGGTAGAGATTGGGAGTTGAATCAGTTGCTGTTCGCTGATGACACAGCATTGGTGGCGGATTCTGATGAGAAACTGCAGCGGGTAGTCAAAGAGTTTGGTGTGGTTTGTGGAAGGAGGAAACTGAAGGTGAACGTCAATAAAAGTAAAGTAATGGTGTGTAATAGGGGAGAGCATAGGGTGAATCTAGATGTGAGGCTGGATGGGGAAATATTGGAACAAGTAGAGTGTTTTAAATATCTAGGAGGAACGATAAGCAGGAGTGGAGGTATGGAAGTGGAGGTAAAACAGAGAGTGTGTGAAGGAAGGAAGGTTTTCGGAGCAATGGGAAGTATGTGGAAGACGAGAAATCTCGGAGTGAAAGTAAAAAGTGCACTGTATCAAGGAATTGTTGTGCCAACAGTGATGTATGGGGCTGAGACATGGGCTCTGAAGAAAAAGGAGAAAAGAGGGCTGGATGTGATGGAGATGAGCTGCTTGAGGAGTATGTGTGGAGTTACTCGTAGAGACAGATTGAGGAATGAAGAGATACGTAGGAGAGTGGGGCAGCAAGAACATTTGTCAGCCAGAGTGGACAGAAGGGTGCTGAGCTGGTATGGTCATGTCGAACGAATGGGAGATGAAAGGCTTACAAAGAGAATATGTGAGTCAGGTACAAGGGGAGATAGAAGGGCAGGAAGACCCCCATTGAGATGGAGAGACTGTGTAAGAAAGGCTTTGGATGATAGAGGAATGACTATAGATCAGGCAGGGGAAGTGGTGGTGGACAGGAGTGAATGGAGAATGCTTGTGAATAGTTGAGTAAACACGTGGTCATTTGGAGTAAGGGGTCGGGCGCAAGTTGGACTAGATAATAGTCCATCAAGCGCCTGGCCCGGGGAGACGAATAATATGAAGGGTGTGCCTGGAAGTGTGGTGGGAGGGCTTGTGGCTTTGGCTCCGCTGCATGTCTGCCTGCCGAGATCGGAACCTCTCCGGGTGGTCAGGGGCCGGGGGAGTGCTGGAGCGACCTTGGTAACCCTGGTCTCTGGGTCTTCTCCTGGGTGACCTGGATGTGTGAGAGTTTGTGTTCTTTATCTGTGTTTATTTTTTGTTTTATGTTGTTTTTGTGTTTTCCCTGTTCTTGCTCTGTCTTGAGTCGGCTACCCCCAAAATGGGGATTGGGCCTGAGCATATAGATAGATAGATAGAACTAATGGGGCAAACATCTTGATATCTGAAAACTAATGGGGCTAAACTTAAGGGAGAAAATTGTCCAGAAAACCGGCCCATCACCCCTTAAACTCTCAATAAATTAACCCCTTCTGTACCGGCAACGTCTTTTTAACTTGATTCTGGCTAATATTAGACGATTTTGTTCAATTAAATAGGGCCTCCAGCAATTACCAGGCTTCGAACTATCTCACCTAATCCCTTCTGTACCGGTGACGTTTTTTTATTTTGAAGTCAGCTACATTTAGACGATTTTATGAAACTCTGGAAGGATGAATGGTACGGTAGCTAAAATGATTAATTTAGATAGTCTGTAGCCTTTTAAGGTAAGATTAGGAGTAGTGGGCGTACCACTACCAACATACAGCAGAACTCATCTATAAAAGATTAACCTAACCAAACAACCTAACCTAACCTAACCTAGTATTCATGTAGTACTAGGTTAGGTTAGGTTAGGTTAGGTTAGGTTAGGTTAGGTTAATGTTGTATAGGTGAGTTATGCTGTATGTCGGTAGTTGTACACCCACTACTCCTAATCTTACCCTTTTTAATTGGTAGACGTCCTTCCTAAGCTGAATAATATCGTCTAAATATAGTCAGAATAAAGTGAAAAGGACGGCGCCGGTATGGAAGGGGTTAACCATCTTTACTATAGGTAGCGCTAACGAACTTGACAATTATCTCGTTCTCTGACCTCTTCGTAACTCAAAAAGACCTTGAGCAAACTAGCTGTAAATGTCCACACCTATTTCCTGGTGGACTCTTCCCAAATGATAGAAATGCCAACCCGATTGTTTTCATTCATTTTGAGTTATAAGATTACTGTGCAGTTCGTTGGCGCTACCTATACCACAGATCCTTCTTAAGCTGCCCCAAAATTGTCTAAATATAGCGAGAATATAATATAGCAGACGTCGCCGGTACAGAAGGGGTTAATTAAAGAACTCTAAGCATAGTTAACCCTTTGAGAATCATGACGCATTTTAGCAGTTTCGTCTGGCTGTTACTAGGCGAGTTTATACAGCTTAGGAAGGACCTCTAGTAATGAAAGGGGTAAAGTCGATCTCAATTACCCTCTCAACTCACGCCTTTAAGGGGAGGTTTTTTAGTTTGTTCGCTAGATCTCCAGCAAGCTTAAAATTACACCCCCTTGACCCCCTTTCTAGATAAATGTGTACATTTTTCGGTAGAAAAATGTCCCAGCCTAAGGCTGCTTACCCTTAAATTACAGGCTCGCTATCGCTCGCCAGGAATATATCGACACCTAAATGGTACGAAAGGTCTTAACATTGACAGTAATAGGGCGAAAGTTCTAAAAATGGACAAACTAATGGGGCGAACGTTTTACAACTTCAAAAGCAATGGGGCTAAGCATAAAGGAAAGAGGGGTCAAGAAACAAATCCCTCAAGTGGAAATCCCCCCCCCCCCCCCTAAGTAAAAAATCGACTATACTCGGTTTCATTTCCTTTGACGGTAAATTGGATCTCTTGGCTGCTGATTTATCGATACTTAATGGATTAATATGAAGCTACTCGGCTGTCTCTGCATCCTATTAAGACCAATTATATATAATTAGCAAGATATTTCACTACAAAATCTTCAAAATAACTGAGAAATCTTGATGTGAACTTTGGAATGTATCGTGATTTGCCAAGAAACAGACTAAGCTATAGTAATAGCCAGAATAGACTGTCAACATGCGTCATAATCTTCAAGGGGTTAAGAGGAGGCAGACCGTTTGTTTGGTCATTCATTCCTTTATTTCTTAGTTTCCTCACTAGAGCTCCATCAAGCTTAAAACAAAAAACCCTAGACCCTTCAAGATAAATTTATAAATTTTTCGATAGAAACATTTCCCGGCCGAAGGCCGGTTTCTCTTAAAATTTCAGGCTCGCTATCGCTCGCCAGAAAAAAATCGGTAACTAAATGGCACGAAAGGTCATAAAATTGACAAAGAAATTGGGCGAAAGGTGTTAAAATCGCCAAACTAATGGGCCGAACGTCTTAAAGTCTCAAAACTAATGGGGCTAAACCAGTAAACATGAGGGAGAAGGGGGTCCAGAAAAACGGTCTGCCTCCTCTTAAACGCAAATAATAAGTAAGCAAATCCAAAGGTAAAATACGGTAGAGCTAATAAGTCATGTCTCGGCTGTAATTAAGTTTGGCTTGGTCTGTACTGTATTAATGTCTGCCAGATGTTGAATTGGGTGGGTAAGTGTGGAAACATGTTTGCATATTTCACTCGAAATGAATACATAAAGTTTTAGATATTGCTCATACCGATTATTGATCAAAATATACTTGGTGCCGAGACATCACTTATTTAGCCGACTGTACCACTGATCTTATAGTTATAATGACAGAGCAATAACCATATACGGTACAGTCATGAACTATAAAACCTGCACACCCATTGGAACCTACAGTATATCGAACCCAAGCGACCCAATCCAATGTTCAGGTGTAATGGTTTAGATGCTTATGTTCTGGGTGTGGTGTCCCGAGTTCGAATCCCGGGAGGGCCATATTCTTTCATTAGTTTATTCAGGTACAGTCGGTCACCTTTCCGACTGGGCCACCTAATGGTAATTTCGCTGGGTCTTTCGCTCTGATATTACTAAGATCGCTCACTCCCCCCCACCCTGAATATGTTGCATATTATGTCCCATAGATGGCGTCGTTAGATTGCTGGGAAGGAGAGGGATGGGCTACACGGAGAAGGGGTGGGGGGGGGGGGGGGTATTGTGTAGGGAAGGTTGGAAGTGTGTAGGGTGAGGGAGGGGGTTACGTTAATTATTTCACCAGTTTATTGTTACCGTTTTATCTCTTGATATTAATTAAGATGTAAATAGATTTTGCTAGTGAAATCTGCCTTTAAGAAATATTTTTTTGTGTAATTATTGTTTGCAAGCCAATTTGTAGGGATTGCTAGATTCACTATCTTATTTAATAGGACACCTCTTTCTCACTCATTCACTCACACTATCTATCTATCTATCTATCTATATCTATCCACATTATAGATTAGTCTTTTCCTTAGCTGATGTTCATTTGCTTTTCTTTGGGTTAATGTTGGTCTCTTAGTTTTGGTTGAGGTCCCGGGCTGGCCCGTATTGTCGATTTGCGGCATTTGTTTTGGGGCTTCTCATACCTCTCTGTCTCATGCTTTTTTTTGTCAAATACAGCATTACGTGTAACATTGTGTTGTTACTTAAAATAAAATAAAAATTATATGTATTGCATATCCATATCCATCTAGTCGTCATTAGTGAAATGCCCATACCAAAATAACAGCTTTCATAACTGGTCGCTTATACCAAAGAATTCTACACTGTTAGAGACAAATTATGAGGTCATTCAGCAATAAAAGCAGTGTAATATAATATATTGATATATTTATGATATTCTCCAGATGTGTATTTTGTGTTTGAGAAGGGGGGTTTGGAGAAGAAAACACATATATATATATATATATGACTAAAATACAGTATACAAATACCAGACTTTAGAACTGGTAGCCTACTTAAGTAGAAACAAATCAATGATTTGCTCGGAAATAAGTGCTACAAACCTCAAAGGTGTTATAACTTATAAGAAAAATAGGTCTTACTAAAATGTCATTGGAAAACGCTATATACTTTCAAAGTAGCCCCAGAGAAGTTTTAGTGGTTTGCATTTCCCAATGTTGATATGTATGATAAAGGTGTTTGTTATTAGCATATACATTTGGATATCAATGCAAATATAATTAAACCGTTCAGAGAGAGAGCGAGAGGGAAAGGGAGAGACGAACTAAATGGACGAATACATCGAAGAGACTTATAAACGAAAGCTTGACTCTATCTGTGGATAGAGTATTTATTAATCAAAAGAATAAGTACTCGATAAAGTTTACTCTATAATTATATTCATCTAAACATTATGACAAAAATTACCCGCAGAGCCACTTCACCTATGTAATGCAAATTCCCATTACAAGCAACCCAATTCCTCCATATGACAATCAAAGGTTTGATGTTCTCCACTTCCCTTTACCTAATAAATTGTTTCTCTGTGTATGAAAGAGACAAGAGGCAAAGCTATTTATAAACAATTTGACCTCCTATTGTCCCCCTTCCCCCGGTCAGAACAGAATGATTAGTACAGAACCATATTCAAGGTGCACTGGAATGTAACTGCCGGACACACAAAGCTTGAAACAAAGTCATAGGGTGAGGGATAGACACATTTACGGAGTCAATTCCATACTTTACTTGTTGAGCTGAAAAATTACGGGGACATTTAAGTTAACTGTTGGGTTTGAATGGTGGGCAGAAAAGTGGTGGGCATGAGTTACAAAGTGGGTGGCCCTCTGTCTCTGCAGAGTGAGAGGTATACGCTGGGACAGCTGTGAAGAACACTGATTATAATAATGGCATAACAGTAACATACATGCAATTATCACAATGTGGAGAGATTGTAGACAATATGGTGGAGAAGAGTAGAGATTACATGCCTTTGACTGCACCCTTTCAGAGGCATTTTTCATATGCGAACAATACCTGATAAGCTTACAACAGTGTCCCTGTATGGAGAAAGAGGCTGCATGGGGATAAGGGGGTAACAGACGATTGAGCAAACCTAACCTCTGGGAAACTTTTAAATCAAGAATGTTAATATTATGTTTCAAAGACACACACACACACACACATACACACTTGTGTTTCGATAAACACTAATGTTTCACTGCATGCACGCGCATCAGTATATGTTATGGCTCTAGCCATCTCTCTCTCTCTCTCTCTCTCTCTCTCTCTCTCTGTAGGAATAGTGGTTTGGCAGGAGAGTCACAGGGACCGCACTATCTACCAATTATTATCTTTCGCAACTAACTCAGCGCGTTACAGGTTGCCAGGGTAGCTCATGAAAAAGATATATCCACTGATATTTTAACAACCAATCATGTTATGACTTAGACCTATTGGCTTTTGGAAGAGAAAAACATGCGTAGGAACTATTTTAAGATATACTGAAATTTAGCAACCACGCTAGGCCTGAAGAGACCATAATTACATCACACCTGGTATAAAGAGGATGGCCGCAACCTCATCCACGTGGCAGGTGTATGTGTGTGTTGAGTTTAAATGCCGATATTACTGTGTTAACGTTAAATATTACTTGATTAAATTTATGCAAGGGTAATTATATATTGTGTGCAGTAAAATGTATAAGTTAGATAAGAGCCTGTCACCCTATATAATTAATAATAACTATATGAGTAATCATAAACCGAGAGCACTGTAAATGATGGCAGATAATATTATCTGTAGAACCATTAGTTTGTAAAACCCTGATGGGTATTGTTAAGGTGTCCACTCTCTGTGCTGCTGGATCACTATACTCTGTTTCAGCGACGCTGAGGTGAGAACGGCTCACCTAGATGTCAATAAGTCTAGCTGATTGGCTAATGCGACTTTTTTCAATGTCTCGTCTTTTAGTAATTATTAATTCTTAAAGGTTTAAATAATCACGGTCGCACAAGTCAATCAGCTGGAACTATTGACATCTACCTGGTCGCTGAAACAGTATAGTCATTAGTATATAACAGACAACACCTGGTCATGCTAATGCTACTACAGAAAGTGTAACAGGCAGTCAGACAGTCAGTAGCCAACTCTTCATTCCCGTTAAATAGATGGGGAGGATTAGCAAGGGACATTAGACAGGGAACAATGATGACCGGGAGAAAATTAATACAATAAATACCTGCCAAAGCAAGTATTCTAACATTCGGAACAACATTCACCAGGCCTCAATATCACTGACTTCACCTCAGATGATATACACTTCCACAACACAGTCTTCACAACATCGGGGATGATGACCTTCCAGGTTTGTCAATTAAAAGGTTACAAATACCTACATATGTTCTTCCTAACAAACTTCTTCCATTCATTCCTGTAACAACAATCGCATATAATATCCGTGTTAATAGCTCATGCATCGACAATGAACCTCCCGACCGTGGTTCCCCTTTACTGTTTTGGCTACAATCATACATTTTATTGAGGCTAGTGCTTCATAATTTCATTCAGCACTGGAGCCACAGCGGTCGAGTGGCAAGCACGCTCACGTGTGAATCTGCTTTACCTTGGTTCGATCCCAGCCAAGGCGGACATATTTAGTGGGTGTGAGACTCAGGTGTCTGAAGCAACTGCCAGCAGCCCCTTCTCTGTATCCTCCTACTTTCTCTATCCTAGCTTCAAAGCCAAAGGCTTTCGTATTTCCGATTTTGGCTCCTCTGAATTCTCAACTTTATGGCTCAAACTTTCCTGTCATTCTCATATTAAATATTTATGTGATAGGCCTTACTCTCTTTCCCCTAACTCTACCGGCTTTCCCAAATTGTTTGATTATCTAAATTCTAAAGTGGAACACATTCTAGAAATTTCTCCTTTCTCTGAATCTCCATTTTAGGAGATGTCAACGTTCATCACCACCAATGGCTCTCCTCTAATTCTACTGACCAACTTGGTGAACAAGCCTACATCTGTTCTATCCTAAATGACCTAGAGCAGTTGGTTCAGCAAGCCTCGGAGATCGGCCCAACATGTTTTACTTATTTCTAACTTCTAACCCTTCTTCTTATACTGTCGATCTTTTCTCTCCTTTGGGCTCCTCCGACCATAACTTATCTCTGTCATCTGTCCTATCTCTCCAGTACGGCCACCTGATCCTCTTAGCAGGCGGCACTTGTGGCACTTTGGCGCTGACGACTGGGAGGCTCTCCGGCAGTACTTCTTTGATTTCCCATGGAATTAATTTTGCTTCTGTGGCCGAGGACCCTCGGACGCATTACCGAGGCAATCCTATCGGGCATGGAGGCATACATTCCATTTTCTTTTTCTCTACTGCTGTCCGCAATAAGGAGGAAGCATTTAAACGGTACCGACGCCTTAAAACTCAAGAATCTCATTCTTCCTATGTTTGTATAAGTCTACCCAACATGTCACGTTTAACAAATAAGTAAAAAAGAACTCAAGCAACAACAGATCTACTGATCCTTACGAGGCTGCTTGTAAATATGATTGCAAAAGGGCAGATACACATATAATGATATGGAGTAAAATAAGTCTACATATAACGTCATTATCACCATATAAGGCATTGTTTTTTCTCTGTGTTAGACACATTATACTTGCGTGACCCACCATTGAATGTTGTCATATATTTTGATAACTTGCATCTACTATTGGTCTATATATAACCTGTTTAAAATCCATATCATTTGGTGTCACATAAGTCGTGGGGATAACTATGCTATAATTAATGATATAGTATAGATTTTCGCCTACTCTTATGACTTCAGAAAGCTACCTTACATTTGTTATTTTTTTAAATGTACTATTTCTTTAAACTAATACAGTATTGTCTTTTCTTTTATATGCAGTGCAATCTCACGCAACTAATAACATATTCTCACGCAATTGACAACAGTGATTGTCATTGGTCGACCATCACTCTCTAACTTTGGAAACGCAAACTATGTCAACTACCGGTAAGCATTACTCCTGGCATAATCGGTAATCACACACACACACACACACACACACACACACACACACACACACACACACACACACACACACACACACACACACACACACACACACACACTCAGAATACTGTGTGCCTCAATAAGAATTATCGGAGTGAATATGTTTTTTATAGATAATTATTTTTGGTTGTAACATGGAACACTTAGCAAAGTCATTATTTAGCAACAGGACTAAATGTATGCTACGCAATTGAGATATATATCATAATCATATATTTCGTGACACCTCATGTAATAGTAACGTTAATGATTAATGGAACTAATAATAACCATTATGTGCGTTTGCGTATGCGTGTGTGTGTGCATGCCTTTTTGTTTGCATATGCTTGTGGCGTGTTATAGTGTAGTAATTATAGTTCAGAAATATATACATATAAGTATATGTTGTAAGAACAGAAATATAAAGTCTTTAAGGTATATTTCTTTGAATATAGTATTTATTCAAGTTCTATATTTAACATTTATACATTACACTGTATATACAGAATATTAAGCAACAAGGCATTTAACAAATGCTGTATGTGTTACATTGTTTGTCTATGTGAATGAGGGAGACAAAGGGCAGGTTGCCTGTAACGAGTGTCTCCCCAAAAGTCAAAAGACTGACCGAGCCAAATTCAAGGGACGTTGTGGTAAAAGAAATGCCAGAACACACGAAGTTTAAAATAGCTTAAGTCATAGGATAAAATTAATGAAAAATTGATTAAGGGAGAAGTTCCAGAGTTCACCTGTTGAGTAGAAGAAAGACTGAGAATGCCAATTCTTGGCTTTGAGAGCTGGACAGAATAGGAGTGGGGCTGTGTTGCAAGGCGGGTGCCTGGCACTCACTGGAAGGGACTGATATGATCCAAATTATTTCTCATGTATTCACCCATGCATTGGACAAGTCTAAATAACAATATATTCATTGTAATGAATCATAGACATTACTAATGCAAACCAATACTCCTATATTATCATTGCTGCTGTTCCGCTGTCCGCTTAAACTGTTTCTTAACCCACCGTTCTAAACACGTGTAAGATAATTTATATGGAGAGCTTACGTCTAATGTTAATAACGTTAATATTAGCACACCCATATGTATAATTTACCTTTATATATCAATATTATGTTTCATGTATAGATGACTGTCAACATGGTTTCCATGGAAACGAGAGCTTGTTGGTAGTTTGGTAATATAATCACAGTAAAGGTCAAACTACCATTACACCAAAAGTAAACTTCTACAAACTCATTGTTCTCTACAATGATTTTTTCGTAGATTAATTGTCAAATCAAATGACCACAGTATTCCTTTGTATTTTAATTAGTATAACTATAATAATGGTGTCCAATGCAAGTCACGAGTATACAGTATATTGTCTCCCGGCATACCAACAGTTATATTCTGCACATTTTTCTAATCAAAACAACTTCACAGGAAGCACATCAAGCACCTGTTATTTTTTAGCATTGCAAGATAACGCAAGTGGGTCAAAACCATTATATGGTTAAGGACAGTAAAGATAAAGGGTATATATTGATATCGTGACACATGTTGGCATGCCTGAACAGCTGTAAGTGTGGCATTTTCAGAGGTGTTAGGTTGGCGAGGAATTGAAGCAAACTACGGTATTTTCATCTTTCTGTCATGAGACAATAGAGGTCAAAATAGCATAACCGTCTACAGTGAGGTAATGGACGTTTGATGATGCAGAGTATTATAGTCCTTATCTAGCTGTGCAATAGATCGTTAATACAATCAATCATAAAATACGGTTGCCAGCTTCACTTTAATTTTTGCCATACCAATTTTCCTGGATGGCATAGAATACATAGACATTTGCATTATTATATATACCTACGGTAGTTCATCAATTTACTAATTTACTTTCGGAATACGATTATCTTGAGTTAATAGGCCAAACAAAAAAAGTTCATGGCCAGTAAATGTCTGTAACCTGTTTTGTAGAAAGTTAAATGATAGTAAAATACTGTATATCAAATAAGATTAATATGTAAATCGACCAAATTGTACAAAAGGCTAATAAACTATTTTTGTTTGTTTGTTTGTTTGTATAACATTGTTTAGAATATTGTGTTCGACTTTTGGTGTAATGGTAGTGTGAACTTTACTGTGATTAAATTCTCGAATTACCAACAAGCTCTCGTTTCCATGGAAACCTTGTTGACAGTCATGACACGTAATATTGATATATAAAGATAAATTATACATATGGGTGTGTTAATATTAACGTTATTAAGATTAGACTTAAGCTCTCCATATATATTATCTAACACGTGTTTAGAGCAGTGGGTTAAGCAACAGCTTAAGCGGAGAACGGAACTGTAGCAATGATTGCAAAAAATAATAATAAATATTCTAATACTTTTTAAAGGTAGATTTCACTAAAAATAGCTGTTCAATAATTGTAATTAATATCATGAGACAAAACGGTAACCATAAACCTGGTGAAATAATTCACTTAACCCTTTCACGCATTTATGACGCAGAGGTTGCCAGATTAGCAATACGAAATAGAGTTCTCCCACTCTTATAATTACCTCTCCAAAATTAGTTTTCTGCCCACAGCTAACTCAAAGACAACTGCAGAGGTTGAAGTAACTAAACTAAAGGTTTCTAAATACCCCTGATGGTAACAAAGGCTTTAAAGTATCCCCAATAGGCTCAAAATCGCGTCATATGTCGGAGATGATTAACATCCCCACCCTACACACTTCCAACCTTTCCTACACGATAATTACCCCCCCCCCCCTCCCCTTACTCCCTATAGCCCCTCCCTCTCCTTCCCAGCAAATCTAACTACGCAAAATATGGGACCTAATATGCAACAGATTCAGGGTGGGGGGGGGGGGAGTGAGCGATCTTACTAGTATCAGAGCGAAAGACTCTCAGCGAAATTACCTTTAGGTGGCCCAGTCGGAAAGGTGACCGACTGTACATTGGGGTTTGTAATGGATGATTAATGTTAAGAACGGGGTGTTACTTATATCCCAGAGGCTTCTACAACTTGGCTTTAATGATTCAAATATATAAATAGGTGTAAGTGGGGGAGGGATTGGAGGGGGGGGGGGGGGCGGGGGGGCTCTACCATGCTAGAAGTTGCCAGCCAAGTATTTAGTGCCAAGTTAAGCCGGTATCAAACGAGAGCATTTATAGTCAACATTCTATGATCAAAACATTTCTGGAATATTTTGCACTGGTATCGGAAACTAGACTGTTGATAGATGTATTTAGGTGACCGAAATATTCTAAATGTTGACCTCATAAGCTGCCAGACCAGTGTTGAGGATAAATGTTAAGTGAAAAAAATCGTGTGATACCGGCTTTAGTGCAACTTGCACAGTGAATATTTCACAAACTTGCAACAAGCTTTCTATTTGTTATTATTTGACGTACCGGTATATAAAGACTTAACCCTCTGAGGATCGATAACGCACTTCTTCTTTTGTTTTCTGGCTATTATTAAACGATTTTAATCAGATTAGTAACGGTATATGGAAGTAAAAGGGTTGATTGAGATAGTATTTACCCTTTTAATACCCACAGATACTTCCTAAGCTGCATAAAATCGTCTAATGATAGCCAAAATAAACTGCTGAAAAGGCGTCAGAGCTTCAAAGGGTTAAACTAGTTTACTAACACCCACAATTCACCACTTGAAAGTCTCGGGCTATAAGGAAGTTGGAGCTCTATACATCGATATTAAATATAATTGCTATACTACCGGTAATGTAGGCTTCTGATGGATAACAAATATGTTGAATTTAATGTTATATGTTTATAGATGTACTACGATGGTATTTTAGCTGGCAGTTCTTCTAAATGTTGGTGTCTGCCACTCCAACTTCCTTATAGCCTAAAACTCGCAAGTGGTCTATGCAGTACTGTTGAAAACTAGTTGCTTTTGGTAATAAATGCATCAGTTTATATATGCGTACTTTCGAATGCTTCTTGAGGGAGTGTGTTTGCTTTCCTAATTGCAGTAGTTTTATATGAGTAAGTATTTTCTGATTTCGGGCCTTTCTTGTATTGGTATCGAGAACTAGACTGAAACAATAATATGATCGGTGGCTTAAGACATGAGGGTTTAATTCTGAAGTTGACAGACAATAATTGCTCCAAAATATTGCTGGAAAAAGTGCTCGTGTGACACCAACTTAAGGGGAGATGGGCCGGTTATCTGGACCACTTTCTCCCTCATGTTTAGCCCCATTAGTTTTTAGATGTTAAGATGTTTGCCCCATTAGTTAGTCGATTTTAAGACCTTTCGCCCCATTTCGTCGTCAATATTTAAACCTTTCGTGGTATTTAGGTGTACATTTTTTCCCTGGTAAACGATAGTGAGCCTGTAATGTTAGAAGAACCGGCCTTCGGCCGGGACATTGTTCTACCGAAAAATGTAAAAAATAATCTAGAAGGGGGATCTAATGGATGTTTTTTTTTTTTAATTTGATGGAGGTCTAGGGAGGAAACTATAAAAAATAATGAATACATGCAAAAATCGCCCAAAATGTGAACCATCCCCATTAAGGGCATATATAATTGCCTCAATTCACTCCCTAGTTACCCACTTCGCGTTTTCCAATTTGGTTTTAGCCAGAAATTTGAAACCTGAGTCTTTTGTGAACAAGATTCGAAGCACTCATTACCATTGGAGAAGGAAAGGGGGAGTGAGGAGGGGAGAGGGGGGCCGGCTAGGGGGGGTAAATAGGAGTGGATAGGTGGGGGAGCTGGGGAAAGTTGGTGGATAGGTGGGTGAGGGACAGGCTGGGGAGGCAAGGTGAGGGATAGGTGGGAGAGAAAATGTGAGTTATAGGTAGGAGTAGAGAGTTGGGGGTAAATGGGAGTGGACAAGTGGGGGTAACTGGGAGTGGATGGGTGTGGTATATGTGGGAAAGGTGCGGGATAGATGGAGTGGATAGGTGGGAAATAGATGGGAGGGGAGAGGGACAGATGGGAGTGGATATGAATAGGATAGGTTAAAAAGGTGAGGGATAGATGGGGGAATAAGTGGGGGAGGAGAGAGCGTTATACTAGGTAGTTAAGGTAATACAAAGCGTGCCTTACGCTAAAAAAATACAGTGTTGATGTCGAAGTAAATATGAATGATTGCATACCCAAAAATAATAGTATGCTCATAGTATAGTAACCCATGCAACGATTTTTTTTCTATGTGAATGAGGGAGACAAAAGGCATAACTGCCTGCAGCGAGTGCCTCCCCCAGGTTTCAAAGAGGGACAGGGCCAAAATCAAGGGACACGTTCGAGCTAAAATGCTTGGACACACGGAGTTTGAAACAATTTAAGTCATAGAAAGAGGGAAAGACTGATTCTGGGAGAGAGTTCCAGAGCTCAGTAGTTGAATAGAAGAGAGTCTGAGAATAACGTTTCACTCTTGGGTTGGAGAGTTGCACAGAGTAGGGGTGGGATTGTGTTGCAAGGCAGGTAAGGTAGGCACAGGCAAGGCAGACACAGGTAAGGCAGACACAGGTAAGGTAGACACAGGTAAGGTAGGCACAGGTAAGGTAGGTACAAGTAAGGCAGACACAGGTAAGGTAGACACAGGTAAGGTAGGTACAAGTAAGCTAGACACAGGTAAGCTAGACACAGGTAAGGTAGGTACAAGTAAGCTAGACACAGGTAAGCTAGACACAGGTAAGCTAGACGCAGGTAAGCTAGCCACAGGTAAGCTAGACACAGGTAAGGTAGGTACAAGTAAGGTAGACACAGGTACGGTAGACACAGGTACGGTAGACACAGGTAAGGTATACACAGGTATGGTAGACACAGGTAAGGTAGACAGAGGTAAGGTAGACAAAGGTAAGATAGACAGAGGTACGGTAGACACAGGTAAGGCAGACACAGGTAAGGCAGACACAGGTAAGCCAGACAGAGGTAAGGCAGACACAGGTAAGGCAGACACAGGTGAGGCAGACACAGGTAAGGTAGGCACAGGTAATGTTGGCACAGGTAGGTTAGGTACAGGTAAGGTAGACACAGGTACGGTAAACACAGGTAAACACAGGTAAGGAAGACACAGGTAAGATAGACACAGCTAAGGTAGACACAGGTTAGGTAGACACAGGTATGGTAGATACAGGTAAGGTAGACACAGGTAAGGTAGACACAGGTAAGGAAGACACAGGTAAGATAGACACAGCTAAGGTAGACACAGGTTAGGTAGACACAGGTATGGTAAACACAGGTAAGGTAGACACGGGTACGGTAGACACGGATAAGGTAGACACATGTAAGTAGACACAGGTACGGTAGACACAGGTAAGGTAGACACAGGTAAGGTATGAGCAGGTAAGGTTTAAGAAGACCATAAAAGGCGGGTCCGTTGTGAGGGTTATGCCACTGTGGGTGAAAACATGGCAGCCCCTCTTGTTGTTTAGAATATGGGAGTGGGTGTTTGGGAGTGAGAGGATTGGGAAGGGGAGGATGAAAAAGAGGGGGAGAGGAGAATAATAGGAGATGAATGAAAGAGGGAAGCACAAGAGAAGGGGAATGGAGGAGAGAAAACAAGAGGAGAGGGAGAAAAAGAGCAAGCGGATAAGGAGGAAAAGAGGAATGAGGAAGAGGAGAACAAGGGTAGAAGGGGAAGAGGGGGAATAAGGGAGAGAAGAACAAGAGGAGAGGGAGGTGAGGAATGAGGGAGGAGAAGAATGATGGAGAAAATAATAAGAGGAGAGTAAGGAGAAGAAGAATGAAGGAGAAGAGAAACCGAGGAAAGGGAGGAGAATAGGAATATGGGAGAGGTGAACAAAAGGAGAAGGGGAATGAGAGAAAGAAGAACAAACGGAGTGGGAGGAGCAAATGAATGAAAGAGATGAGACAAGGTATTAGAGATGGAGGAGATGGAAGAAAACACATGGAAGAAAATGATAGAAGAGATTAGTAGAATATCAAAGCAGGATATACGGAAACTAG
>CM064510.1:17113227-17133227 GCA_032716605.1 Paralithodes platypus | reverse complement strand
TTATGAGTTTTTTCTTTTTTTCCAGACGCATCTAGCCGTAAATGTAAGTATTGATCTTCCTTTGTATTATTTAGCATTGTTCTGTCATTTTAGTATATACAAATAAAGTAAGATTATTCTGTAGGTTATGACTTATGAGTATCCTGTTTAACCCCTTCAGCACCATGACTTATGAGTATCCTGTTTAACCCCTTCAGCACCATGACTTATGAGTATCCTGTTTAACCCCTTCAGCACCATGACGCCTTTTTACCTCTGATGCTGGCTATGATTAGACCATTGTATGCAGTTTAAGAAGGACCTGTGTTATTAGACCATTGTATGCAGTTTAAGAAGGACCTGTGTTATTTAGAAGGTTTATTGAGGTCCTATTTACCCATTTGAGTCGGAGAGGTAGATTATAAAGTAAAGATCATTGTCTATTGGTAACCAGAATATGATAACAATTACTTAACGGCGGGTGCCCAACCCCGAAAAGGGTTGAAATAGGGGAGCTATCCCTCCGCCAAAGGCGGCTTTCTAGGGCCTTTCCTAGCTGATGCTGAGAGGATTGGGTTCTAGTCATGTGGTGATGGGCTGGTTTATCAGAGTGAGAGCTGAGCAATCTCTGCCATACCCATTGCTTACTCTGACTGTTCCTTTTACTTATATATTTTCTAGATCTCAAGTGACGGCGTCTCTAACGTGGATTGACCTCCCAATCTACCAAGATTGGAAGCCAAAGCGTCACATTTTTCCTTTGCCCCTCAACTTTCTCTTCATAATTGCTGAGGGACACAGGGCCCTGGGTGGGGCTTTGGTTTCCCGGGCGTTTCCGCGCCCTCCTCAGCTCCCCGCCATGGAGTGGCTTCGGTCACCCAGGCTTTATTGTGGTTGGCGGAGAGGGTTCTGTGGGGGCACTCGGTTATGGCCTTGGCCTTGCTCGGGGCCTTGGGGCTGTTCGGCCAGGCAGCTTGGGGAACAACAACAACAACAACAACAATTACTTAAGGGGACATAGGCTGTTTTTCTGGCCACCCTTCTTCCTCATGCTTACCTCCAATAGTTTTCAGATGTTATGACGTTCGGCCCGTTAGTTTGGCGATTTTAACCCTTTATTGGCGATGCGCAACATATGTCGTGTGAGAGAAATTTGGACTAAGTGGCGGTTCACAACTTATGTCGTGTGCCATTTTCAGCACGTAATGTTGCAGAGAGAGAGAGCTGAGCGGTGTGAGGAGCGTAGTAAGGCTATGACCGACGCACACCACCGCGGTGGGCCAACTGAAGTGAAAACCACCCTCCCTTCCCCCCTCACACTCGCTACACAGGGAATTATGTAGGGAAAGTACCTAATTACATGGTTTTTGCACTCGTGTTGCGCGATCGTTGGAAGAAAACTAAAGGTCGTACAAGGATGGTTGGGGTGTCATTGGAAAGTTCTGTTTATGCCCTTTCAGGGATAGATACTTGTTTTACACTCTGGGTCTTATTTAGGCATGAAAATGATCACGTAAACAACCCTATTTAGGGTAAAAACACCCCGCTGGGCAGTACATATAAATTACCGCCTAGGCCGCTCGTTAGGTGTTAATACCTTTTGCCCCATTTCGTAGTCAACTTGAAGACCTTTCGTGCCATTTAAGTGTCGATTTTTTCCTGGCGAGCGAAAGCGAGCCTGTAATCTTAAGAGTAACCGGCCTTTGGCCGGGAAATTTTTCTACCGAAAAATTTACACGTTAATCTAGAAGGGGGATCTGATGGATGTTTTTTTAAGTTTGATGGAGGTCTAGCGAGGAAACTTAAAAAAATAATAAATGAAAAAATCTACCAAAAAGTGAACCATCCCCCCTTAATGGTGGTGAAGGGGTTAAACTGCATAAAACCATCTAATTATAGTCAGAATCTAAGGTCAAAAGGCACCATGGTGCTGAAGGGGTTAAAAACAGAGTTACCAAATCGTGTCCGCTAGATTATTTGTTTTTTCTTTTCTATGTGAATGAGGGAAACAAAAGGCATAAGTGCCTGCAGCGAGTGCCTCCCCCAGATTTCAAAGAGTGACAGGGCCGAAATCAAGGGACGTTCGAGCTAAAATGCCTGGACACACTGAGTTTGAAGCAATTTAAGTCATAGGGAGAGGGAAAGACTGATTCTGGGAGAGAGTTCCAGAGCTCAGCAGTTGAATAGAAGAAAGTCTGAGAATAGCGTTTCACTCTTGGGTTGGAGAGTTGCACAGAGTAGGGGTGTGTTGCAAGGCGGGCACTACGTACCCTATGTAGAGGAGGTGGTATACACTGGGAAAGCTCCGAGGAACACTGATTATTGTAGTAGCGATAGAATAGTGAGAGATATGCAACATTGCGGCGAAGAGAGAGAGATTGCAGAGAGTTGGTCAGTGGATGGGAGTTAATGATACGAAAGGTTTCCTTTCTACTTTATCTAGGAGTGCGGTGTGAGAGGATCCTCAATACAAGGACGCACTGTGCCCCTGTACAGAGCAAGTAGCTGCGCAGGGGTAAAGAACCCCTTGAGGCGGTTGAGCACATCCAGCTTCTGGGAGGCTGCCTTAGCGAGACTGGTAATATGGTCTTTCCAAGTGAGAGCAGAAGAAAAAGAGACACCGAGAACATTGAGGGAAGATGAAGGGTTGATTTTTGTATTGTTGATGAATAAGGGATAGTCCTCTGGAGGTTCCTGATGGGTAGTAAGATGGATAAATTTAGTTTTGGAAGCATTAAATGTAACAAGGTTTTCTCTACCTCAATTGGAAATAGTAGCTAGATCAGAAGATAAGCATTTTATGGCTTCATTACGTTTACTTTTGAGGGACTGCTGGCTGGGGCGTTCTGGAAAACTAATTGAGTGGTGTAAAGTAGAGTCGTCTGCATATGAATGGATAGGACTAGATGTACAGTTGAGAAGATCATTTATGAAAATTAGAAAGAGAATAGGAGATAGGATAGAACCCTGAGGAACACCGGAGTTGATAGGATGAGGAATTGACCGACGGCCGTCCACAACCGCAGCTATGGAATGGCCGGAAAGGAAATTAGAGACAAAGGCACAGATGGAGGGACAGAAACCGAAGGAGGGCAGTTTGGAAATTAAAGATTTGTGCCAGACTCTATCGAAGGCCTTCGATATGTCTAGTGCAACAGAAAAAGTCTCACCGAAGTCCCGAAAGTTGGATGACCAAGAGTTAGTAAGATATGAAAGAAGATCACCAGTAGAGCGACCCTTAAGGAAGCCATACTGGCGATCTGAGAGCAGATTATGAGAAGAGAAATGCTTACGAAATTTGGAAGCAATAATAGTTTCAAAAATTTTAGAGTTTAGATAGTCGAAGAATTTGGGAAAGTCGGTAGAGTTAGGGGAAAGATAGACTGCACAGAAATATTTAGTATGAGAATGACAGGATAGTTTGAGCCATAAAGTTGAGAATTTAGAGGAGTCGAAATCGGGAACACGAGAGCAAGTGGGTTTGTTGAGGACGTATGCACAACATCCGCCTCTGGCTTTGAAACTAGGATAGAGAAAGTAGGAGGATACAGAGAAGGGGCTGCTGGCAGTTGCTTCAGACACCTGAGTTTCGGTGAGAAAAAGAAGATCAGGTTTGGAGGAGGAGAGATGGTGTTCGATAGTGAAAATTAGAGGAAAGGCCGCAAATATTGCAAAAGTTGATAGTAAGAGTAACAAGCCGTGGTCCAGAGTATTTAGAGGGGTCGTCAGGGGAAGGTCGGGCATGTGTGGGGGAATTTATGCCCCCCCCCCCCCCCCCCTGGGGACTCCGAGGCTTGGCCTTTGTTCATAATTTTGTTTAATAATTATGAAGGAGGAAGTGTGGTGTGCATGTTAAGTGTAGTGAAGTAGATAAGAGGAGGAGGGGTTTGTGAGAGCATGCTGGACTACTCTCAGTGTAAGTGAGGCACAAAGGGAATCGGTAAGAGAGGCCAAGCAAATGAAAAAGGAGTTCCAGCGATTCCTTATCAAATGCCCACAGCCTCTCCTGGGTATAGCCCTGTTCGATTGGTGCCTACAATCTACCCCCAATTCCCCCTATTAGTCGCCTTGTAAGACACGCAGTAGGACGCGTGGGGCATATTCTTTTTTTCCTCTATCATAAGATGGAGGCCCCCTTACCCCCAGGGGGGGATAGTAAATATGTGCCGAAAATTGCTTGAATAATGCCACAATCTCAACAATATCGCTGTGAAATGGCTAAAATCTCCAGAATATCGCTAGAATTATGCCACAATCTCTACAATATCGCTCTGAAATGGCTCAAATCTCCAAAGTATCGCTAGAATTATGCCACAATCTCTACAATATCGCTCTGAAATGGCTCAAATCTCCAGAGTATCGCTAGAATTCATGTCACTGGATGTAATATTTGGCTCTAGATCGAAATAAATACCTCTATATCTAGCGGGAATATTATTAATTTGACAACACTGGTTGAAATTGACCCTTATAGATGGGGGCTATACAGATGAAAATACCATCAGACTGGGAGTGAAAAATGTAAAAAGAAATTGTGTAACAGAGTTTATTTAATGTTGTTCTTAAAAGGAGCCCACCTCGCTTTTGTTCTCTTTCTCTCCCTCTCTCTTTGGCTTGTATATATTCGGCCCCATTCAGCCTACTGTTTTAAGACGTTTACCCCATCCAGGTGTCAATATTTTCCTGGCGAGCGCTAGCGAGCCAGCATATATATATTTTTGTTTTGACAGCAAGCTAAATTTGTACATTTTTCGATAGAAAAATGTCTCCGGCGAAGCCGGATTTTTTCATACATTGCTGGCTCGCTATCGCTCGCCGGGAAGAAATCGACTCCTGGATGGGGATAAAACGTCTTAAAACAGTTGGCTGAATGGGGCCAAAAAAAGCAGGTGACCCTCCTTAACCCATTGACGCATTTTGACAGTTTATTCTGGCTATCATTTCAAGATGTCACGCAATTTAGGAAGGATCTGTGACAATTCTAAGGTGTAAAGCTAGGCTATCTATCTCAATGAACCCTTGGACTTCAATATGTTCTGTCTCAATGAACCCTCGGACTTCAATATGTTCTATCTCAATGAACCCTCGGACTTCAATATGTTCTATCTCAATGAACCCTCGGACTTCAATATGTTCTGTCTCAATGAACCCTCGGACTTCAATATGTTCTATCTCAATGAACCCTCGGACTTCAATATGTTCTGTCTCAATGAACCCTCGGACTTCAATATGTTCTATCTCAATGAACCCTCGGACTTCAATATGTTCTTCCGAAACTGAGTAAAATCGTCTAATGATAACCAGAAAAGAAACGCGTCATCGGGTCTTCTAGGGGTTAAGGGGAGGGTTTTAGTTTGTTTCCTACTCCTCCAGCAATCTTAAAATTTCACCCCTTGACCCCCTTTCAAGATAAATTTGTACATTTTTCGGTAGAAAAATGTCTCGGCCGAAGGCCGGTTACTCTTAAATTACAGGCTCGCTATCGCTCGCCAGGATATACTCGACACCTAAATGGCACGAAAAGTCTTAACATTGACACCACCACTACTACGACCACAATCACCACCACCATCACTACTACGACCACAATCACCACCAACATCACTACTACGACCACAATCACCACCAACATCACTACTACGACCACAATCACCACCACCATCACTACTACTACTACCACAATCACCACCACCATCACTACTACTACTACTGCCACAATCACCACCACCATCACTACTACTACCACAATCACCACCAACATCACTACCATAATCACTAGTACTACCATAATCGCCACCACAATCACAACCACCACCACCATTACTACAACTATTACAACAATCGCCATCATAACTACTTTAAAAAACACTACCACTATCACAACTACCACTACAATCACCACCATTACTACCACAATCACCCCTATCAGAACTACCACTACAATCACAACTACGACCAAAATCACCACCACCATCACTACTCCACAATCACCACCACCATCACTACTACGACCACAATCACCACCACCATCACTACTACTACTACTACCACAATCACCACCACCATCACTACTACTACTACTACCACAATCACCACCACCATCACTACTACTACTACTGCCACAATCACCACCACCATCACTACTACTACCACAATCACCACCAACATCACTACCATAATCACTAGTACTACCATAATATTTGCATAATAATATGCCAACCACAACATTAAGCTTAACGACATGCAAAGTTAGATTATTCACCATGAAATGCATTCAACGAAACCCCCCTCATTCACTCACTAACCCACATTCACAAGCTTATAATACATACATTTAAGTCATCAACCTTAACTTACTCTACATGTTAGTTACCAAAAAAACATCAGTTCTACCCCTGTAAAAAAAATCTTTATTGACAATCCAAATTTCTTAATTTATATTCCAAGAACTCTATAACAAAAATCTGAGGACACGATTTAAGATCTGAAGACAAGCCATAAGCGATAGACGAAAAGTAAATATTTCAGTACCACATTTATATAATTACAAATTAAAACAAGTGGTAATTAGCAAAAGACAAAGCTATAATACCATACAATAATATTCGATTACCGCAAAAAGTAAGCCTTGTAATGGGTAATGGGTACAGCAAGGTAGGGGCGGCACCGTACGCGACGGTCACGGTTAAAAGTTTATACTTCCACATGGGCACAGGAACATGCCTCCCCGATGCCCTCCATATCAATAAAAAAAGGAAATTAATCCGTACGTTCAAAACGGTTCTACGGATTCAGATCCCAGAGGAAAATGGAGGATGGGAATACCTGGGTGGCGGCTAGTATAAACTGGAGTTGCCGCCATGCATTGTGTTTAACATAAAGCGCCTGGGTAACCCCCTCGTGTGGATTAATGCCAAGGCTGGGGGGAAAACCCTCTCATCGATCGAGGTCAATTTCGAAACCTGTTCTCAAGGAGAGGTGGGCCGCATGGGAGTGAGAATGGAGGTGTGTAAGGGCACAGAGTGGACTAAGTTCACCACCTCCAAAAATATACCGGAGTCTACCACCGCCCCTATTACATCACCGACCTCCACCCCTACCCCCACACCACTGACCCCCACCCCCGCACCATCCACCCCTACCCCTACACCACTCACGCCCACCCCCGCACCACCCAATCTTACCCCCACCCTCACACCTACCTCCACCCCTGCCCAACCCACCCCTACCCCCCCACACCACCCACCCCTACTCCCGAACCACCCACCCCTACCCCCGAACCACCCACCCCTACCCCCGAACCACCCACCCCTACCCCCGCACCACCCACCCCTACCCCCCCACCACCAACCCCTACCCCCGCACCACCCACCCCTACCACCGCACCACCCCCCCCCATTTCCGCACCACCCACCCCTACCCCCGCACCACCCACCCCCACACCCCTCACTCCCATCCCGCCACCTCTCACAGCTGAGGATTACAAACAAATGAAAGAGGTGGCATTCAGACAAATCCAAGAGGAAATGGCCACCGGCGTAGTGCACCACTCCCCATCACCCATTATTGAATCCACCCCCATTGAATCCCCAGCAATCAAATCCACCCCCTGCCTCAACAACGTTAACCACGTGCCTGAGGAGCCTGATGTCGAGGAATTGGTTTTAGTCCCAGAATCCGAGGCCGGGGAGGACTAACTAACATTGATTGGTAAACAAGCGCTCCTGGGTGGTAAATTTGGCATAAGTTATACGCCAGTCGTCACCACACCTGAGGTACCATCTGAATCAATCCCCTCTTGCCGATGCAAATGTGGTGCTGTACTCAACGTGAAGGCCTAGTGGATAAATGACGACATCTCATTCGCGTGTAACTTATGCCACCATGCATTTACACTCACTGAAGCCATGAACATATGGCCGTCCGAACCCCTGCAGCATATGGTTAACTCATCAACCCCAGGCCCATCACAGGTGGCCAGAGTGGTATTGGTCATAGAAGATGACGATGAGGGCTCAATTGTCTCCAGACTCACGGATGTGGTCACGCCTGAGTGCATTCCAGATATGCACCTATTAGTTTTTGGCCAAAATTGGAAGACTTTTTGTTACTCTCAGGTCAACGCTACTTCAGATTTTGACTATATCACTACTGGATACCTTAGTCAAGTAAAACAAAATCAAAGCTGGTGGAAAATTTCCACGGCTTTTCAAATGCAATCACCATGCAAGCAGGCCCTTGCATTCGCCCAAAACTTGCTGTCAGTTCACCGGGGAAAGATAGTTTATGTCAAAGGGCCAGCCGGATCCATTACGAATGACACCGTTAAGTGGCTTAGTCAATTTGGAAGTAAGGTGCCCGTTGAAGTGGTTTTGTTCAACACCAATCCGGAAATATAGGCGATTAGAGATAAAGTTGAACCGCAGATTTTGAAGGGCAGCGGAGCCATCGTAAGGTTAGAAGACGGTACAGCCCTCCCTCCCTACCTCCTGAAGTCTCTGTCCGGTAAAGAGCTCTACGATGTTACCATGGAGGTTCAATGTGGGCCGCAGTTAAAGTTTGTAGGGGCCCTCGGAGTACCGCATGTCATCGTAGCCGAGTCTGGATGCATGATCACCCTGAAGGCGCAGAGGGTGCAGCGGAACCAAAAGATTACCCTGACCCTAGAGAAGAACGCAGAGGGGGTTATCCAGTCTGATGATATGATTAGTCTGCAAGCCCGCTCTACCGGTATCCTCGGCAACGGCAGCCAGATGGATACCGTGGATAATATGCAGGTGGTTGCAATACGCAGATGGTTGCGTTATTGACTGTCCCCCCCGCTTTACGCACAGAGTGAAGAAGATCAATATGAAACGTGAATAAGTAACAGCCCCCTCCCCCCCAACGACCGCGGGTGAGTCCGTTGCAGAAAAATGTGACCGCCGCGTCCCTGTAAAGCGAGCGAACAACAGAATCCCGACCAAGGATCAAGTCCGCTATGGATAGTAAATAAAAGCCGAAAATTTTGCCCATCATTATTAGGATGTAAATTTGTTTTTCATGTCTGGTTGAAATATATATAGCGGTAATGGCTTGTAATATGTAGTCATTTGTATTGATGTAAAATCTAATTTATGTCCGCTTATACAATATCTAGCGATAATGTACTGTAATATGTATTGATCTAACTTGTATTTCATGTGTGTTGTAATAATATCTAGCGGTAATGTAATAATATGTAGTTAGTTTATGAGTATGACGCATTTTGATAGTTTATTCTGGCGATCGGCAGACGATTTTAGGCAGTATAGAAAGGACCTCTAGGAATCAAAGGGGTCAAAGCCAACGCACTTATGCCTCTGATTCCTACAGATCCTTCCTAAGCTGAAGACAATCGTCTAAGGATAGCCAACTTAAGGGGGTCACCATTTTTTTTTTTTTTTATCTTTCTCTCCTATTTCTCTCTTTCCCTGGCTTGTATCCATTCGGCCCCCTTCAGCCAACTGTTTTAAGACGTTTATCCCCATCCAGGTGTCGATTTCCTCCTGGCGAGCGATAGCGAGCCAGCATTGCATTTTTCTATCGAAAAATGTACAAATTTAGCTTGCTGTCAAAACGAAAATATGTACAGTATATGTTGCCTCGCTACCGCTCGCCAGGAAATTATTGACACAGTAGGCTGAATGGGACCGAATGGATACAAGCCAAAGAGAGAGGGAGAGAAAAAAAGCGAGGTGGGCTCCCTTAACTGCTAAAACGTGACATGACCCTCAAGGAGTTATGGGAGGTATTTGCTATATTTTCCGGACCCCCTTCTTCCTCATGTATAGCCCCATTAGTGTTCAGATTTTAAGACGTTCGGCCCATTAGTTTTGGGATTTTAAATCTTTCGGCCCCTTTCTTGGTCAATAGTAAGACCTTTCGTGCCATTTTAGGTGTCTATATTTTCCCGGCGAGCGATAGCGAGCCCTTGTAATCTAGGAGGAACCGAACGATGTACAGATTTGTCCCTCTCCCCTCTCCCCCCCCCCTCCCACCACCGTAAGATTGCGATTGATGGCAAAATATATGTCTCCCTATTTTTCGTTTACCCTACGTTTATTCTTTTTTCCCTTCCACCTATTCTTGTTCTCTCGCTATCTTTGCTTTATCTTTGTTTGTCTTTTGCCTTGTCTCTTTACTTTCCTTTTCTATCTCTTTGTTTCTTTCACTCATTCATTCATTCGTTCACCTCACTCGACTTTTACTCTATCTCTGTATCTTTCACTCATGTATTCACCTAATTCAACTTTTACTGTCATTCATTAATTAATTCATTCATTCGTTCACCTCATTCAACTTGTACTCATTCAGTCATTCGTTCACCTCATTCAACTTGTACTCATTTATTCATTCATTCATTCATTTATTTATTCATGTGTTCACCTCATTCAACTTGTAATCGTGTATTCATTCATTCGTTCACCTCATTCAACTTGTACTCTTTTATTCATTCATTCATTTATTTATTCATGTGTTCACCTCATTCAACTTGTAATCGTGTATTCATTCATTCGTTCACCTAATTCAACTTTTACTCATTCATTCATTCATTGGTTCACCTAATTCAACTTTTACTCATTCATTCATTCATTGGTTCACCTCATTCAACTTGTACTCATTTATTCATTCATTCATTCACCTCATTCAACTTACTCTGTTCTCTCCTCCTCTTTCCCTTCTCCCAGTCATTCCTTTCTTACAGTTCTTCATTATTCCTTTATTTCCAATTCCGTCTCTGTTCCTTCTTCCCTCCTTCCCAATCCTTCTATTCCACCAGGTCTTCTTTGCTTCGTCCCACCTAATGTTTCTTCCTTCCTTCCTTCCTGTTCTTCCTTCCTTCCTTCCTGTTCTTCCTTCCTTCCTCCCTGTTCTTCCTTCCTCCCTTCCTGTCATTCCTTCCTCCCCGTTCCTTCCTCCTCTCCCTTCCCATTTATCTTGCCTCTTCCCTTCCTCTTTGCTCTTTTCTTCACCCCCCCCCCCCACTTGCATCCCCCCCCCCCCACGTAAGATTGCCAGTACCGACATTGCAGGGCTTGAGGGCAAAATAAAGTCCCCCCCCCATATTTTTCTCTCTCCGCTGTTTTGTCCGACCAACTCACCAGGTCATTGACTCTCGGGAGCAGAGAGAGAGACAGCGAGCATACGCCGGTCTTTAGATAGTGATATTGTGTAATGTATTTCTTTTTCAATTGCTTTCATAATTTTTGAATAAAAGAGAGAGAGAGAGAGAGAGAGAGAGAGAGAGAGAGAGAGAGAGAGAGAGAGTACAAAGGAAATCAAGCAACAACAGATCTAGTTACCCTTCTAGGCTGCTTGTCCTCCAAAACACTGAGGATAAAGTGTCCAAACAGTGGTTTAGAGGGGGTAATGGAACACTGGAAAGGGAACTACTGCCCTGCCACTAACGTGGCAGGACTAGGAAGTTAGTAGGGACATATGGGTTAGTAACTGAGGGGAGGATAAAATAAAGTTATTCATTTACAAACGCAGTCAGTCGCGGGTTTGATGCGAGATATTTGTCTAGGCGGAATTTAAATGAATCAACGCTGCTGCAGTCTATAACGTCTCGGGGAAGCCCATTCCACAAGTTGACAACTCGATTGAAGAAGAAATTCTTAGATTCGTGTGAGTTAAAAGATTTACCAATAATTTTGCAACCGTTTCCCCGCGTGCAATTAGATTGATCGATAGTGAAGTACTTACTACAGTTCATATTGTCGATGCCTTTGATGATTTTGAACACTATATTAAGTCACCTCTTAATCTGCGCTGGGTTAAAGGAAATAGATTTAATTCTCTAAGACGCTCTTCGTATGGTTTGTTCTTTAGGCTAGGTATCATTTTGGTAACTCTACGTTGAACTCGTTCTAGCTTGTTTATGTCTTTTTGGTAATAAGGGCACCAGCATTGAACGCAGTATTCCAGAAGAGGGCGGACTAAGGAATTGTAAAGGGTTAGGATTACGTCTTTGGATTTATGCTCAAATGATCTGCCTATAAAGCCAATTATTTTGTTTGTCTTCTTTACAACTTCTGAACATTGTTGACTCGGTTTTAGGTTACTCGATATTGTTACTCCCAGATCGGTTTCTCTGTTTACATTCTTAAGCTGAGTGCCATTCATCGAATAGTTTGCTTTCTCATTTAGGTATCCGATATGTAGTACTTTACATTTATCCGCATTGAAACTCATTTGCCAAATTTGGGCCCAATGTGACAATTTATCTAGATTGTGTTGCATATCGTCAACTTGATCTTTTGAGAGTACGCTATTTGCAATTTTTGTATCGTCAGCAAATTTTGAGATTGTACAGGTGAGACCCTCATCTATGTCGTTGAAGTAAATAAGAAAGAGAATTGGTCCTAGTACCGATCCATGGGGTACCCCGCTACTTACATTGGTCCATTTAGATGCCTTACTGTTTATGACTACTCTTTGCTTTCTGTCGCTGAGCCAATTTTCTATCCATTTCAACACACCGTCTTGTATTCCATGCGCTTTTAGTTTTAGCAGTAAACGTTTGTGGGGAACTTTGTCAAAGGCCTTTTGAAAATCAAGGTATATAATATCTACAGCTTTACTCTCATCGTAGAGGTTGGATATCGTGGAAGAAGTCTAAGAGGTTTGTTAAACAGGAACGTTTTTTACGAAAGCCGTGTTGAGTATCTTTAAGTATGTTATTTTCCTCTAAGTGATTTACGAGTCTGTCTCTTATGGACAGAGAGAGAGAGAGAGAGAGAGAGAGAGAGAGAGAGAGAGAGAGAGAGAGAGAGAGAGAGAGAGAGAGAGAGAGAGAGAGAGAGAGAGAGAGAGAGAGAGAGGAGAGAGAGAGAGAGAGAGAGAGAGAGAGAGAGAGAGAGAGAGAGAGAGAGAGAGAGAGAGAGAGAGAGAGAGAGAGAGAGAGAGAGAGAGAGAGAATAAAGTTAGCCAGCAAGTCAAGTATAATAGAGAAAGAGTCGCTTGAAAGACGTGAACAAGAATCTTAGCTTGGGGGAGTTGAGAAATCTACATATTTTCGGCTGACTTCTTTTTTTGTTTTTCTTCTTCTTAATCGAAAATTAAGACAGTGGAAAGAAGTTGTGATTTTGAGAAGCTACTCATTAAAGGAGGGCTCGGATATATGTGACTATTACCAAAGAGAAAACTGCATTAGTGATATAAACTACAATTCAAACAAAATGTATAATAACAATATAGAAATGATAATGATGAAGATAATGATATAACTAAAAATAATATCTAGATATAAAGTATAGCACCTTTCGATCCTAAGTGCGGAATTAAATAATGTTGTGAGATTAATAATAATGTATATATATATATATATATATATATATATATATAGAGAGAGAGAGAGAGAGAGAGAGAGGATGAGGAAGGGAAAATATTATAGCACACGCGAAAGGGGTGATAAGCTTAGGGAGATTTGGTGTAGCCTACAGAGAGAGTGAGTGAGAGAGAGAGAAAGAGAGAGAGAGGTATATACAGCAGAGGATGAGGAAATGAAAATATTATACACGCTGAAGAAGGTAAATAAGCTCAGGGAACACATGTGTTGGACATAGTAGGAGAGAGAGAGTTACATAGATACACAGACTACACAGACCTTGGGGTCCCTACTAGGTAATCCGGACTTAATGCAAAAATAGAATTTGCTACAAAGTGGAAGGCAAGGATAGCAAAACAGAAGGCTCTCTCCCCACCCGCCTCTCCCCACCCGCCTCTCCCCACCCGCCTCTCCCTCCGACCGTTGGTCGGCATGAAATTTAGTTGGGGAAAGAAGTCCCCCAGCAGAAAGGGAAAACTTCTACTGAGAAATTTATAGTAAAGACCTAAGTTAAGAAATATTATATACTACGGATGCTTATTTATTTTTTAATTTTTATTTATTTTTTGTTAACCTATAATTATTCCTACCTCCTCAAAATGAATGTCTAGACTTCTTTTGAATGTGTCAATTGTCTTACATTGTATCAATTTATCTTGCACTCGATGACCACACTGTAGGCGAAGAAGTGCTTTGTGACATAGAGATTCGTCCTGGTTCGAGAGAGAGAGTGAGAGTGAGTGAGAGAGAGAGAGAGTACAAAGGAGTACAAAGGAAATCAAGCAACAACAGGTCTAGTGACACTTCTAGGCTGCTTGTCCTCCAAAACACTGAGGATCAAGTGTCCAAACAGTGGTTTAGAGTGGGTAAGGGAACATTGGAAAGGGAACTACTTCCCTGGAACTAATGTCCGTGGCAGGATTTGGAAGTTAGTAGGGGACAGATTGGTTAGTAACTGAGGGGAGGATAAAATAAAGTTATTCATTTACAAACGCAGTCAGTCGCGATCCCTTGGGCCCAAAGAAAAATAAGATGAGGTGTGGTAAAACAATGATCAAATTATAGCCTGAAACTCGCAAGGGGTCATTTTCTCCCATAGCTTCATCAGGCAATCATCAATATCAAACTTTCATCAATCATCAATATCAAACTTTCATCAATTATCAATATCAAGCTTTCATCAATCAACAGACAATCTTACAAAGGAGTACAAAGGAAATCAAGCAACAAGAGGTCTAGTGACTCTTCTAGGCTGCTTGTCCTCCAAAACACTGAGGATCAAGTATCCAAACAGTGGTTTGGAGTGGGTAAGGGAACATTGGAAAGGGAACTACTGCCCTGGAACTAATGTCTGTGGCAGGATTAGGAAGTTAGTAGGGGACAGATGGGTTAGTAACTGAGGGGGGGATAAAATAAAGTTATTCATTTACAAACGCAGTCAGTCGCGGGTTTGATGCGAGATATTTGTCTATGCGAAGTTTAAACGAATCAACGGTGCTGCAGTCTATAACGTCTCGGGGAAGCCCATTCCACAAGTTGACAACTCGATTGAAGAAGAAATTCTTAGATTTGTGCGAGTTAAAAGTTTTACCAATAATTTTGCAACCGTTTCCCCGTGTGTAATTAGATTGGTCGATAGTGAAGTACTTACTACAGTTCATATTGCAATGCCTTTGATGATTTTGAACACTTGAATTAAGTCGCCTCTTTATCTGCGCTGGGTTAAAGGAAATAAATGTAATTCTCTACTACGCTCCTCATATGGTTTGTTCTTTAGGCTAGGTATCATTTTGGTAACTCTACGTTGAACTCGTTCTAGCTTGTCTATATCTTTTTGGTAATAAGGGCACCAGGATTGAACGCAGTATTCCAGAAGAGGGCGGACTAAGGAATTGTGAAGAGTTAGGATAACTTCTTTGGATTTATACTCAAATGACCTGCCTATATAGCCAATTATTTTGTTTGCCTTCTTAACAACTTCTGAACATTGTTGACTCGGTTTTAGGTTACTCGATATTGTTACTTCCAGATCGGTTTCTCTGTTTTCATTCTTAAGCTGAGTGCCATTCATCGAATAGTTTGCTTTCTCATTTAGGTATCCGATATGTAGTACATTACATTAATTTTATCCGCATTGAATCTCATTTGCCAAATTTGGGCCCAACATGACAACTTATTTAGATTGTGTTGCATATCGTCAACTTGTTCTTTTGAGAGTACCTATTTGCAATTTTTGCATCGTCAGCAAATGTTGAGATTGTACAGGTGAGACCCTCATCTACTGTATGTCGTTGATGTAAATTAGAAAGAAAATTGGTCCTAGTACCGATCCCTGGGGTTACTTACATTGGTGTTTAAGGGGGTAGTGCTTGGTTTTTGGTCTATATATTTATTTATTTATTTAATTTGAGTTTCCTCTTTAGACCTCCATCAAGCTTAGACAAACACCCCGTAGACCCCCTTTCAAGATGAATTTGTAAATTTTTGGGTAGAAAAATGTCCCAGCCGAAGGCCGATCCTTCTAAAATTAGAGGCTCGCTATCGCTCGCCAGGAAAAAATCGACACCTAAAGGGCACGAAAGGTTTTAATATTGACAACACAATGAGGCGAAAGATCTCAAAATCGACAAAATAAAGGAACGAACGTCTTAAAACCTCAAAAATAATATGCTAAACATGAGGGAGAAGGAAGTCCAAACAAAGCGAGTACAACCCCCTTCACATATTGGTGATGCATAGACTTTACACAGCTATAAATGTCCTCGCTGTAACGAATCCATAGAGGGCAATTAAGGGGGCCCACTTCGCTTTTTTTCTCTTTCTCTCCCTATCTCTTTGGCTTGTATGATCCATTCGACCCCATTAAGCCTACTGTTTTAAGACGTTTACCCCATCCTGGTGTCAATAATTTCCTGGTGAGCGGTAGCGAGCCAGCATATAATTGTTTTTGTTTTGACAGCAAGCTAAATTTGTACATTTTTCGATAGAAAAATTTCTCCGGCGAAGCCGAATTTTTCCATACAATGCTGGCTCGCTATCGCTCGCTAGGAGGAAATCGACACCTGGATGGGGATAAACGTCTTTAAACAGTTGGCCGAATGGATACAAGCCAGAGAAAGAGAACAAAGGAGAGAAAGAGAAAAAAAGGCATTGTGTGGAGAAATCTGGCTTAGCCGGAGACTTTTTTCTATCGAAAAAATTACAAATTTAGCTTGCTGTCAAAACAAAAATATATATATGGTGGCTTGCTACCGCTCACCAGGAAAATATTGACACCTGGATGGGGGTAAACGTCTTAAAACAGTAGGTTGAATGGGGCCGAATGGATACAAGCCAAATAGAGAGGGAGAGAAAGAGAAAACAAAAGCTCTCTCTCTCTCTCTCTCTCTGCGAGTTCTAAAACCGCAACTTTAAAGGTTTTCTATGCAAACGCTCGTAGCATACGCAATAAATTTTCAGATTTAGAGGAACTAGTGTTTACAGAAAATTATGATGTGATTGGCATAACAGAATCTTGGCTCAATACACAAGATAGAGACTTTTTAGCAGAGTATTCACTTCCCGGTTATGTAATGTTTGAGAACAGCCGAATACATAAAAATGGAGGTGGCGTTTTATTTTATATCAAAGAAAGTCTTAACCCGACCCTCGTGTCAAAACCTCAAATTGTGAACGTCGACACATCTTTTGTGCTAATAAAGAATAATAAAGGTACAAAAATAATACTTGCGTTAATATACAGACCTCCAGCTCAATCAGGGCAAACTGACCGAGAAATTTACGAACAAATTGCAGATGTAAGTAACTCACAAGATACCGTAATTTTTGGCGACTTTAATTTACCTGTGACCAAGTGGGGCGATACTCTTACTTCACACTCCGGACATGACTTGTATACGAACTTGCAAGAGAGTTCGCTTTATCAATTTGTTCGAATGCCGACCCGTGGTAATAACGTTCTTGACATTGTACTTGCAACAAAAGAAGAATTGATAGAGAATTTGAAGTTTGGTGATGAATTCAGTAACAGCGACCATCGTACGATAACTTTCACTTTAAAGTCTACTAGTAACGAACCAAATAGTAGCATCGAAAAAGTCCCTAATTTCAAGAAAGCAAACTTCCATAAACTTAGAGCTATGTTTAAAGAAACTGACTGGAGCTTTTTAATTAACAATAACGACATAAATACATCTTGGAAGTTATTCGAAAACAACTTACCTAAACAGCAGGTGCCAAGGGGGGGACTGCATTACCATCGAAAAAAAATACGGCGTCCCAATGGCCCATAATAGATAAGCCCAAATGGGTGGAATAAAGATATTTCAAACTGCCTGCTTGCTAAAAAAAATTTGCTAATGATAGATTAAAAATCCTCACAAAATGACGAAAAGAACGGGTGAAATTTGTTGAGCTTACGAACGCAAAGCCAAAAAGGGTATTAAAATTAAGCACAAGTTAAAAAAGGGACCTTAGGAGTTTTACATATTTGCGAATCAAAAGTCAAAACCCAAAACCCGAAAGAATTCTATAGTTTTATATCAGAAAGAAAAAGTAGTTGACTTCAACTGTTGGAACCGTTAGTCCCGATTGAAAAAGGAGTAATACAACCACAAGACGAAGTACAAATTGGATTAATGCCCTCAATACCATTCTTTGCATCAGTTTTTTACAACAGAAGACCTCAGTGAATATCCCTACACAAATCCGCCGAATTTCAGATTGGATAATTCAGATGTTTCTAAGCAATATCACCGTTAACAGGTGAGAGGAGAAAGTATTGAATTGTTTAGCATAAACTCAAAGGGTAAATAACAACGGCCATGGGACCTGATACAATCCTCGCCTAGAGTTCTAAAGGAAGCTAAGGGAATGAGGCTCTCCAAACCACTGACATTACTATTCACTCAATCCTTGCAGTCTGGAAAAAACCTATGGCCTGATCAGTGGAAGCTAGCCAAACGTAACACTCGATATTCAAAAAAAGGCAGCAAAATCCCTACCCAGTAACTAATCGTCCAATTAGGCTTAAACTCTACAGTTGTATGTAAAATGCTAGAAACGGTCATACGAGGGACCAGACTCGTAAATCCAACTTAGAGGAAAATAACACATACTTAAAGATACGCACACACTGCTTTCGTAAAAAACGGTCCTGTTTAAAACAAACCTCTTACGACTTCTTCCACGATATCCTCAAACCTCTTACAGATGAGGAGTAAAGCTGTACGTATTATAGACCTTGATTTTCAAAAGGTCTTTGACAAAGTACACCACAAACGTTTACTGCTAAAACTAAAAAAGCGCATGGAATACAAGACGGTGTGTTTGAACATGGATAGGGAAAAGTGGCTCAAGCAAACAGAAAGCAAAGGGTAAGTCATACAACGGTAAGGCATCTAAAGGGTTACCAATGATCAGTCAGCGGGGTAACCCCAGGGATCGGTTTACTAGGGGACCAATTCTCTTCTAATTTACATCAAACGGACATAGATGAGCGGTCTCACCTGCACCAATCTCAAAATTTGCTGACGATGACAAAAATTGCAAATAGCGTACTCTCAAAGAACAAGTTGACGATATGAACAAACACAAATCCGTAGAATAAAATTGTCATGTTGGCCCCAAATTATGGCAAATTGAGGTTCAATGCAGATTAAATGTAAAAGTACTACATTTTCAATACCTAAATGAGAAAAGCAAACTATTCGAATGAATGGGCACTCAGCTTAAGAATGTAAACAGAGGGAAAAACTGATCTGGTAGTAACAATATCGAGTAACCTAAAAAACCGGAGGTTTTCACACAATGTTCCAGAAGTTGTTAAGAAAGGGCAAACAAAATAATTGGCTTTAATATAGGCAGGTTCATTTGAGCATAAATCCAAAGAAGTTATCCTAAACCCTTTACAATTCCTTAGGTCCGCCCTCTTCTGGAATACTGCGTTCAATCCTGGTGCCCTTATTTAACCAAAACCAAGATATAAGACAAGCTAGAACGAGTTCAACGTAGAGTTAACCAAATGATACCTAGCCTAAAGAACACACCATAACGAAGAGCGTCTTAGAGAATTAAGATCTATTTTCCCTTTAATCCAGCGCAGATTAAGAGTGCGGACTTAAATGCAAGTGTTCAAAATCATCAAAGGCATTCGAACAATATGAAACTGTAGTAAAGTAACTTCACTATCGACCAATCTAATTACAGCGCGGGGAAACGGTTTTGTGCCAAAATTATTGGTAAATCTTTTAAAAACCTCAGCACGGAATTATAAGAACTTTCTTCTTCAAAATTCTGAGTTTGTCAACTTGTGGCATGGGCTTGCCCCTAGACGTTATAGACTGCAGCACCGTTGATTCATTTAAATTCCGCCTAGACAAATATCTCTCGCATCAAACCCGCGACTGACTGCCGTTTGTAAATGAATAACTTTATCCTCCTCCACCTCAGATTACCTAACACCATATGTTCCCTACTAACTTCCTAGTCCTGCCACGTTAGTGGCAGGGCAGTAGTTCCCTTTCCAATGTTCCCTTACCCACTCTAAACCACTGTTTGGACACTTGATCCTCAGTGTTTTTGGAGGACAAGCACCCTAGAAGGGTCACTAGACCTGTTGTTGCTTGATTTCCTTTGTACTTCCTTTGTAATCCTTTGTACTCTCTCTCTC
>CM064510.1:16967297-17113127 GCA_032716605.1 Paralithodes platypus | reverse complement strand
GTAAGGTCTGTTTATCTTAGAGTTGTACACTATAGTCCGTTTTACTTAAGATGGCGAGATACTGACTTATCTCCATCTTAATGTCTTAGCTATTACAAAGTCTTGATAGCCAAATGTGACGTTACTTGTGAAAATCTAACATAAATAAGATACAAAGACATATCAGTTGTTTATTTATCCATTCATTTTCGAAAAATCAGCTGCTATTGTAGTACAATTGTCCGCCGAGTTAACCCCTTTTGACGTTCTTCTAACCTTTTCTGGCAACCAGTTGACGATTTTCTTCAGTTTAACAAGGGCCTCCAGCAATTTATAATCTTTGAACTATCTCACTTAACCCTTTTTACTACCATGGATCTTTCTTTTGCTGTGCAAAATCGGCTACATATAGCAAGAATCCAATTAAATAGACGTCGTCGGTACAGAAGCACTTAAAAATAATCGACTATGATAACAATTACATAGGAATAGGTTGAATATTCCTTACGTTGACAAATTAATTCTGTTTGGTGCGACATTTTGGGAGTTATTATTATGATTATTTTTTATATAGTACCGGGTATATTATTGAGAGTTATGATTCCTTTTGGCCATTTTCAAGCAATGTATTTATAGTTTGACTCCTTGGGAAAAAAAACCCACTTACAAAATGTATACACACACACCCACACACACACACACACACACACACCACTCAGGTCTCTAACACGCGATAAAGAGGAGTGTGACATGTTATAATGAAACAGCCACACACAGACTCTCTTTCTCTCTCTCTCGCTCTCGCTCTCTCTCTCTCTCTCTCTCTCTCTCTCTTTATATATATATATATATATATATATATATATATATATATATATATATAACTATCTATTTATTTCTGCCGCACCGATCTAACTGCCTATCCTCCTATCTATCTATATATTTATCTATCTATATCTCTTTCTCACATATAAATTCATACGTAAAACATACACACATACACACCACACACACAGTAGCATAAAAGCACAGGCACGCTCAGTGTTACTTGTAATAAAGCACTAAATAATGAGTGACACAATCAGACACAGGAGAGAGAGAGAGAGAGAGAGAGAGAGAGAGAGAGAGAGAGAGAGAGAGAGAGATAGAGAGAGAGAGAGAGAGATTTGATTTGATTTGATTGTTTTATTGAGAAAAGTACAAATGTTACACAAGTATCATAGTTACATTATCTCAAAAGGCCGAAGGTGCATACGCAATCTTCACCCTAATTCTAGCTTAAACTATGTCATTACATAATTATATAGTTAGATAAATACTACATTGATATTGAAGATAATTTTTAACACTACCTAAGTTTAGTATATACAGTATTATAATAAATACATATCTAAAATACATGAGTCGCCGTTATAGACCTTGCTCTGATTGTTGTTTGTTTGTTGTTTGTAAGGCACCACTAAAATGCACATGTGTTTAGTTGAAGAGCATAGCTACACATCAAATTATATGTTTTATCATTTTACATTCTTTTAAAAGGTTGTACATAGTTCCACTGTTGAACATCCATATTATCTGTTTAGTTACATTTTCGATTGTATTATTTCTATATTTTATTAAAGTTATACATTGCAGTATATAATGTTGAAGGGTGTGAGATCTTGGCCTATTGCACAGCCTACAACTCCTATCCTTCTCTGCAGTATTAATGCCTAATTCCCAGTAATATTTGTAGCCTAGTCTTAACCTAGTACATACAGAATCTTTCCACTTACTTGTAACATTCCCATAATTGAATTTAGTTTTATCTACCACCTCTCTGTAATGATGCATGGTGGCACTAGGCCTGGCTATATACTTACACTCGATATCTCTAGCTTCTTTTACTTCTTGACATTTCTTTATTTTGTTTTT
This sequence comes from Paralithodes platypus, assembly GCA_032716605.1. Lineage (NCBI taxonomy): Eukaryota > Metazoa > Arthropoda > Malacostraca > Decapoda > Lithodidae > Paralithodes > Paralithodes platypus. The sequence goes on along the minus strand of CM064510.1, from coordinate 17,111,234 downwards.
TACCTGTTTCAAAGATAGGGTACATTGTACATCAATTTCAATTTTTTTCAGTAGCATTTTTAGTTATTATGTCAACTCTTTCATTATAGGTAATCCCTGTATGTGATGGTATCCATGAGAACACAATTTTCTCCCTGTTAATTGGAGTTGATGTACAATATTCTGGCATTGGATAACAATATTTTCGTATACTGGTGTTTTACAGTTTAGGGAGTCCAGAGCCCCTCTGCTGTCAACAAAGAAGCTTACATCTCCTTCTCCTCCTTCAGAGAGAGAGAGAGAGAGGGTGGGGGGAGGGAGAGAGCACTAGAGGTAAAGTAAATGTCAAGGAGAGAGAGGCGAGTGGAGGGGGACACACTCACTCACACGCACGTGTATATATACTTTATATATATATATATATATATATATATATATACACACAAAATAGTTGCCTTGCCTTCGAACATAAATGGGAGATATATAACCCCACAAACTCATTCGAAAAGTAGATAGGAGGTGCTGTTGTAAAGGATTATCCCGTTATACCTTCACCACACGAGGGGGTAAACGTTAAATTTGTAACCCCTTCTGTACTGGCGACGTCTTGTTAATTATATTCTGTATTAACTTTTAACAAGGTTCTCCAGCAATTACCAGGCTTTCAATTATCAGAGAGAATACAACATTAATACCTGACTTCAGAAAAGCCGATTATGATGGGTTAAGAAGTGCCCTATTAGCAGACCCTATGGTCAAACAATTAAGTGATCCAGATGTTCAAATGAGTGTACCCTTTCTTGGGTATCTGTCAGCTTAAGTCAGGAAGATACGTCAAACTTGGTAGATACATATGCTAATTATATACATTCAATATTCAATGCTCAAAATAAATATATCCACGAAAGAAAATTTAGATCAATACATAACCAACCAAAATGGATTAATAATACATTAATAGATATTCTAGGGAAAAAAAAGGGAATATATAGAAAAATTAAGAAAGGCGAAAATCACCTACTAATTTACTATCAGACTCAATCAAGACAGGTCAAAAAGGAAATTAGGAAAGCAAAAAGAAATTATGAAATCAGGATAGCAAATGACTCAAAAAATAACCCTAAAACTTTTTACCAACTTTATAAATCTAAAGTTAGAGATGTAATAGGCCCCCTTAAAACTTCGATAGGAGAAATGACAGAAAATTATTTAGAAATGTGCAGTACATTAAATAGTCAATTTCTTTCCGTTTTCACTAATGAAAATCTGGCACAGTTTCCAGAAGTCCGTAAGGTATATAGCGATAGTATAGACAATAGGTTAAGTACGGTTACTATAAGTAGAAATGATGTACTTAAGGAAATTGACAGACTGAAACCTCATAAATCGCCTGGTCCTGATGAGGTATATGCTAGAGTATTAAAAGAATGCAAAGATGAGTTAAGTTACCCATTAACAATTTTATTTAACAAGTCATTGGAGACAGGTATAGTTCCAGAAGCTTGGAAGCTTGCAAACGTAGTTCCGATCTTCAAAAAAGGTGACAAATCAATAGCATCCAATTACCGTCCCATTAGTCTTACATCAATCATAGGAAAGCTACTAGAGTCAATTATTGCTACGAAATTTAGAAACCTCTTAGAAACATTTAACCTAATCAATTCTTCTCAGCATTGATTCACTCAGGGACGTTCTTGCCTTACTAATTTGCTTAGCTTTTTCTCAGAGGCATATGAAGCAGTAGATAATGACAAGTCATATGATATTATATATTTAGATTTCAGTAAAGCTTTCGACAGAGTCCCTCATGAGAGATTGATGAGAAAGGTTGAGGTGCATGGAATAGGTGGGGCGTTGTTGGGATGGATTAGGTCATGGCTAATTGGTAGGAAGCAGAGAGTCAGCATAAATGGTACCAAGTCAGAGTGGGGAGCAGTCAAAAGTGGTGTCCCCAGGGATCTGTATTAGGTCCTTTGTTGTTTGTTATATACATAAATGACCTTGATTTAGGTATAACTAGTAGGATAAGTAAATTTGCAGACGATACTAAAATGGGGAGAACCATTGATTCAGATAGAGATATAGAGTGCCTCCAAAGGGATCCAGATACCTTACACGAATGGTCAGTAAATTGGCAGATGAAGTTTAACATTGACAAATGCAAGGTATTAAAGATAGGGAAGATGCATACAGATGTTAAATATAAACTAGCTAATATGGAATTAGAAAACTCAGACTGTGAGAAAGATCTAGGTGTGTTTGTTAGCAATGATTTGAAACATAGAACACAGTGTATAAGCGTTCGTAACAAGGCAAACAGGATTCTCGGGTTCATCTCTAGGAGTGTGAGTAACAGAACTGCTGATTTTATCTTAAAACTGTATTTGTCATTAGTAAGACTCCATATGGATTATGCTGTAAAATGTTGGTGTCCTTATTACAGAATGGAGATAGATTCATTGGAGAGAGTACAACGTAGAATGACAAAAATTATCCATAATATTAGAAATCTTCCGTATGAAGAAAGGTTGAAGAAATTAGGCTTACATTCGTTAGAGAGAGAGTTAGAGGGGATATGATAGAGGTGTTCAAGTGGGTTAGTGGGATTAATAAAGTGGACATGAAAAATTAATGTACTAAAGCTCAGTGATAGCGAAAAAACTCGAACTAATGGTTTAAAATTAGATAAATTTCGTTTCAGAAAAGATATAGGCAAATATTAGTTTGGTAGCAGAGTTGTAGATAGGTGGAATAGGCTACCGAGTGACATGGTAGGATCGAGAACGATAGCGAGCTTTAAGATAAAATTAGATAGGCATATGGACGAGATGGGTTGGGTATGAGGGGGGATCTGCCGGTTGTGGGCCAAACGGCGCTCTGTAGATCCCCGTAATCTTGTTACGTTTTTGTAGGGTCGGTCCCCAGGGTATTGATGAGTTGGGCTTATAATTAGGCCTTGTAATTGGGGTTGGGTGTGACAGGAATCTGCCTTGTGTGGGCCGATCATCTTTCTGCAGACTCCCATTTTCTTATGTTCTTATGTTCGTATGTTCTTACTTGACCTTTTTTTACTACCACAGATCCTTCATAAACAACATAAAACCGTCTATTATTGCTAGAATATTATTTAAAAGACGTTGCCGGTACATACACGTGGAAACCTGGTTAATTACTAGAGAGAAAAGTGGACAGTAAAAAGTGCTATTCTTCTCAGCTGCTAACTCAGTATTCCAAATTTCTAAAAATTGGCATGACACGTGTCCTCATTGTTTAATTATGCTCAAAGTTTTATAGGAAGGAAACATGTGCCTTGTGGAATATATAAACAATTCATGTTCTTCTTTTGAATGTCTGCATGGATACTTAGCACTTAAACAATTGGTTTGTCTATTTGTTTTCGAAGTGGATGAAGTAAACAAAAGACAAACATGCCTGTGACGAGTGCCTCCCCCAGAGTTGAAAGAGTGATAGGGCCAAAATCAAGGAGTGTACGTTCGAGTCAAAATACCTGGACACACGGAGTTTGAAGCAATTTAAGTCATAGGATGAGGGGAAGATGGATTCAGGGAGAGTGTTCCAGAACTCAGCTGTTGAATAGAAGAAATACTGTGAGTACCATTTAACTCTTGATTTGGAGAGTTGCACAGAATTCTGATAGAAATTCTGATAGAAATGTCTCGCTAACATTACTCAAAACCTTTGTAATTAGATATAACCACATGCTATTCATTAATGATATTGATATCTGTGTATCTACTTATTGTATTATTAATAAATACTTAGACAAGTTAGGAAGTTGGAGGCAAAAAGCAAGCTATACATTAATTACACTGTTATGACTATCATATCGTCAAAACCAATTATTACTTACAAAATCAGAACGCAAGGATATACTGTAGATATCAACGACAAAAAAAAAAAAAAAAAATAATAATAATAATATGAAAATCGAAAAGAACAATTAAACCATGCAAATACTAAATAACAACGTGGAGAAAATCTACGAATCCTCGCGTTTTTTTTTTTGCTAATGAACTGTCGTTAGATCACTTCCGCGAGAACTGGCTCTTTGTAAAATTGGGTAAAAATATACATATACTGTATATATAAAGCGCCTCGGGTTAGTTTGGCTGAGGAAAACTGAAAGGTGGGAGAGAGAAAGTTGTTGTTTATTCTGTCCACTTGTTATCAGTCTGGTGGGGTTATGGACTAATAGATATATAGAGAGATAGAGAGATTAAATAGCTAGATAGACCGACGAGTATTCTTCCTGGTGGAAATATAGGCAGTTTTATATAATTATACGGTATATATATACGAAGTGGCTACGGGACACCACCAGTGGTGTCACGCAGCTCAGCCAGTGAGGCTGGGCTACGGGACACCACTGGTGGTGTCCCGTAGCCCAGCCTCACTGGCTGGGCTGCGTGACACTACCAGTGGTGTCCCGCAGCTCAGCCACACTGGGTAGGCTACGGGACACCACCACAAGTGTTCCACGTATACAAAGCTTGACTTTATAGCTAAATTTGTTCATATCGTATTTCCATCTATTTTTGCTTAGTTTAAACACATGCCCTTTGATCCTACCAGGTTACCTCACAACAAAGTCTTTGTAAATCGTTGTTATATACCCCTTACACGTCTTCTCCTCCAAGCTTGGGAAATTGTGATTCTTCAGTGTGTGTGTGTGTGTGTGTGTGTGTGTACAAATGAATGGTACTGGTGTGGATGGAAATATTTACGAATGGGTTTGTGAATGAAAGTACGAAATGTTTCTGTGATTGTGAATAGAAAGGTGTGATTGTGTAAGTGTGTGTGTGAGCACGTGGTTGTATGTTTGTGAGTAGAATTATACATGGCAGGGTAGGTGCTTTTAATAGTGAATCCTTGTCCACTTGTAAATGAAAATGTGTGTGTGTGTGTGTGTGTATAATATATATATATATATATATATCTGCCATGGTCAGGTTCTCTATAGTTCTTGATTCCACTATAACACTTGGTAGCTTATTCCACCTACAGTATCTACAAGTCTGTTACCAAACCAATATTTGCCTATATCTTTTCTGAAACGAAAAATATCTAATTTGAAACCATTTGTTCGAGTTCTTTCGCTATCACTGAACTTGAATACGTAAGGAAGATTTCTATCATGTGTAAGGTCCTAGGACTTACATATAAGAACATAAGAACATAAGAAAACGGGAGTCTGCAGAAAGCCGATCGGCTCATATAAGGCAGATCCCTCTCACACCCAACACTAATTATAAGGCCTAATGATAGGCCCAACTCACTAACACCATGAGGACTGACCTCACCAAAACGATCAGAGGTCAACATGGGAAGATGGGGGTCTGCAGAGCGCCGACTGGACAACAACCGGCAGATTCCACTCACACCCAACCTCTATTATAAATAATAAATAGGGCATTAGGATAACACCATAGAGGATTTTTTTAGACTAAATATATGGATTCATATGGTAATAGTTTGTTCTAGGACCTACATCAAGTGCTTGATTTATTACCAAGATAGTTTGAAATAGTATTAGTAAATAAGGTGAATATGGGCATTGCTCTAATCAAAATGGGTTGGGTGTGAAAGGGATCTGCCTTGTATGGGCCAATTGGCTTTCTGCAGACTCCCATTATCTTAGGTTGTTCTTATGTTATGTTCTCTCTCTCTCTCTCTCTCTCTCTCTCTCTCTCTCTCTCTCTCTCTCTCTCTCTCTCTCTCTCTCTCTCTCTCTCTCTCTCCTCCTTTGTACTCCTTTGTACTCCTCTTCTAAGCAACATGTGCCAAAGTACATATATAAATTCAATAATGTCCAACTCCAATATCATTACAGTTATAGTTAAGTAACTTTTAACTAATTACCTCCTCCTCTACCCATATATATATATATATATATATATATATATATATATACCTGTACATTCATACATACAATACGTACATATTCTTAATAGCACGTTAGCATCCACTATTAAATATTCAGTTAAATATAGAAATTGTATCAACTAAGAAAAGAGGTAGGGGCCTAGTGGGGAATGGGAGGAGTATAAATTGTAATTAAAGGACCAAGGCAGTCAATGGTACCAATTAAATGTGATTAGAGGATCCACCTGGTCCTCTAAGCACAGACTATACTCCTCCCACTCACCAATAATCTATTTTTGTTCTAATGCTTCATCCATTGTATATTCTAATACACACACACACACATATAATATATATATATATATATATATATATACCGGTATATATATATATATACTGTATATATATATATATATATATATATATATATATATATATATAATATGTAATGTGTGTGTTTGTGTGTGTGTGTTATAAACATTATAATAATTATTAGTTGTGACTGACTGACTTATTAGTTAATATTGCTATCATATTGCTAGAAAGACGAATATGTAGAGGAAATAATGATAGGTGTTTTAAGTGGATGAAAGGTATCAATAAGAGATATGTATATGGTATTATAGCTTAGTAACCTGCCTTTTGTCTCCTTCATACACAGAAAAGAAAAAGAAAAAATAAGAAAATGGGAACCCACATAAAGCCGATTGGCCCACACAAGGCAGATCCCTCTTCTCCCAACTCATCTTGTCCATATGTCTATCTAATTGTATTTTGAAGCTCTCTATCGTTCTTGATCCCACTATGGCGCTAGGTAGCCTGTTCCACATGCATACAACTCTTACCAAACCACTATTTGCCTATATTTCTTGAAACGAAAAGTATCCCATTTGAAACCATTTGTTCGAGTTTTCTAGCTATCGCTGATCTTCAGTACATCTTTCATATCCCCTTTATTTAGCGTATCTCACTTACCCACTTGAACACCTCTATCATATCTATCATATCATATATAACTCTGCGTCTTTCTAACGAATGTAAGCCTAGCTTCTTCAACCTGTCTTCATATGGTAGATTTCTAATATTACAGATTATTATTTTCATTCTCAGTTGTACTCTCTCCAAGGAATCTATGTTCATTCTCTAATAGGGACTCCAATTTTGAACAGCATAATTCATGTGTAGTCTCACTAACGCTAGATACAATTTCAAGATTACGTCTGCTGTTCTGTTACTCACACTTCTAGATATACATCCCAGAACTCTATTTGCCTTATTTCGAACACTGATGCATTGATTTCTTGGTTTCAAATCACAGTTGACGATGATTCTCAAGTCTTTTTCATGATTTGAGTTAGTTATATCTGCCAGTTTACTACCCATTTGTGTAATATGTCTAAATCTGTTTGGAGTGTTTCCATTTTAGTGTCATCTGTAAATTTACTGATTTTGCTAGTTATTCCTACACCAAGATTCTCTCTCTCTCTCTCTCTCTCTCTCTCTCTCTCTCTCTCTCTCTCTCTCTCTCTCTCTCTCTCTCTCTCTCTCTCTCTCTCTCTCTCTCTCTCTCTCTCTCTCTCTCTCTCTCTCTCTCTCTCTCTCTCTCTCTCTCTCTCTCTCTACAATTTACAAGTAGGTGTTAATTTTCTGGATTACCTGGATTAGCTTGAGGTTGGTCAGCGGGTTTTACCTTCTTCGCCCGCACTCACATGGTAGCAATATATATGTTTTATAATGCTATAGATTTACCAATTACAATCCCTATCCTAAATTAACCAAACATCACATTTGGATGCCAATAATCACCAGACAATATATGCATCATCAATTGAGAAATGTTACCTATTATCTTCTATGTTGATTCACTATATAAACACACACAAACTCATGCACATTCATATTTTCACGCACAAAATCATTCAGGAACACATATTCGTATTCCTACCCACAATGTCATTAACTCGCATTGCGTGTATTCACCTTGACGAACAAGTTCGGTGATTTATATTCATATATCTACACACACACACACACACTTTTAGATTACCACTCGACAACGCACATATATTCGAACATACATTCACAATTACACACTCGCCTTCACATTTCCAATCAGAACACACACACACACATTGATATTCCCTCCCACAATCGCACCCACACTCTAATGTTCTTTCAGAACCACACGCACAAATACATATTCGCATTCCTAATCACAAACACAAACACACATTCACAAAGACAAGTCATGTGAATGACTCTCATTCTCTCTCTATCACACACACACACACACAAACACATACACACACACTCACACACACACAAACATATTGTACGTACATTCATTATTAATTTTGTACATCAATTATACAAACACATATTTCCACTCACAAACGTACAGGCTATATGCTCGTACATGCACATTCCTACTCGTGCATGCAAGCTTGCACTGCGCCCCCCACCCCCCAACTGGCATACGCAAGGCAGATCCAGCTCACACCCAATTAATTCATTAAGCTATTCAGTTTATTCTTGAAAGCCTACTGCTACTGAGCTGATCACTTTACAGTGTACTTTGCAATTTCTTTCACAAATATATAATTTTGTTCCAAATGATGCCCCAAACATACATGCCATTACAAACGTACACACATACTCATGTAGACATGCATTTGCACATCCATATAACATTCGTAAACAAACATTTATTTACGCACATATACTGTATTTGCATTACTTTATATTACACTCACAAACATATTTATTTACACAAACACATGTAACTATCCACACATTGACGCACTTGTGCTTGTGAACGTCGTCAAACTGTTTTATAGCACGTTATGCAAGTATGAATGACTACTTCTGTTTGATTATACCATAATGGTAACAGATATGTAGACAATAGACATGTGGAATAGGCTACCTAGCGCCATTGTGGGATCAAGAACGATAGAGAGTTTCAAAATAAAATTAGATAGGCTAAACGTATAAACGAGATGGGTTGGGTGTGAGAGGGATATGCCTTGTTTTGGCCAATCGACTGTCTGCAGACTCCCATATGTTCTTATAAAATGGATATGAAAGACGAAGAATATACACACATATATAACGGCCATATATAAGCCTAGTTAGATGTATAAATAGGTATGTGTGAGTGTGTGTGGCGTGTGGAATAGGTCTGTATATACAACATGTAGGATTATAATTTAATAAAGTCCAACGTTTTTAATGATAATATAAATAATAATCCAAAGAATTTCGATTCAACAGTCTAATTGGCTGAATTATATGGCGATAAATACGAAAACACTTGTGGTGGTGTCCCGTAGCCCAAGGTTAAGAGATACAACAGGTTGGAGCATGGGGTCACTCAAACTCGTACCCGCTCGCGCATGACGTCACAATGAAGGAAGGGTCAGAGGTCACTCGGCTGTATACACTTCATTCTCAAAGGAGCAGCCGAGCCAGCACTATCCTCCGTTTTCTTTGACTTCATACCGTGATGCTATAACTACTGTATAATGCCGTGTGAAAGTGTAGCTCTTCTATTTTAACTAAACAAAATGCCTATGTATTGTCAAGTTGCTGGATGCAAGTCGATATTTATCAAAGGAAGTAACATAGCATTCCATACATTTCCCAAAGATGAAACACTGCGGTCAAAATGGAGTAATCTAAGTGGGAAAAAAGGCTGTATTATTTCACCAACAGCAAGGATCTGCACTAAACATTTTTGAATCCTCAGCTTTCGAAAGACACTTGAAATACGAACTGCTTGGACTACCAGTACCTTACAGCCAAATAAGATTCAAACCTGGAGCATTACCAACTCTGCATTTGCCTGCCCAGGCTGCCTCTGAAAGCGAGTCCAAGAGAGGCCGAAAGTGAGTTCGAGATGACGACGACACCAAAGTGACTGAGCAACAAACAAACCGTGATGCAAGTGACCAAAATAATCTACAAGATGATGCAACCGTGAACACCGACGCACCATTGAAAGAAATAGGTGAGTTTATACCTGTGCTATATATATATATATATATATATATATATATATATATATATATATATATATATATATATATATATATATATATATGAGAACATAAGAAGTGGGAGTCTGCAGAGAGCAGATTGGCTCACACAAGGCAGATGCCTTTCATACCAAACCTATCTCGTCCTATATGTGCTTATCTAATTTTATCTTGAAGCCCACACTGTCCTTACATCTAGAATTATTTGTATGTATGTGTGTATACCGCTATATAAAAGGTTCAGATTATGCTGTTCAAATTTGATGTCCTCATTACAGAATGGACATAGTTTATTTGGAGTCAGTAGGCTACAACGAAGAATGACCAAAATTATCCATAATATTATATATTTTCCATAAATAGAAAGGTTGAATAAATTAGGCTTGCACTTGTTACAGAGGCCCATCTCGTCCACATGCCTATCTAATTTGATCTTAAAGCTCTCTATCATTCTTGATCTCACTATAGCACTTGGTAACCTATTCCACATATCTACAACTCTGTTACCAAACTAATATTTGCCTATATCTTTTCTGAAACGAAATGTATCTAATTTGAAAACATTTGTTGGAGTTCTTTCGCTATCACTGAGCTTTAGTACATTGTTCATGTCCCCTCTATTAATCCCACTACGTGACTAACCCCCTTGAACACTTCTATCAAATCCCCTCTAACTATGCGTCTTTTTAACCAATGAACATAAGAACATAAGAAAATGGGAGTCTGCAAAACGCCGATCGGCCCACCAAAGGCAGATCCCTGTCACACCCAACCCCAATTACCTAAGAACATAAGATCACGGGAAACTGCATATGGCCATGCGGCCCACATGAGGCAGCTCCCATTCACACCCAGCCCATATCAGCCATATGGGAGCCTAATTAAGCCTAATGTAAGCCTAATTTCTTCAACCTTGCTTCATCTGGAAGATTTCTAATACTATGGATTATTTTTGTCCTTCTACGTTGTACTCTCTCCAAGGAATCATTCTGTAATTAAAATTTAACAGCATATATAAGAAAAGAACATACGAAAATTTGAGTCTGCAGAGAGCCGAATGACCCACACAAGGCCCATATATATATATATATATATTTTGGCAGGGGGGTTATAAAAAGTAGTTATACTATACCTGTGACTAGATATTGTAGTTATACATATTACATTTATATCAGTTTGGTACTAGGGCGCATGTTGCTAGAGAGAGAGAGAACTGCGTTTCAGAAAAGATATAGGCAAATACTGGTTTGGTAACAGAGTTGTAGATAGGTGGAATAGGCTACCGAGTGTTATAATAGGATCAAGAAAGATAGATATAAAATTAGATAGGTACATGGACGAGATGGGTTGGTTGTGAAAGGGTTCTGCCTTGTGTGGGCAAATCGGCTCTCTGCAGACTCGTATGTTCTTAATACGAAAAATAGTAATAATAATACAATATCTATATACTGATATATACAATACACCGTATACATTTATTTATATATATGTATACGGTATATATATATATATATATATATATATATATATATATATATATATATATTAGAATAGTACCTAGAATATGAAATGGGTGAAGAAATAGAAAGTTTGAGAGGAATAGTGGATGGGAGGAGTTTAATCTGTGATTAGAGGGCCAGGTGGGTCCATTAATAACAATTTGTGCTCCTCCCATTCACTAATACCGGTATATCTTAACTAAGGTCAAGTAGGTATTAAATAAAACCGGCGGGAGGGGAGGGTCTGGGGGAGTAATTTTGTAGCTATTAAATGTGATTGGCTAGGGATTACTATGGATGTATCTTCTCCATCACCGCTACCAACTTCTCCATCATCACCACTTTCTTCTCCAGCACCACCACTTTCTTCACAATCATCACTACCATCTTCATAATCACCCCTATCATCTTCACCACCACCACCATATTCTTCAGATTACATTAAGCTCAATTATTGTTAAAGGATATTTTTAGCCCACCTGTGTGTGTGTGTGTGTGTGTGTGCAGGTGTGTATTTGTGTATTATATATATATATATATATATATATATATATATATATATATATATATATATATACGTTCTTATATCCGTGTCTTCTTTACTCTTCCAGAAAACACAGAGCCCATCCCCCAAAACATCAACAAGGGAGGTGTGACTTGGCAATTCCGAGAGAAAATAAGGAAGCTGCAACTTCAACTCACAGCTGCTACTGTCCTGAGTTTGGCTGTAACAAAGGAAAGAGATGATCTTCTGGCTGAAAAATCGGAATGGGAACAAGAAAAAACATCTCTGAAACAACAGATAGAAAATGTTAGGAATAGTCTATGCGCTTATTTTTCCAGTAGTCAAATACATTCTATTTTAACAGGCAAACCAGTTAGTCACTGGCAAGAAGACGACATCAGCAGAGCAATCACTTTACGTAGCCTGAGCACAAAAACCTATAGGTATTTAAGGGAAAAGATTAAGTTTCCACTACCATGCATAAGTACCATAAATCGATGGATTGCAAAAGTTAGTGTGGAACCAGGAGTACTGTCATCAATTATTAAAGTTTTACAATACAAATCCACGTCAATGACAGATTTTGAGCGACTGTGTGTATTGTCATTGATGAGACAAGTATACCTCACGAATGGACTTTTGATAAAGCATCTGACACACTTTATGCACCCAAAAACAGAGTACAATGGGGGATGATAAGAGGATTGACGAGCCCTTGGAAACAACTCATATATTATGATTTTGACACAAGCATGACCATGGACATTCTGTTTGAAATTATTTCTAAGGTAGAAGCAGTTGGATTTTTGGTAGTTGCTATGGTCAGTGACTTAGGACCAACAAACCTGAGGCTATGGAAAACATTAGGTATCAATGTAGACAAACCATTCTTTACAAATCCAGCTGCTTCTAACAGGAATATATATGTTTTTGCAGATGCCCCCCATTTAATCAAACTAATTAGGAACAATTCCCTTGACTCAGGTTTTCAGTTAGATGACGACAAAGAAAAGAATGTCAACAGTGAATGTGTCCGAGAACTGATAAATATGAGTAAACTGGACCTAAAAGCAACCTATCATTTGTGTTTTCAATCATATATATGTGAGAGGGGTGAAGCGCATGAATGTTCGCCTTGCGGCGCAATTGCTGTCAGAAAAAACCGCAAAAGCATTAATGTATTTTGGAGAACAGGGATTATTGCTGAGCAAAGACTGGAAGAATACAAGTATTTATATTGCATTGGTTGATTCTTGGTTCGACTTATTTAATTCCCGAAATCCAACAGATAAAAAACTGTCACGAGCGGCATATGGGCTGCAGTTACCCAATCAAAACAAATTACTGAATGAAATGCATAACACCACAAAGTCAATGCGAGTCAAAGGCAGGGGTAGCTTGTATCAATTTCAAAAAGGAATTATTGTATCGTGCCAGTCTTTGCTCGGTTTATATGAGATGCTAAAAGAAAAATATAACATCTCCTATATAATGACATATCGGTTGAATCAAGATGTATTGGAACATTTTTTTGGTTGTCTTAGGCAAATAGGAGCTTCACACCACCAGCATCCATCACCTGTACAAGTTAAGTATCGAATCAAATCATACCTGCTTGGGAAGAACATAGAGTTGGTAGGAAACAATTATAACACTGACAACAAACAAAATGATTCAAGCATATCCGAAGCTGTTTTTTCTCAAACAGAACCATCACAGTCTACTGCAACTGACACAACAGAAAACCTTGAACATGAACTCCTGTTGTCAGCAGTATTATTTTCTAGTTATGAAGGAAATGCAGGTGACTCCAGTGACTATGATACTGAAATTCCAGTTGGTATGTCAAGTACAAATTTATCCCAAGAAAATGAAAATGAAGGTTTGAGGTATATTGGTGGATATATTGCCAGCAAGTTCCTCCAGCATGAATTTCTAGGTCAGAAAGTGTCAGAGGATGACACAACCTGGATTGGGAAAATATGCAGAAAAGAAGGGATGCTTATGACACCCAAAAAGGAATTCTTTGAACAGCTTAAATTAATGGAAAAAATCTTTGTGTGTTTTCATGGGAAAACAGAGTTCAAAGCTGGCAAAAACTCAGTAAAATCATTGTGTAAAGAAATTGTTGGTATGGTGACTTTACCATGGGAAGTAATTAGTTTTTTTGTAAGATGCCGAATGTTTTTTAGAATACGGATTTTAAACAGAAATATGAATGCTAATGATCCTAGAAAAACTAAATCTAAAATGTCTAAACTAATAAAATCAGTGTGAAATCCTCGTGTTTATTTAATCCTTATCCCTCTTTGTGCAAGCTAATTATATTATAAGAATAAGAAAATAGAACAATAACCAAGCAAAATGAAGATACCGGGTATAAAAAAAAAAACGGTACTAATATTAATTAACATGTTTGACACCTCTGGTCTAGTGGCAGCACTTTGGCTGGCAGGCGAGCGTTTTTCTAGCTTTCTTTCTCTCGCCCCACCTTCTGACGTCAACAGGCTGCGCGTGCGCCAACCTGTTGTATCTCTTAACCTTGCCGTAGCCTACCCAGTGTGGCTGGGCTGCGAGACACCACCAGTGTCACGCAGCCCAGCCAGTGGCTGGATGCACCACCACACCCGTAGCCCTAGCCACTTCGATATATATATATATATATATATATATATATATATATATCAGCCCTCGCTATCGGTTCTGTTATTTGACTCCCCTTCCTTTCACGTTTCTCTCCCCCTTCCTTCCTCTCATCTCTCTCCTCTCTCTCACTCTCACTCTCACCTCTCTCTCTCTGTCTCTTCTATATATATAGATATATATATATATATTTATTATACTATACTATATATATATCTGTCTATCCTATCTATATATCTATCTATCTATCTACATTCATCTCTCTTGTCTATCTATCTATCTATCCATATATCTATCTATCTATTTTTATCTATTTATGTCTACCTATCTATCTATATCTATCTATTTGTCCATCTATAAAGAGAGAGAGAGAGAGAGAGAGAGAGAGAGAGAGAGATAGAGAGAGAGTTAAAGAAGGGATTGGTTTAAATTAATTTGCATATGAATTAATCAATCATTCAACCAATACAAGTCATATAATTTATTACGGTCCGTTTATACCTGAATGACTGGTTGCATCATAAATACATAATGAACATGATCAGTACAGGTAGACGTATAGATAGATAGATAGATACCATGATTACACAAATAGATATATAGAAAATATCACCTCGTTGCATGAATACGAAATTAAATAATGAGGACCTTGTTTTTCGGTTCTGATAATAGATAGATAGATAGATAGATATATAGACTGATCACACCAATATATAGCATTTCACCTCGTTTCATGAATACAAAATTAAATAACAGATGACCCTGTTTTTTTCGGTTTTAATACGTGGTGAATAATTAATCATCAGTTGGACAAGTTGAGATATGATAATTTATGCATTTTTTTATCAATTTGAACACTGTAATCATTAAACGCTTAAGGGAGGCCACCTTGCTATTTTCTCTTTATCTCCCTCTTTCTTTGGCTTGTATCCATTCGGCCCCATTCAGCCTACTGTTTTAAGACGTTTGCCCACATCCAGGTGTCAATATTTTCCTGGCGAGTGGTAGCGAGCCAGCTTATATAAGAACATAAGAACATAAGAAAATGGGAGTCTGCAGAAAGCCGATTGGCCTAAGCAAGGCAGATCCCTGTCCCACCCAACCCCAATTACAAAGCCCAATTATAGGCTCAACACTCTAATACCCTGAGGATCATCTTACCAAAACGGTTAGAGATTAACTCAGGATTACGGGGTCTGCAGAGCGCTGATTGGCCCAACCCGGCTGATCCCCCTTCACACCCAACCCTTCTCGTCCATATGCTTATCCAATGTTATCTTAAAGCTCCCTACCGTTTTTAATCCCACTATAGCACTTGGTAGTCCATTCCACCCATCTACAACTCTGTTACCAAACCAATATTTGCCTATATCTTTTCTGAAACGAAATTTATCTAATTTGAAACCATTGGTACGAGTTCTTTCGCTATCACTGAGCTTTAGTACATTTGTCATGTCCCCTTTGTTAATCCCACTAACCCACTTGAACACCTCTATCATATCCCCTCTAACTCTGCGTCTCTCTAACGAATGTAAGCCTAATTTCTTCAACCTTTCTTTATACGGAAGATTTCTAATAGTATGGATAATTTTTGTCATTCTACGCTGTACTCTCTCCAATGAATCTATGTCCATTCTGTAATAAGGACACCAAAATTGGACAGCATAATCCATATGGGGTCTCACTAATGACAAGTAAAGTTTTAAGATAACATCAGCAGTTCTGTTACTCACACTCCTAGAGATGAACCCGAGAATCCTGTTTGCCTTGTTTCGAACGCTTATACACTGTTTTCTAGGCTTCAAATCATTGCTAACAAACACACCTAGATCTTTCTCACAATTCGAGTTTTCTAATTCCATATTAGATAGTTTATATTTAACATTTGTATGCATCTTCCCTATTTTTAATACCTTGCATTTGTCAATGTTAAACTTCATCTGCCAATTTACTGACCATTCGTCAGTTATGACGAATATATCTGACTTATCTGACTTATAGCCAGATAATAGTAAAGAAGTGCGTCCTAGATCATCAAAGGGTTAACTCTTTAATTACCAGACGTCCTCATTAACCCCTTCAGGATTATGACTTACTTAGACAGTATATCCTGGCTGTTACTAGACAATTTTATGCAGCTTAGAAAGAACCTGTCGGGGTTAGAGACTTTATTGAGATAGTTTTTTCTCCCTTTTGCTTCCTAGAGATCCTTCGTAAATTGCATAAAATCGTCTGTTGATAGCCGTAATATAACGAAGAATGGCGTCACTCATACTGTACATAAATGGTTATTTGTTTATTTATTTTTTTTACCTCTTTTTCCCTCGTTAGTTTTCAATTTGTTTAGACGCTCGCTCCGCTAGTCTGCCGATTATAGAAACATTTCGCCCCATTTCTTTGTCAAACTTAAAACCTTTTCCGCCATTTAGGTGTCGATATTTGTTCCTGGCGAGAGTCAGCGAGCCTGCATTTTACGTGGAACCGGATATTTGTATTTTTTGTTTTGACAGCAAGCTAAATTTGTAAATTTTTCGATAGAAAAATGTCTCCGGCGAAACCGTATTTTTCCATACAAAGCTGGCTCGCTATCGCTCTCCAGGAAGAAATCGACACCTGGCTGGGGATAAACGTCTTAAAACAGTTGGCTGAATGGGGCCGAATGAATACAAGCCAGGGAAAGAGAGAAAAGGAAAGAAAGATAAAACAAAAAACGGTGACCTCCCTTAACCCCTTCAGCACGATGACACCTTTTTATATTTTATTCG
Source organism: Paralithodes platypus (assembly GCA_032716605.1). Classification (NCBI taxonomy): domain Eukaryota; kingdom Metazoa; phylum Arthropoda; class Malacostraca; order Decapoda; family Lithodidae; genus Paralithodes; species Paralithodes platypus. Next base: position 17,093,923 of record CM064510.1, on the reverse strand, counting down.
GGCTAAAGTCAGACGATTTTATGCAGTTTAAGAAGGACCAGTGTTATTCAAAGGGTTTATTGGACTCTTATATTTACCCCTTTGAGTCCTAGAGGTAGATTATAGTCTGAAGAATATCGTCTTCTGGTAATCAAAATAAGATTCAAAGTACGTCATCGTACTGAAGGGGTTAATTGTCACATCACGAACACCACCACATCACCACACAACATCACCACATCACCACACCACATCACCAAAAACCTGATAGTAATCTAGCCCAAGTTATGACACCAGTATACAATTCTACGGTAAGCTTACATCACTATCACACCAACACCACACTACATTACCACCACAGCACATCATATCACCACCAAACTACATCACCACCACAGCACATCCCATCACACCACACCACATCACCACCACATCACATCACCACCACAGCACATCACATCACCACCAAACTACATCACCACCACAGCACATCACACGAACACCACACCACACCATACCACCACCACATCACATCACATCACCACCAAACTACATCACCACCACAGCACATCACATCACACCACACCACACCACCATCACATCACATCACATCACCACCAAACTACATCACCATCAGAGCACATCACACCAACACCACACCACCACCACATCACATCACCACCACAGCACATCACATCACCACCAAACTACATCACCACCACAGCACATCACACGAACACCACACCACATCACATCACCACCACATCACATCACCACCACAGTACATCACATCACCACCAAACTACATCACCACCACAGCACATCACACCAACACCACACCACATCACATCACCACCACAATCCTCATGGTGAAACAACCCAAGTAATGACACCAGTAAATCATTCTACGGAAGGCTCACATCATCACCACATCACACTACACCACACCACAACCACATCACCACCACAATCCTCATGGTGAAACAGCCCAAGTAATAACCCCAGTAAACAATTCAACAGCAGGCTCATGTCGATATTGCTCTGTGTTCGTTGTCATTTACTGGTCAGATATATGGGTCAGTGTTGCCAGTATTGACACGGTGAATAAGTGTATGGGTCAGTGTTGCCAGTATTGACACGGTGAATAAGTGTATTAAGGGGGGATGGGACGGGTTTTTTGTTTTGGTTTTATTATTCCATTATTTCTTAGTTTCTTCGCTAGACCTCCATCAAGCTTTAAAAAAGACCCCCTCCAAGATAAATTTGTAAATTTTTCGGTAGAAAAATGTACCGGCCAAAGACCGGTTCCTCTTAAAATATCAGGCTCGCTATCGCTCGCCAGGGAAAAAAATCGACACCTAAATGGCACGAAAGGTCTTTAATTGACAACGAAATGGGGCAGAAGGTGTTAAAATCGCCAAACTAATGCGCCAAACGTCTTATAATCTCAACCAAATGGGGCTGAACACGAGGGAGAAAGGGGTTCACAAAAAATAACCATGCCTCCTTAACTGGTCAGATATATGGGTAACTGTTCCGAGTATTGACGTAGTTAATAGGTATATACTGTATATGAAGGCTATATGGGCGCCAGTTTATTTAGTGTAACCGAGGTGGGATAGATTGAATGTTATGTTCATCGAGAATAGTCAACGTAAAATAACAATGCATGAGCTTGGCTAATGTACACTCGGATGCCATAGTCTCTAGCTCACTCATAGGAATTCCTGGACCGCTTATGTTTTTCATTATGCAATTGTAACCATCTGGATTTATTTTTCTATAAAACTTGCTTTTTGATAAATTGTATACACACAGTAGTTGTGTAGTTTATTTTATAGAATAGTATAATTATTCATAAATTCGTTTCCAGAGATATACTTCCATAAAGATATAAAGGTAGAGACTATTGCATCCGAGTGTAGCCTACTATTCGTGTTGAGAGTCTGTCAAATGTGAAGTTGGTTTGCTAAATCTACATTCACGGTTAGTACTGAATCTCCATAATAATTTCCTTCCTGGTAATTACATTGGTAGTTTATGTGAGCCATTCGAAGCATCAAAATGGGTCAGATGATGTATTCCGTAAGTGTATTACTCGAACTCATTTGCATAAAACATACTGACATACAATTGTAGTAATATTGGTTTTGTGGTTGAATTATACACATTACTCGAACCCAGTTGCATAGCAAATACATGCAAACAGCTATATTAATGCAATGTTTATTGGTGAATTGTACACGTTAAAGGAACCCATTTGCATAACACATACTCACATGTAGTTGTAGTAATATTGGGTTTTATAGATGCATATTATTGTACAAGGTACTCAAACGCAGTTGCATAAAACATACTCACAAATATCTGTAGTAATTTCGGATTTATGAGTGAATTGTACAAACTATTCGAACCCAATTGCATAAAAATACTCGTTTACATCTGTAATAACATTGGGTTTTGTGGATGAATTGTACAAACTACTAGAATCCAGTTACATAAAAACTACTGACATACATCTGTAGTAATATTGGGTTTTATGGGAGAATTGTCAGTGTTATAGAGTGTGTGAAGTGAGGGAAGTGTCAATGAAAAGGAGGGTTCATTTATATGGAGTGTCTTAGCAGCTAGTAGTAAATACCACTATAGTCTATTTCCTTTCAACTGACGGTAAATTGCAAAGTTTCCATTAAGATTTCTCAGTTATTTTGAAATTAGTGTAGTGAAATATGGTGCTAATCATATAAATTGGGTCTTAATATGATGCAGAGACATAATAGTTTTATATTTTTCCATTAAGTATCGAAAAATGAGCTGCTAAGGGATTCAATTTAGTGTCGGCTGAAAAGAAACAGAATATAATCACTATTTGGTGCCACACAAATACTCCTGACCAACACAGCCGCGGTATATTTCATTCATAAATCACTTGACCGAGAGTTTTGTTTTCTTTCACTTACGTTGGAGTCACCCCCCCCCCCCTCATGCCTACAAGTTAGGCTAATTTATGTATGATTATAGAATTGTCTTAATTATGGTGTGGATGAAGCATTACAACCGAAACACACACACACAAACACACACACACAAACAAACACACACACACGAATACCTGGGTTCCTCCCCTTATAAACTTCCAACATTTGTCCACACACACACACACACACACACACACACACACACACACACGCACGCACGCACGCACGCACGCACGCACGCACGCACGCACGCACGCACGCACGCACGCACGCACGCACGCACGCACGCGCACACACACACACACACACACACACACACACACATATATATATATATATATATATATATATATATTGGGAGGTTTGACGTACCTCCCAACCTACCAAATAGGAAAACCTACTATTTGGTAGTAGTCTTGGAAAATCCAACGTCAAGGCTATTAACCTAATTGCAATGACGACTTGTCTATTTTGACTGCTATGTCGTCATTCCAACCGCGGTTAAAAAGAAAACGTCTAGAGTCTACTCCTTATCTTGCTCTAGGAGACGTTGTACATTAACCAAAACTACCACCGAAGGTGAAAAAAGCATAGAAGAGAAGAAAAAGGGGTTTACCTTAGTTACCGCTTAAGGCCCATCCTGTGTTCCGTCATGTGCAGATCCCTGTCGAACGTGCGCATGAGCGACCCTCTCTTGTTATCACATCTCACGTCAGCAGAAGAACGCGGATGGGCAGGGGTCCGGCGTGAGGGAGGGTATTATGTACGTTGGATTTTCCAAGACTACTACCAAATAGTAGGTTTTCCTATTTGGTAGGTTGGGAGGTACGTCAAACCTCCCAATTTGTTAGTAGTCTTGGCAAATCCAACGTCAAGGCTGCATAACAAATAGGAGGAGGACATCCAAGCCCAACCTACCAAAAAAACCAATGCATAAAACAAAATTACGAATGACAAAGACACAATGTAAACAAGAGAGTTTAATAAAAGAGTGAAAAACTGAGGAGTAGCTAAAAAGAACAGTTTTAACACATGCCCGTCATTCATAGTAATGCAAAAACATAGACTTGTCTGAAACCAAATAGGTACTGTACCCAAAATCCCTTTTCTTCAAAAACCAACAAAAACACTGAACACAAGAACAAAACACAATTTTCAATGTGGCAAAAACACTTATGTACTGGAACAATACATAATCCCAAACTTGCAATCCAGTGTTGCAAACCCATACACCCCCCCCCCCCCCTTTGTCAAATAAAACAAAGGAAAAGAACGAGGGACAAGGGGGGAAGACCAGGGATCTTCGCCAGAGCACCAGGAAACACGACCCCCGAGAGCAATCACCGGCCGAGGGGGTCGAACACTGGACACGGAGAGGTAGGAGATGAAGGAATTGATAGAAGACCACAAAACCGCGGAGGCGAAGGCAGGGAAGGATCGACGTGGCAGGAACCGGAAGGAGGCAGCAAAGGATCTGACATCGCGCGCAGAACCCCTACAAACAGGGTGACGGGCACGAACGGTCCGACAAACGTGGCGGCCCAGCTGCACCTGCTAGAGCTTCCCACCTGTCCGAGGAGACACCCACACAGCAGTACCCGAAGGCGGCGCCACAGACGCAACAGAGGAGTGCAAGGCTGACACCGGGCACAACACATGGCGAGGATGCCCACGCCGTAAAGCCTGGACGGCGAAAGGCTGGAAAACGGGGGCCTCCCTCCCATGCGTGGTAACAAAAGGTGGGGAGGAGGCGAACGAGACGCCATGCAAGGACGGGGAGAATCGGACGCAGTCCCGGGGCCGTGACAATGCCGCTAGTGCAGACACCCGATCCCCAGTGGCCAGAGCGACAAGGAAGAGTGGACGCCCGAGCAACGGAACCGGCGTAGCGGCCCTTGTATACGTGGGGGAAGCCAGAAGGACCAGAGCCCGCCCCAGATCCCACAGCGGAGAGACCTGGCGCGGAGGCGGTCAATCCCGGAAGGCAGCCGTCAGGAAGGAATCCAGCACCTGTGGCGGAACGACCAGCCCAGCGACGGACCCAAAGAACCCCCCGGACGGCAGACAAGTGGGTACGTATAGCGTCGACTGGAAAGCGACGTGTACGGAAGAGGTGAAACAAGGAGCGTAGGACGAGGGAAGGAGAGCCAACTGGCAGGCGAGTGGCCTGTAGCCACCTAGTAAAAAACCTCCAGCGGGACCCGTAAGGCCCCCAAGGAGAAGACGGCCAGGAACGCTGCAGGAAGTCAGTCAGGGCCCGGCCGGGGACCGGGAGCCACCGTGCCTCATGAACAAGCACGATGCGAAGGCCAAAGAGGTCCGCAGGACCCCAACCTAGCCCAAGTGGAAGCCGGAGACAGGTAGAGGGACCGGACCCGGGCACCACCGCGGCAACCGGGCGGACCAAGTCCGTGCCGGCCACAGAGGCGCGAGGAGCCAGACGCAGCCGTGGTACAGCCGCAGCTTCGCGAAGACCGGGCACATCAACAGCGCGTCTGGTGGCGGAAAAATGGATATCGACCGCCACCAGTACCAGGCGACCATGAAAGCGTCCGGACCCCCCCCGGAGCGCGAGGCCGGAGGGAGAGGTCCAGAGCGAACTGGCGCGGCACCCCCGATGCGAACAAGGCGACCTCCGGAACACCTCAGGAAGCCGCGAGGTCGGCGAACACAGTCCGTTTCATCGCCCATTCTACAAGAACGCCCTGCCCTCTCGACAGGGCGGCCGCCCAAAGGGTGGCAGGCCCGGGCAGGGAGGAGGCATGCAAGGAGAAGGGGTGTCGGTCCGCGAGGAAGAACAACTCCACCGAGACCCCTAATAGAGTCAACGACCTGGAGGACCCCCGCATAAGGAAACAGGGGACAGCTTGTCTGAGTGTCCAACCCGAAGGCCACCGACTCACCCCGAAGGCCACCGACTCACCCCGAAGGGCCAGCGCGGGGACCCGCAGGAAGAACAAAGGAACCAACAATCCGAGGGCATAGACAGGTAAGAGGAGGGAGACCCACCCATCTGCCGGGAAGTGGACGTCCCAGGTTCGATTGGGAACCTCACCCAACCTCGCTCGACGTATCTGTGGTTACCCAGACCGTCGGCGGGGGGGTCGGTCCAGGGCACAGCCGCAAAGAGCGAGCCCCGAGCAACCCAGCGACCGAAGCGCCGGCGAACGGTACGCGGGAGCGGCAGGAGCCGATCCATAGGGGCAACGGAAACACCGCGGTGCCCATGAGGAGGAGGCGGCGTAGCCAGAGGCTCCCTAATGGAAGGGGCAGAGCGGCCCAATGCAGCGAACCCACGAACGAGTCCCAGAGCCACCCCGGGAGGGAGACCGAGTGCAACACGGCGAGGACCGTCCACCGAAGGTGCACCGCGGCCGGCAGACCCCGGGTCACCGTAGCGCCGGACAAAACCCATGCGAGACCGACCCATGGCACGACACGCGACGGGGTCAAGCGTGACTTGGGAACATCGAAGGGGAACCCTAACCGTGCGATGTCGCGAACGATTGTGAGGGCGTCGCCAATGCACAGGCCTAGGGCGTCGGAAACTACCAACCAAACGGCCAAGGAAAACAGGAGCTGGAGCCCGCTCCTGAGGAGAGGACCCAGAGCCTGCCCCACCAGTGCGGAGAAGATCTGCGGCGCGATGTGGAGACCGAAGGGAAGGCCGTCGAACAGGAACACACGATCGGAAGTCCGAACGGCCAAGAATCGCTGGAAGCGAGGATGGAGAGGAACGAGCCAAGACACATCCTGGAGGGCCAGCGACACTACCCACGACAGAGGGCACAGGGCCAGGCGTACCAGGGGTATCGGCAGCATCCGAAACCGTGTGTGCACGATGTGCCCGTTGAGGGCCAACAGATCCACCACCGGTCGCATCGCGTCGCAGGTCGGCGACGGAACCAGAAAGACACGGGAGAGGAAAACCGGGTGACCGGCGGTCAACTCCCTCGACGCTACCCAGCTCGGGCATGGAAGTGAACACGTGGGCCACCTCTGAAGAGATGGGCCGTTGTCGGTGACAAGAGCGGAGTGGGGGTCCGGACGTCCACCTCCAGGTGAGAACCCTCCGCGCAACCCGCCGCTCCCAACGTCCCTCGCGGCTACCGAGGGGCGCAAGGGCGAAAACAACCCGAGGGAGCACCCGAGAGGAGGGGAGCGACCCGGTACGCCCAGGCGAGAAGGAGAACAAGGAGGCCGACCCAGAGAACTACACATTGTGTTGACGTGGAGGTACCCCCGGTACGGGCCGTGCGGGCATGAGCGCCACGTTGACCTCCTCTACCCCCGCCCCCCCCCAACCTCGTCGAAAAGGGCGGGCCACCCCAACCCAAGGCCGGCGCGGGGCTGACCCCTACGAAAGGCGGCCGGAAGTGGAAGGCCGGCCAGCCCCGACACAGAGGGGATGAAAGGGGCAAGAACAGAAGTGCGAGGCGGAACCGAAGCACTGGCCAGCAACGTCCCAGTCTTGCGCCCGGGCAAGGCGGCAGCACTTGCAGCAGCACCCCGAAGAGGACCGGCAGAAGGACGGGACTGAGAAAACCCCGCGCGCGGCACAGCGCGTCGGTGCGTGACGTAAGCAGGGTCCGTAACGACACAGCACGGCGTCGTGTGGCGGAAGCAGGGGCCGCCGACAGAGAAGCGGAGCATTCCCAAGCATCCTGCGTAAAAAACCCCGACGTATATAGCGCAGAGTACAACAAACCCTGACGAATAACCAAGGGGGCCGGCCGGCAGAACGAAGACCGTACCGTCGTGCGGTGCCGAGTTGCCGCGCACAAAACCGCCTTCAGCTCGGGAACCAAAGTCACCGCGAGCCGAAGGTGGACCCGCTCAACGCGGTCCAAACCCTCGCGAAGATCGCCTGGCGCAGACGCCTCGAAAAGCCGCAGGTGGTGAACAGACGTCTGGAGGGAACCTAAAGACAAGACAATAAGTCCGTCACCCTCCGTCGCAAGGGAAAAACCTTGGCGACAGAGGGCTGATCCGGGTGAGAGAAGAACGGGGTAGCAATAGAACAAAGTTCAAGAACGGGCGCGCTCATCCAGGACCAGAACGCGCCGTCCAACCCGCCGACAGACACAAGAGGAGGCAAAATCAGGGACGACTCCGGGGGAGGGACGGAAGGAGAGCCGTCGACGGATCGGTGTGTGAAGTCGAAGGCCTCAGCAAACCAGGCCTCCAATGGGAGAGGGTGACCGAGCATGACGGCTAAGCCAGGCGTACCGGCGTCGCACAAACCTGTCCCTTAGGAGGACAGACCCGTCAACACAGCCAGGGACTGAACAGCCGGAAGGATGTCAGTGCGGCTGAAGCCTGACCAGAGCGTAGGCCTGCAGAAGGGAGGGGGACCATAGCAGGGGTAGGTAGGGTGAGGTGCTGAGGGTGAGGCACCGCCAAGAAGGGCGAGAAGAGGGAGTCTTCCATCGACTCCAAGCGCCCGTCGAAGCGTGACACAACCCAGCCCTGCATAGCCGACAATTGATCCGAGAGAGGCTACCCCCCCCCAGATTGGTCGGCCCGCAGGGGCGAGCGTGAGCGGGAGCGAGACCCACGACACGAACCAGCAGCGTCGCGGCCCAAGGAAGGCGAGCGACGACGGTTGTGTCGCCGTTGAGGGACTCGTCCCCGATCACGAACGGCCGAGGGGGAAACAGCACCATTCCCCTCTTCCAGCGACACATCAGCTCCTGAGAAAGGGGACCCCGAAACCTCGCGAAACCCCACCGAGGCAAGAGGAGGGGTACCCCCCTGGCGAGACGGTAAGGGAAGGTCAGGAAGAGAAGAATGAGGAGGAGCAGGACGACGGGAGTGGGAAGGCTGGCCGGGTGAAAGGAGGCCAGGAGCCGCGGGGGGAAACAGAGCAAGGATCCCCGGGGCTGAGATAACAGGGCGGCCCGACACCGAGGCGGAGGAGGGAGGGACCACCACCGTGGGACGAGACCGTGAAGTAAGAATAGGCACTGAAGCAGGTGAAGTAGGAGAAGCAACGACATCCAGGCGGACCCTCCTGGACAGTGTAGGAGGAGGGAGCAGAGGGCCAGCTACAGCATGAACAACCGCGCGCGGAGAGGACAACGTAAGAGGAAGTCGTCTGGGCTGGGGAAGCGGGCGGAAGGGAGTAGAGCCCCTATCCGTAGAGGCCAGGGGAGGGCGCACAGGGGCAGAGCCGCTAACCCCGGCCTCAGGGCGAGAACCATGACGAGGGCGACGGGCGTCGTCAAGGCGATCAGGAGGACGACAAGGCGAGCGAGAGCGGGGACGGAGCCGGGGAAACCCCCCGACGATGGGACGACCGGCTGCGGGACCCAGGGGAGAGGGCCCGAGCAGGGAGAGGGCCAGGTAAATGGCCGTCAGTCGGGTCAGGGATACCCAGGGCGACGCGGATCCGGTCGCCAACAAAGGCCGGGGAACGGTGGCCCACAGTCCTAATGTGGCGGGAGACCATCGTCCACACCGACGGAAGGGAAGCAGGAGGCCACAGCTGCCGCCGAGGAACCAGGGCCATGGAGCAGCACAACCACCAGGGCCAGACACGTGCCACACAGAGCAGGGAGGTAGGCCGTAGAGGACACACAGAGCGAGTGGCGCAAGCAGGACTTGTGGCTCTCCAAGCACGGGGAGCGACAACCAAGGCGAAAGCAAGGCAGCCTACCTGCACTAGAAGAACACACACCATAATCAGCACGTCGAAGGAGTAAGTGGAGAGAATGTCCAAGAAGAACCAGGGAAGGAGCATGGGGAAACAGGAACACACATGCAAACAGGTATCCGTACTCACCCTAAACTGGGAGCACAGAGGTAGGTGAGGAGGGCGGCCGAGGCGGAAGAGCACTAGCAGAACCTGCAAAGATGGAGAAAGTGTTAACCACCACTCAACATCTTACATGCAGGGCCTATAACACCAGTAAAGTGCATACACCAATATAGTATCAGGCAACAAGATGACATAACAAAAGTCAATAGTGAAAGCCAACTATTACCGCAAATTTGCGGGCCAATGGAGGCATAACCGTACCGACACCACCCTCCTGCAATTTCGCGGGACCCCCCAACGATCTCCGCAAATTTGCGGGGAACCGAAATGGCCCAGAGGACCGAATCGAGCACCCCGCAAATTTGCGGGACCGGCCGAGATGGTCCGGCGCCGAAAAAGCGAGAGGAGCGTCTAGGAAATACCAAAGAGGCCCAGAAAAAAGCGTCATCTCCTTATGAACTCCAAGCGACGATGGCCATCAAGCTGAGCAGTGTCTTCCTTGATAATATCCTGACTCAACCGGTCAAGGGAGAGGCAAGGAAGACACACCAGGGGAGAGGAGGCACATCCCCTAGGAACCACCCAACCCACAGAGATAGAGCAAAGCCCATGAGGAGAAGTGGCAGGAAGGGTGGTTTGGCACAAACAGGGGCCCCCGTAGGGTACCCCAGGATTGGGCAAAAGGGTATGAAATGATGGAGGTGAAAACAGTAAGGGAACACAAAAACCAGTAAATGAAACTGGCGAGAAAAAGGGTGGCCTAGCCGTGAGGAGAGAATGTGTCAGGGGCGAAAAACCCTGTGGTGTGAGGGAGGGGCCCCCGTGGGGTACCCCAGGATAACACGAACCACCAAGCGCCCAGGCCCTTGAGACACAGTGAAGGCTCGAAAGGGGGGACTCGGGAATAACGCTAATAATGCGGCCGACACAAACCCTACAAACAGCACCGCCACCACGAAATCTCAGATCGTGAACCAACTGTACACCTAGGCTATGAAATTATGAAAACTCATAGGGGCATAGCAATTCCTGAATGAGAAACAAGCTAGGCTAAAATAAGCTAAAAGCTAAACTATGCCCAGACTAACAGGAAAAAAGAATATGAAAAGAGAAAGGAATGAAAAACACACACGAGGAACGCCAGGCGCCCCCGTACCTTCGGTAGCTATTTCCACACGCGTCTCCATTAAACACACTGAGGAGCCCATTTACGTGTGCCCTAGATCACGTAACATCTGTCTAACAAAAAAGAAGGCCAGATAAGCCGAAACGAACCTAAACAGGGTGAATTAAAGGAGCACAACAAAAGCGACTGCATTCAATGGAGCGCGTGAAAAAATGATAACAAGAGAGGGTCGCTCATGCGCACGTTCGACAGGGATCTGCACATGACGGAACACAGGATGGGCCTTAAGCGGTAACTAAGGTAAACCCCTTTTTCTTCTCTTCTATGCTTTTTTCACCTTCGGTGGTAGTTTTGGTTAATGTACAACGTCTCCTAGAGCAAGATAAGGAGTAGACTCTAGACGTTTTCTTTTTAACCGCGGTTGGAATGACGACATAGCAGTCAAAATAGACAAGTCGTCATTGCAATTAGGTTAATAGCCTTGACGTTGGATTTGCCAAGACTACTAACAAATATATATATATGAAGGGGTTAAAATAATTGAGAACCCGTGCTATAAAGATACATGTTTAATTTAACTTGGATATTTATAGCATCTTACCATTTACTCGAACTTGCGTCATGGGTTTAAATTTAGATGTCTGCGTCTTGCGCGCAAGACGCAGACATCTAAATTTAAACCCATGACGCAAGTTCGAGTAAATGGTAAGATGCTATAAATATCCAAGTTAAATTAAACTTGTATCTTTATAGCACGAGCTCTCAATTATTTTAACCCCTTCATGTGAGTGTATGTGTGTGTGTGTGTGTGGGTGTGGGTGTGTGTGTGTGTGTGTGTGTGTGTGTGTGTGGACAAATGTTGAAATGTATAATTTAGAGGTAGATTATAATCTGAAGAATATCGTCTTATGGTAATCAAAATAAGATTCAAAGTACGTCATCGTACTGAAGGGGTTAATTGTAACATCACGAACACCACCACATCACCACACCACATCACCAAAAACCTGATAGTAATCTAGCCCAAGTTATGACACCAGTATACAATTCTACGGTAAGCTTACATCACTATCACACCAACACCACACTACATTACCACCACAGCACATCATATCACCACCAAACTACATCACCACCACAGCACATCACATCACACCACACCACATCACCACCACATCACATCACCACCACAGCACATCACATCACCACCAAACTACATCACCAGCACAGCACATCATATCACACCACACCACATCACCACCACATCACATCACCACCACAGCACATCACATCACCACCAAACTACATCACCACCACAGCACATCACATCACACCAACACCACACCACACCACACCACCACCACATCACATCACATCACCACCAAACTACATCACCATCAGAGCACATCACACCAACACCACACCACATCACATCACCACCACATCACATCACCACCACAATCCTCATGGTGAAACAACCCAAGTAATGACACCAGTAAATCATTCTACGGAAGGCTCACATCATCACCACATCACAATACACCACACCACAACCACACCACCACCACAACCCAGATGGTGAAACAGCCCAAGTAATAACCCCAGTAAACAATTCAACAGCAGGCTCATGTCGATATTTCTCTGTGTTCGTTGTCATTAACTGGTCAGATATATGGGTCAGTGTTGCCAGTATTGACACGGTGAATAAGTGTATGGGTCAGTGTTGCCAGTATTGACACAGTGAATAAGTGTATGGGTCAGTGTTGCCAGTATTGACACGGTGAATAAGTGTATTAAGGGGGGATGGGCCGGGTTTTTTGTTTTGTTTTTATTATTCCATTATTTCTTAGTTTCTTCGCTAGACCTCCATCAAGCTTAATAAAACACCCCCTTAGGCCCCCTTCCAAGATACATTTGTAAATATTTCGGTAGAAAAATGTACCGGCCAAAGACCGGTTCCTCTTAAAATATCAGGCTCGGTATCGCTCGCCAGGGAAAAAATCGACACCTAAATGGTACGAAAGGTCTTAAATTGACAACGAAATGGGGCAAAATGTGTTAAAATCGCCAAACTAATGCGCCAAACGTCTTATAATCTCAACCAAATGAGGCTGAACACGAGGGAGAAAGGGGTTCACAAAAAATAACCATGCCTCCTTAACTGGTCAGATATGTGGGTAACTGTTCCGAGTATTGACGTAGTTAATAGGTATATACTGTAAATGAAGGCTATATGGGCGCCAGTTTATTTAGTGTAACCGAGGTGGGATAGATTGAATGTTATGTTCATCGAGAATAGCCAACGTAAAATAACAATACATGAGCTTGGCTAATGTACACTCGGATGCCATAGTCTCTAGCTCACTCATAGGAATTCCTGGACCCCTTATGTTTTTCATTATGCAATTGTAACTATCTGGATTTATTTGTCTATAAAACTTGCTTTTTGATCAATTGTATACACACAGTAGTTGTGTAGTTTATTTTATAGAATAGTATATTCATAAATTCGTTTCCAGAGATATACTTCCATAAGATATAAAGGTAGAGACTATTGCATCCGAGTGTAGCCTACTATTCGTGTTGAGGGTCTGTCAAATGTGAAGTTGGTTTGCTAAATCTACATTCACGGTTAGTGCTGAATCTCCATAATAATTTCCTTCCTTGTAATTACATTGGTAGTTTATGTGAGCCATTCGAAGCATCAAAATGGGTCAGATGATGTATTCCGTAAGTGTATTACTCGAACTCATTTGCATAAAACATACTGACATACAATTATAGTAAATATTTGTTTTGTGGTTGAATTATACAAACTACTCGAACCCAATTACATAAAAAATACATGCAAACAGCTATATTAATGCAATGTTTATTGGTGAATTGTACACGTTAAAGGAACCCATTTGAATAAAACATACTCACACGCAGTTGTAGTAAAATTGGGTTTTATAGATGCATATTATTGTACAGGGTACTCAAACCCAGTTGCATAAAACATACTCACAAATATCTGTAGTAATTTCGGGTTTATGAGTGAATTGTACAAACTATTCGAACCCAATTGCATAAAAATACTCGTTTACATCTGTAATAACATTGGGTTTTGTGGATGAATTGTACAAACTACTAAAATCCAGTTACATAAAAACTACTGACATACATCTGTAGTAACATTGGGTTTTATGGGAGAATTGTCAGTGTTATAGAGTGTGTGAAGTGAGGGAAGTGTCAATGAAAAGGAGGGTTCATTTATATGGACCAGGGGGGATGGGAAGTGTATGGGCTGGGGTGAGGGGAAAATGGTGGAATTGTATTGGGGGATGAATCTAGATGTGTGAGTGTGTGTGTGTGTGTGTGTTTAATGTACTGGAACAAATACCAATTGTTGTTCTGAGTGTCTTACCAGCTAGTCATAAATACCACTATAGTCTGTTTCTTTTCAACTGACGGTAAATTGCAAAGTGTCCATTAAGATTTCTCAGTGATTTTGAAATTAGTGTAGTGAAATATGGTGCTAATCATATATACTTGGTCATAATATGATGCAGAGACATAGTGGTTTTATATTCTTCAATTAGGTATCAAAAAATTAGCTGCTAAGGGATTCAATTTAGTATCGGCTGAAAAGAAACAGAATATAATCACTATTTGGTGCCACAAAAATACTCATGACCAACACAGCCGCGGTATATTTAATTCATAAATCACTTGACCGAGAGTTTTGTTTTCTTTCACTTACGTTGGAGTCACCCCCCCCCCCCCTCATGCCTACAAGTTAGGCTAATTTATGTATGATTATAGAATTGTCTTAATTAAGGTGTAGATGAATAGGCGTGGGAGCATTACAACCGAAACACACACACACACATACAAAAATACACACACAAACACACACGAATACCTGGGTTCCCCCGCTTATCAAACTCCAACATTTCTCCACACACACACACACACACACACACACACACACACACACACACACACACACACACACACACACACACACACACACACACACACACACACACACACACACACACACACACACACCACACACACACACACACACACACACACACACACACACACACACACACACACACACACACACACACACATATATATATGAAGGGGTTAAAATAATTGAGAACCCGTGCTATAAAGATACATGTTTAATTTAACTTGGATATTTATAGCATCTTACCATTTACTCGAACTTGCGTCATGGGTTTAAATCTAGATGTCTGCGTCTTGCGAATGTTAAATATTGTATATCCTAATCTTCGTCCAGGATGTTTTTCTCTCTTTCATCCCCTTTACCTATACCCCCCCCCCCCCCCACACACACACACACTATCACTCACACACACTCACTCCATCCCACACCACCACCTCCCACACCACCACCATCCCTCCAACTGCAACACCATCACAACCATCCCCAACACACACCCACACAATCACTCAAACCCCCCCCCCCCCTTACCACCCACCCACCCACACCCACACCTCGTTTTAACGCTCACACGACGGACGAAAATGTCAGGCCTGGAAAAAGTCAAAGCGCTACATATTCAAGTAGGGTAAGAGGGTTTGGCGATACATAGAAGAAGAAGAAGAAGAAGAAGAAGAAGAAGACAGAGGTGGAGGAGGTAGAACAAGTAGTAATAGTTAGAAGAAGAATGAAGGTAGAAACAGAAGAATTAGTTTGAAGAAGTTATAAGAAGACATGGAGGAGGAGCAGAAGAAGTTAGAAGAAGAAGATGAAGGTAGAAGAAGTAGAATAAAGAAAAAGAAGAAGAAATTAGAAGAATAAGAAGAAGAAGACATGAAGGAGAGAGGAAGAAGAGAAGAGGGTCCGTAAAATAGGTGGTGATCATGGGGTTGGATAGAGTTGGGTGTGGTATAGGATAGGACTTGCCTTAGATAGTGTATGGTAAGTTGTTTATTTCTGTTATCATTATCATCATCATCCCTATCAACCACCATCCTTATCCTTACCAACATCATTATCACCATCACTATCTTCTTCATCATCATCACCATTATTATCATTGTAATCATCATAATCATCACCATTATCATCATCATCATCACCACCATCATCACTATCATCATCATTCATACCACCACTATCATTATCACCACCACCACCATCATCATCATTGTTCACCATCTTTCCACTCTCTCCCTTCACCACCCACGGGTTTGATTACAAGGCCCCGATAAAACAGCTGATCACAAAGAAAACGGGAAGTTGCCGAGCCTTTGGGGAGTTTTAGAGCTTCATGGGGGGGGGGAGAAAAGAAAGGCGAAGACAAGGATGGGTGAATGAAGGGGAAGGAGATGGAGGAGGAGGAGGAGAAGGAGGAGGAGAGGGGAGATTAAGAAGAAGAGAAAGAAATAGACAAAGGACAGTAAAGGAGAAGGGGAAGAACAGGAAGAGGAGGAGGAGAAGGAGGAGGAGAGGGGAGGTTAAGAAGAAGAGAAGGAAATAGACAAGGGACAATAAAGGAGAAGGAAAGGGGAAGAAGAGGAGGAGGAGGAGGAGAAGAAGATTAAGAAGAAGAGAAGGAAATAGACAAGGGACATAAGAAGAAGAGAAGGAAATAGACAGGGAAGAAGGAGAAGGAAAGGGGGAGAAGAGTAGGAGGAGGAGATTAAGAAGAAGAGAAGGAAATAGACAAGGGACAGTAAAGGAGAAGGAAAGGGGGAGAAGAGTAGGAGGAGGAGGAGATTAAGAAGAATAGAAGGGCTAAGCCAAGGGTGAGTAAAGGAGAAGGAGGAGGAGGAGAAGAGGATTAAGAAGAAGACGAAAAATAGGAAGGTTAAAGGAAGGGAACGGAGGAGGAAGAGAAGGAGGGGATTAAGAGAACCAAAGAGAAAAAATAATAAGTAAAGGAGAAAGGGAAGAGAAGGAAGAGGAGAACCCTCCAAGACCCCTATTTGACATAAATTTGCACATTTTTCGGTATAAAAATGTCCCGGCCAAAAGGTCGGTTCTCCTAAACTACAGGCTCGCTATCGCTCGCCAGGAAAAAATCGACACCTAGATGGCACCAAAGGTCTTAAATCGCCAAACTAATTGGGCTAAATATGAGTGAGAAGGTGGTCCAGAAAAAACAAACGTCCTCTTAAATCCAATCGGTTAACACGATGAAGCCAGGACATCTTATTATAATGTAAAACTTGCAAAATATCTTATGCCAGGTTTGGAGCTTAATTTGATTTACAGCGCCTGCTTGTCTCTCGTTGGCTCATTGTAGCTCTGACTTCTCGATACCATATTGCCACGGGGTCTCACTGTTACATCTTGCAATCTCGGTCAAATCTCTCTCCCTCAAATGCCACCTATTGAGCTTATCACTGATCAAGGCACTCCTCCGTATCTCCCCATCGCAAGGGACAGTCTGCTGGCTTAATACTCCAAAAGGGTTGATAGCCTCTGAAGTCCTATTTTAACTAAGTTTGTTTCTCTCTCTCTCTCTCTCTCTCTCTCTCTCTCTCTCTCTCTCTCTCTCTCTCTCTCTCTCTCTCTCTCTCTCTCTCTCTCTCTCTCTCTCTCTCTCTCTCTCTAATCCCCATCACATATTTTGAGTATGGAAATATAAATATAATATTAATGTATATTGGCAACATCGCGGGTATATATAAGGATGTGTCGGTGGCCTTTGTGGTAAATTATAAGAGAGAGAGAGAGAGAGAGAGAGAGAGAGAGAGAGAGAGAGAGAGAGAGAGAGAGAGAGAGAGAGAGAGAGAGAGAGAGGAATTAATGGTAAAATATACATTGTTGGAAAGGGTACATGAGATTAATTTAAAAAAATATATATATACAAGTATTTATCAGAAAATAGGAAAAAGTAACATGAAAAACATTAGGAAAGGAAGTTAGACTAATTTAATACAACGAACTTTAATTAGGTTACCGTAATGGCGAATAATATTAGTTGAGACAGGTAGAGAACAGGTACTTGAATACGACGAGGTGTAATTAGGATCTCGTAACTTATTTCCTAGTTAATTACAAATATTGAGTATTAATTAACAAAGTTGGAAGTTGGACTAAACCTACTGGAACTTCTGAAGATCTTTAGGGGAAGGGATACACAGTGAGAGGCACCACAGATGAAACTGGTACAGATGCTTTGGAGGACTAATTTCACGTGACCATCATTCTGCGTTAAAACACCTAGAATATGGATAGATGAGCTTCCTCACTGCTATCAACATTAAAATACAATTTCCCTGCAATCAATTAAGTATGCAGTATGTGTAAAGACTTGTTCACTTTGTAATGTTCACTTTATGATTTGACAATTTTCGTCTTTCACATCCTAAGCTCTTTCTCAATACAAAATTATCTCTTTGGAGTTTTAGGTCTCATCCATATACTATATAGGGTATAATATCTTCCTGTATATTCATCATCATCATCATCATCAGCCTGAGTTAGTCCACTGCAGGACAAAGGCCTCTCCCAAACGTTTCCACTCCAACCAGTCAACCGGTCCAACCGGTCAACCGGTCCTGTACATTATTCTTTATCAATTGTGTTAAATATTTCCTTCTTCCTTCTCTTTAGCGTTTAACCCAGTGCTTGGCCTTTGTGCCTAAATTTTATCAATTCAATTATTTAGTGTTTAATATCATCTATTGTCTTAAACTGACGTATTCATGGATTTATCTTCTGTCGTTTCTTTCCTCTGCCCTCATATATATCATATACAGTATGTTCGTTGGTAAAGAGTGGAGAAAGTGTTAGAAATATACACACAAACATACATACTGTACAGAGAGAGAGAGAGAGAGAGAGAGAGAGAGAGAGAGAGAGAGAGAGAGAGAGAGAGAGAGAGAGAGAGAGAGAGAGAGAGACAGAGAAAGACGGGGGTGTGGGAGAGAACTTTTGCGAGTCCCTTGGATTTAGTCTTCTTAGCTAAGGGTTCAGTGTGAGAGTTAGTAGAGGCGGTGTCTGCATACTGATGGTGGTGGTTGTGGTAGTTGGTGTGGTTGTTGTGGTAGTTTTGGTGGGTAAGGTAAGCATGGTTGTTGTGGTGGTTGGAGTGGTTGTGATAGTTGTGGTTTTGTGGTATAGTTAAGGTAAAACCTGGTAGTTTGTGGTAGTTGAGAAGCAGTGTATTCATGGTAGTGGTTAAGTACAGTTGGTCAAAGTTCCAGCTGACCCACCCTCGCTCTGGGGCTCGCAGAATTAGCTGGCAATACTGGTGTAGTGGTGCAGGGATACCACTTGCCATTAATATGTTACCTATGTCTGTCTTGTATATTACTACAAATTAGACTATGTAATGTTCACGTTGTGAAGACTAAATGCTCCTTCATTAAGCAGCCACCAATAAAACAGAAATATGTATTCTTATAAAATCGAGTAAAGTATGTTGTGGCAGCCAGCAGGGTTTATATGCGTTGCCAATCAGTGGATATAATACCTTGAACATTTAAGCAAATCTACGAACTTTGGGTAAATGTTCGGGATCATACATAGCGATGTATGCATCTTTATTTGAGATAGGCATACTTTCCCTTGTTTAGTATATGTTCTAACAATGATATAGCCTAAATCAGATCTACCAATCCCAATCATTGTAAGACACACCTCTTTCCTACACCAGCATTGCCAGATAATTCTGCGAGCCCCAGAGCGAGGGTGGGTCAGCTGGAACTTTGACCAACTGTACTTGTGATGATACAGGGGGTTGTTGTGGTCTTGGTGATTCTTGTCCTTGAAGTATATCACTATACTTATTATATTAAGGCTAACACTGGATACACGAATTTATTAAATATATTTTCGACTTTTAGGAATTTGTTTTTTTCTTTAATATCACAGATATATAATAAGCTGCATAACATTTCAATATATGATAGCGAGAATATTATCTCTCATAACACATGATTGAGAGATATGTACTTAGAGATATATATACAGTATATATCAGAGGGAGATAGAAAGAGTGAGAGTGAGTGTGAAAGTGAAAGTGAGTGAGTGATAGAGTGTGTTTATGTGTGTGTGCGTGTGTTTGTGTGTGTGTGTGTGTGTGTGTGTGTGTGTGTGTGTGTGTGTGTGTGTGTGTGTGTGTGTGAACCAAAATGGAAGGACATAAAAGAACTGAAGAACTAGTCACAGCTCTCCAAACTTTGCCAATGTTGACATATCTGCCTGGCGATCATCTCTCATTTCTATTCCAGCACAGTCTCCTTCACTTTCAATATATCTCTAAAATGTTCATAGAATTATTGATACAAACACAGAGACATAGAGAGACACAAATGGACTAAGAGATATGATTTATATATTTCACTTCCAAAACCAAACACCTCCCAATGAAATTAATGAAAGCATGTGATCCTCCCAGGATTCGAACCTGGTTACCACATACCGATCTTAAACACTCTAACCATTATACCTTACACCATAAGTACAGCACATGACCTTGATTGATATCCATTATTGAATACTGGATATTAATATAATAATATACTGTACCCAACTGCACTATGAATAGCCTAATGATTAACCCTTCTGTACCGGCGACGACTTTTGTATTCTATTCTAGCTACAGTATATTTAAACGATGTTGTGCAGCTTAAAAAGAATCTGCGGTAGTAAAGAGGGTTAAATGAGATAGGTCGAAGCCTGTTAATTGCTGGAGGCCCTTTTTAAACTGAATACAGTCGTCTAATAGTAGCCATAATAAAGTTAAAGGGCGGCGCTGGTACAAAAGGGGTTAAGTGAGAGGAAAGCACATTTTATGGGGCAAAGATCACATAGGACCGACCTCGCTACCAAACACAGAGGGAGATACAACGCAGACACAATACAGAGAGACAGGCATAGAGAGACACAAGCACAGAGAGACAGATATAGCTATAGATAGACAGAGAGATAAACATGGAGACAGACAAAAACAAAGACAGATAAAAACAGAGACAGACACAGATAGACAGATAGACAAAGACAGCTCGACAGGTGATCAGTGAGGCATGGAGGCTGCCTAGAGAGATAAGAAGATTGATTGGAACCAGACAGCCGTGGTGCTAAGACGGATTAAGAGATACACAAACACACAGACATACAGACATAAAAAGACATATACACAGTGGGAGAAAGAGAGACACATACACAGACACATACACAGAGGCACAGACACATACACAGAGACACAAACACAGAGAGACAGAGACAGCTCAACAGATGATCTTGACGGAATAAAGGGGCTCTCACACAGTCGGGAGTGCGAGCTAGTGGGAGTCTAACAGGAGTCGCTAGAGTCACAAGGAGTCATAAATTTTCACCGCGAGCGAGTGGGAGTCTAACAGGAGTCGCTATGAGTCGCTAGAGTCACTAGGAGTCATCGATTTTCACCGCGAATATGCCCGCGAGTCCGAGTTTTCCCCTAGTCCTAGTGACTCTAGCTCGCACTCCTGACTGTGTGAGGGCCCCTTTAATGTTGACGGAATAATAGCGGTGGTGTGACTCCGTATTTTGTTTTCTACGTATATGAAGGAGACAACAAGACAGGTTGCCTGTAACGAGAGTCTCCCCAAAAGTCAAAAGAGTGACAAAGCTAAATTCAAGGGACGTTGGGGTCAAAATGCCTGGATATACGATATTTAAAGCAGTTTAAGTCATAGGATGAAGGAAAGATTGATTGATATATGCATTAGGGGTGACAGAGGCAGCCAGACAGACAAACAGAGCGAGATGAGATAATAACAGTACACACACACACACACACACACAGACACACAGATAACGTTGACGAACCATGTAATTTCTCGTTAGCATGGGATCAAGGTATTCCAATATTCTATGCATGAACATTTCCCGTTTTCTGTTCTACTAAAACAAGAACGAAATATGACTAACTCAATTATCGTCCCTGCAATAAAACTGATGGTGGATCCGCTGAAATAACAGTCTGCCGAAGTCGCGTAGTGTTTATTGTTCTGGACCCCCTTCTCCATCATGCTTAGCCACATATTTTTTGACATTTTTTAGACGTTCGTCCCATTAGATTGGTGATTTTATGACGTTTCACCCCAATTCTTTGATAATTTCAAGACCTTTCCTGTCATTTAGGTGTCGATTTGTTTTGTGGTGAGCGATAGAAATCCTGTAATGTAGGAGGAACCGGCCTTTGGTTGGGCTATATCTCTACTGAAAAATTTACAAATTAATCTCGAAGGGTCTTGGGTGGTGGGGTTTTTTCAAGTTTGATGGAGGTCTAGGGAGAAAGATACTTTATTTAAAAAAATACATAGTTAAATAAAACTTAAAACTTAAAACGTCCCCTTAGAGGAATGACGACATACTAAATATTGCACTATGAAGAGAACTCCTAAACAAATTAATTTATCATTTTGAAATTGTGGTTATTATCCTTTCGTATATTATATTAGATAGATAGATTGGAACTTAGATATTCTAATTAGAAAAACAACAAGATATATCTAACAAATTATGTAGTATTTGTTACATGTTTGCAATTAAAGTTAATTTAAATCCACTTGACTTAAGCACATTATCTTGATAAATATATATTAATGAATTTGATATGTGTGCATGTGTGTTATACGTGTGTTGTACATATACTTGAAACAAAAATCAAAATCGTGCACTACCTCTATCGTTTAATCTTTGAATTTTCTCTCTCTCTCTCTCTCTCTCTCTCTCTCTCTCTCTCTCTCTCTCTCTCTCTCTCTCTCCTAGGCAAAACAAAAAAAATAGTCTTTGCAGTTAATCTTTGTTCAGTTTTGTTGAGGCATACATAGTTGTTGTTCCCCAGGCTACCTGGCCGAACAGCCCCAAGGCCCCAAGCAAGGCCAAGGCCATAACCGAGCGCCCCCACAGATCCCTCCCTGCCTACCACAATAAAGCCTGGGTGACCGAAGCCACTCCATGGCATGGAGCTAAGGAGGGCGCGGAAACGCCCGGGAAACCAAAGCCCCACCCAGGGCCCTGTTCCCCTCAGCAATTATGAAGAGAAAGTTGAGGGTCAAAGGAAAAATGTGACGCTTTGGCTTCCAATCTGCCAACCTCTAGGTTGGGAGATTGGGAGGTCAATCCACGGAAGAGATGCCGTCACCTGAGATCTAGAAAATATATAAGTAAAGGGAACAGCCAGAGTAAGCTATGGGTATAGCAGAGATCGCTCAGCTCTCACTCTGATAGACCAGCCCATCACCACATACATAGTTTGAGAGCATACATAGTTATACTTACAGTAACAGGCACGAATGGCGTCACACGATTTGTTTTTTCCGGCAATTTTTGAAGGGCATGTTTGTATTTCGTATTAAGTTTCGTTTTTTGTTTTTATATTTTATATATTTTTTGCGTTGGTATCGGTAATTTGGGTAAAGGTAAATGGTGTTAGGCGGCGGAAATCTGATGACACTTAAGGGGGGACACCGGATTTGTTTTATCTTTCTCTCCTTTTCTCTCTTTCCCTGGCTTGTATCCATTCGGCCCCATTCAGCCAACTGTTTGAAGACGTTTATCCCCATCCAGGTGTCGATTTCTTCCTGGCGAGCGATAGCGAGCCAGCATTGTATGGGGGAATCCGGCTTCGCCGGAGACATTTTTCTATCAAAAAATATACAAATTTAGCTTGCTGTCAAAACAAAAAATATATATGCTGGCTCGCTACCGCTCGCCAGGAAAATATTGACACCTGGATGGGGGTAAACGTCTTAAAACAGTAGGCTGAATGAGGCAGAATGGATACCAGCCAGAGAAAGAGAGAAAAGGAGAGAAAGATAAAACAAATCCGGTGTTCCCCCCCTTAATTTTGAAGCTGCCTGACTACAATTGCTCGAAAACAAATATGACTGAAAAAGCGCTCGTCTGACACCACCTAAAACCGCTACGTAGCAAGCCCTTATTAACCCCTTCTATACCGACGACGTCTTTTATACGTTATTCTACCAAATATTAGCGAGAGAATGACTAAGAGGGTGTACGAGAGCGAGGTGGAGGGACAGAGGGGGAGAGGTAGACCGAATATGAGGTGGAAGGATGGAGTGAGGAACTACATGAACGAAGGCGGTGCTGGTTGGGGGAAGATATTTAGTTTCAAAGAGGCTTCCAGTAATTAAAAGACTTCGAACTATCTTAACTTTTGGTTGATTTGTTTCATGAATGTATTATTTTTCTAGTTTACTTCCTAGAACTCCATCAAGCAAAAAAAAAAACACACAAAAAAAAAACACCCCCTATACCCCCTTTCAAGATAACATTTTAAATTTTTCGTTAGACAAATATCCCGGCCAAAGGCCTGTTTCTCCTAAGCCTACAGGCTCGCTATCGCTCGCCAGGAAATAATCTACACCTAGCCTAAATGGTAAGAAAGGTCTTAATATTGACAAAGAAATGAGGTGAAAGGTATGAAAATCGCCAAATTAATGGGCCGGACATCTTTTAATCTGAAAATTAATGGAGCTAAACATGAGGAAGAAGGGGGACCAGAAAAACGACCCATCTCCCATTAACCATTTTTGCCACCTCAGGTCCTTTATTTAACTGCACAAAATCCTCTAAATATAACTCGAATTAAAATATATACACTAGACATCGCCGATACACAAAGCATTAAAATGAGGCGTTTTTCTAGATCCCCTTCTCGCTCATGTTTAGCCCCATTGATTTTGAGATTTTCAGACGTTCACCCCATTAGTTTGGCGATTTTAAGAACTTTCGCCCCATGTCTGTCAATTTTAAGACCTTTCGTGCCATTTAGGTGTCAATTTTATCCTGGCGAGCCTGTAATATAAGAGGAAAACAATGTACAAATTCATCTTGAAAGAGGATCATGGGGGGGGGGGGGTAAGCTTGATGGAGGTCTAGGGACGAAAGTAAAATAATAATAAAAACATACCTAAATGATCAAATAAACAAGCCCGTCCCCCCTTAACACAGTTAATCCACTACACGCTCTGGTGTAATGTAATTTGGTTGGGTAGTAGAGGAAATTACTTTGTTTAATGCTCTGTGTGTGCGTGTGTGTGTGTGTGCGTGTGTGTGTGTGTGCGTGTGTGTGTGTGTGTGTGTGTGCGTGTGTTACGTGTGTGTATGTGTGTTTTATGTAAGTGTGTGTTTTTATATGTGTGTGCATGTGTGTATGTGTATTTAATGTCATTCAAATTTTGTTATACAGCGAAATTTGGTATTTTGGCTTAAAATTCTGATCTGCATATTGACTCTATGACATCTGCCAATATTTGCAATACATTTATTTATTCCACTCTGACTATCATATTATATTTAACCTGGTATTATACAGAGGGAATTTGTATTTGCGTGTGGAAAAGTCTGATTCATATTTGCCGAGCATTTGTGTGATAAAAGTCATTGTTTGTCAGTGTAATTGAATTGCATTGTTGCCAGCATAATAGGTTTTAAAACATTGTGGTTTTGTATAATTCAGAGTAGCCTATATGTTCATAAAATATTAATTTATTACGTTTTATAAAAATACTTACGTGTGTATATATAATTTGTCACTCATAGTTAACGCCTTGACGATTACAGTATGACGCATTTTGACATATAATTCTGGCTATCATTAGACGATTTTAATCAGATTAGGAAGGGTATATGGAAGACGGAGGGTTAATATTTGTTGAGGTAGTCTTTACCCATTTAATTCCCAAATAATATCTCGAAACGCGTCATGATGCTCCAGGACTTAATATTCTCCCTAAAGTATATACTATATACAGTATATACAGTATATATATATATATATATATATATACTGTATGTATATATATATATATATATATATATATATATATATATATATATATATATATATATACCGGTATATATATATATAATTATAATATTCTTAATTAATTTCGCTCACAACACCAAACACCAACCAATTAAATTAAGTATAGCATGAGCTCCACCCGGGATTCGAACCTGGGTTACCCCGTGGGTCGGCCGGTAATCAGTTATTCACTCCTCAGGTAATGTTATAGTAGTTTTATATCCAGGTGACAGTAAAATGGTGTGTGTTCAGCTTGATTACTCCGCTATTATGGGGGTCCTGCAGAGAAATGTGCTGTGAATTATGAACACGTGGCACTAATATGAAGCAGAGACATGGAAGTTTCGTATTTTTCCGTTAGTTATCGAGACACCAGTTGTTAACCCCTTCTGTACCCGAGACGTGTGGTATATTATATTCTAGATATATTTAGACGATATTAAGCAGCTTAGAAAGGATCGGTGGTAGTTACAAGGGTTGGTCGAGATATTTTGAAGCCATACTGTCGCTAGAGGTCCTTCCTAAGCTTAATACAATCGTCTAATAGTTGCCAGAATATAATGAAAAGGTCGTCCCTGGTACTGAAGGGGTTAAGGGATTCAATTTATCATCAGCTGGCAATAAACCGACTATAGTAGAGGACAACTTGGGTTAAGGGGGCCCACCTCGCTGTTTTTTCTCGTTATCTCGCTCTCTTTTTGGCTTGTATCCATTCGGCCCCATTCAGCCTACTGTTTTAAGACAATTACCCCCATCCAGGTGTCAATATTTTTCTGGCGAGCTTTAGCGAGCCAGCAAATATATATTTTTGTTTTGACAGCTAGCTAAATTTGTACATTTTTTGATAGAATAAATAATACGGCAAAGCCGGATTTCTCCATACAATGCTGGCTCGCTATTGCTCGCCAGGAAGAAATCGACACCTGGATGAGGATAAACGTCTTAAAGCAGTTGGCTGAATGGGGCCGAATGGATGCAAGCCAGGGAAAGAGAGAAAAGGAGAGGCAGATAAAACAAAGCCAGTGACTCCCCTTAATAACCAAACACAGCTATAAGTGATCCTTCGTGTATCTACCCGCTGAACCCAACAAGCAAAGTTAATGGCCCAGATTACGGCGCCTTAATCCTGCACCTTAAGGGGAGATGGGCCGGTTTTCTGGACTCCCTTCTCCCTCATCTTTAGCCTCATTAGTTTTCAGATTGTATTATGTTTGCCCCATTAATTTGTCGATTTTCAGAACTTTCACTCAATTTCTTTGTCAATATTAAGACCTTTCGTGCTATTTAGGTATCGATTATTTACTTGGCGAACGATAGAGAGCCTGACATTTTGGAAGAACCGGCCTTCGGCCAGGACACTTTTCTGCCAAAAAATGTACAGACTAATCTAGAAGGAGGATCTAATGGATGTTTTTTTTTTTTAGTTTAATGGAATTTCATTTTCTGTGTAACCCCTTCTGTACCGGCGACGTCTGTGTAACCCCTTCTGTACCGGCGACGTCTTTTCTGTGTAACTCCTTCTGTACCGGCGACGTCTTTTCTGTGTAACTCCTTCTGTACCGGCGACGTCTTTTCTGTGTAACTCCTTCTGTACCGGCGACGTCTTTTCTGTGTAACTCCTTCTGTACCGGCGACGTCTTTTCTGTGTAACTCCTTGTGTACCGGCGACGTCTTTTCTGTGTAACTCCTTCTGTACCGGCGACGTCTTTTCTGTGTAACTCCTTCTGTACCGGCGACGTCTTTTCTGTGTAACTCCTTCTGTACCGGCGACGTCTTTTCTGTGTAACTCCTTCTGTACCGGCGACGTCTTTTCTGTGTAACTCCTTCTGTACCGGCGACGTCTTTTCTGTGTAACTCCTTCTGTAACGGCGACGTCTTTTCTGTGTAACTCCTTCTGTACCGGCGACGTCTTTTCTGTGTAACTCCTTCTGTACCGGCGACGTCTTTTCTGTGTAAATCCTTCTGTACCGACGACGTCTTTTCTGTGTAACTCCTTCTGTACCGGCGACGTCTTTTGTATTATATTCTGGCTACTATTGTACGATTGTATTCAGTTTAAAAAGGGCCTCCAGCAATTACCAGGCTACGAATTATCTCATTTAACCATTTTGACTACCACAGGTCCATCTTAAACTGCACAAAATCGTCTAAATATAGGTAGAATATTATTAAAATGGCGTCACCGGTATAGAAGAGGTCAACTATTCATACTTCTTTTATTTTTTGTTATTTTTTTATTGTTTTTGTTTTTTGTTGCGTGTATGAATATTCACTTACTCCCACGGATGTCTTTTAATCTACCTTTTCATGACCAAGCAACATATAATTATTAATACAATTATCTAAACGATTATATATATATATATATATATATATATATATATATATATATATATATATATATATATATATATATATATATATATATGTATATATATATATATATATTGTTTTTTAGATTCCTCCTTCGACCACCATCAACCTCATAATATTACCCCCAAGACCCCCTTTCGAGATATATTTGCGCATTTTTCGGTAGAAACATGCCTCGGCTGTATGCCTGTTTCTTCTAAATTGCACGCTCGCTTTCGCTCGCCAGGAAAAAATCGAAGCCTATATGGGACGAAAGGTCTTAAAATCGCCAAACTAATAGGATGAATGTCTTAACGTTTTGAAGATTGTGACACCACATGGCATTTTGTTCTGGCTATCATTATACGATTTTATACAATTTAAGAAGGATCTGGGGTAATTATAAGGGTAAAGACTAACTCAATTAGCCCTCTGACTTCCACATACCCTTCCTAATCTTAATAAAATCGTCTAATAATAAATGGAAAACAAATTAAATGCGTATTACATTAATTTGTAAATGGTTAAAATCTTTAAAAATAATACAGGTGTCATCGAAACTATACTCGTTACCAAGATTGGCATTTCCCTTACCACAAACTCAATCTGTGAAAGCGTGGTGAATAGATAAAATAATGAAGCATTATCGCGATTTCGAATCGCGGTATAGCTTTGCGATATATTGAAAATCCATGTGCTGTATTTTCAGTGCTGTTGATTTAGTGCTCTCTCTCTCTCTCTCTCTCTCTCTCTCTCTCTCTCTCTCTCTCTCTCTCTCTCTCTCTCTCTCTCTCTCTCTCTCTCTCTCACACACACACACACACACGCACACAAGTTAGTCAGCCAAAGCATAATTATTCATGACAACAGTCCTTGGCCTAGTCTGTTAGATCAGTTGCCTTAGGAACATCAGGTAGGAGAGAGAGAAAGAGGTGTGGAGGACAGAATACTTTCATGGAAGGTTGTGTGTCTTGTTAACTGCTTGCAAGAAAGATTGGGGTGTGCGTGTTTGTAGGAATGTGTGTGAGGGGTCGGGTGTTGGTGTATGTGTTGTGCCGGGTTCTTATCGTTTAGTTCCCTTGATACAGTCCGTAAAACAATCCAGTTCTGGTTTGATGGACTTAAATATACTTGACAGGAACGTACCGAGTAGGTTCTATATACAGTAAAAATGGTATTCAAAGGTTCAATATAGTACTCAATAACAACACAAGGAAGAACACATATAAAGGTTTTATTTACTAAGCATGAGAGTAGGTGAATAATAAGGATCATAAGGGGAGATCCAACAATATTAACAAACATATATGTATTGTCCTTACTTCAGAACAATGTTACTGATACCAGAATAACTCAATAGTGAGAGTCTAGTATTAAATCAGATCATGTAGAAAACATACATAGAGGCATAATGTACAAGAATACATTTTAACCTTCAATGCAATAATAAAGGAGAGTCAAAATATCTTCCATATTCACAAGAGACTTCAATACTCTAGATAATGATCCTAGAGTCACAATGTGGGAAGTTGAGGTTATAAAGATATTGGCACAGGAGGAGTCTCGCGTAGGGCTAAGCTGACCCTTAAAACTGACCGTGTGAACTTGCCCTCAGGTCAGGTCACTGGGAAGGTCACCAGGTGAACTGAGGTAGTAATAAATACTTTTCTTAGTTAATGCAACTATGAACTTAGCTGAACTGCGATGTTAATTTACTTTACAGGACGGGGCTGAGATTATTGTTTATAATCACTGAGAAGTATCAAAATCGCCCTAATTGAATGTATATCTTATCACGGGATTATATTACTTGAATATATTCTACGATAACGAACCGAACTTAGGAATTCGTGTTTCTATAATTTCTAGGCGAAGCAAAGTAATAATGTAAATTGGATAAGAAAAGGAATGGATTTAAATAGGTTTACTGGGAAGGTCTTAATTAGGTCAAGATGTAATCTTTAATATTCATGATAAAGACAACGCACGAAGATAAACAAAATAACTAGCTGAGTTCCAATAGACTCAGATTGAAATGAACACTGAAATTTTAATCTCAAAAAGTGGAAACTGACTGATTAACAGATATCGATCGATAGATCGTACTTAATAATTAAATTGGCGCTAATGACGAAGTTTAGCTCATTGATATTTAACGCAATATCAGATTCGCTTCTGAACGAGTTAACAGGACGAGTAGAATAAAATGTACAGGCACAATTAGTACATGGACGTAGGCGACGAAGTCCTACTCATTGATAACTCAAAACGAATAGTACCAGACTCGGGTCTGAACGGGTTAACAGCTGCGAGGTGAATAAAATACACAGATACAATTAGTGTATGGTGGACGAAAGTGAGACGAAACATTGAGGAAAGCATTCCTAAACACGGTATTCGAAATATCACAACATCAAGATTTACAAGGACATAAAAGCACGTCTATAAGATATATTTCATATGCGATTAATTAGCAAAAGAATTAAGGAATTACACTATGCACTTGTTGGAAAATTGGGCATAGGTTCTAGGTAAAAAGTGATTATATAAATGGAGTGATCACGGAATATACTAAGACTTCAACTCAAAGAATAAATCAACATACACGTAGTCAGTAAATCTGCGAGCGTGGGGGCCTGAATATATATATTAATACACGGATATGTAACGTATGCGCGTAAGTTATGAATTAAATCAAGTCTTGAACAAGGGTCAAGGAATTAAGGCAAGTTTAACACAGAATAACACAGATTCAGAGGGATGACACTTATTACGCAAGTACGTGGTCTTGGGCACAGATCACAATTAAATCAGGACACATACGGTTCACATATTTACCTAAACAATACCTCACAACAATAATCAACAGAGAAAGACACAGAAACACTTAGGTATTTGGAAGGGCAGGGTGGGGGGGGGGGGGGGCGAGAGTGCTGGTCTGGCCGGCGTAGAGGATAGTAGCCAATTCTTGCATAGCTGGTTACCTGCTCGAGCAGGGGTTCTCGGTTTAGGCCTGATTACGTAATTAGAACAGGGGTCTTAGGTCCAGGCCTGTTTACGTAATTGAGCAGGGGTCCTAGGTCCAGGCCTACGTCCGTGGCTCGAGCAGGGGTCCTCGGTTCAGGGCGCCAGGCAACAGACAGGTGGCCCTCCAGTAATCCTGAAGGAGGGGGAGGTGTCATCCGGGGGGCACTCCCGAGGGGCATGGGGGGGGGGGGGGAGGGCGCGAACCGTAGCAACACTGTCCCTACTAGTCCGTTCCGGGTGGTCAAGCCTAGTCAGTAGGTGAGGTGGTGCTTACTTTCCTCAGGTTTTTCTGTGGTCCTATGCAAATATTTTCTTGCTTCAGGTGTCAATGAACTCGGGGGGGAAACGGGGTGTTGAGGAAAGAGGAAAAATGGTTGTTGTGAGGTACATATACATTCTAGCTTGGGAACTCAGGTATTATCATGTGGGCCTGGTTCCAAGGTAATATTACAATTCTTAAGGGGGCAGCTGGAAGGTCCAGGGCTGCTATGAAAAATAGAAAACACATAGAGCTTAAAATGGAGCAACTGTCTTGTAGGTCTTCTAGTTACCCTAAGACATACACATAGATGATTGTAGTTGTATCCTCGAGGACTTGGAGTGGTCAGGCGTTATCAGGTCCATTGGTTCCTGAAATATTCGGGGCGCTGGTTAGTAGATTGCATAAAGGAGTGTTCGTCATATTCTAGATCTGGCGGAACAATACAGGGAGCGTCACTGCTGGTGGAGGCTATGTAAAAGGAGGGTTCTAATTGGCTGTCCCAGGGCGGTTGTGGTTGGTTGCAGAATACGGCTTGTGACTGGCTGAGAGAGTGTTCCGTTTTCTTAGATGGCTGTGGGCGTGAAAGAGAACTGGGAAATGGACGGCTGGGCATGGTCAACTCAGGTAGATTCTTGTGGACTCGGAGGGGGGACTCTGGTAGATGTCTTCGTTGTCTGCCCTGGGGTTTTGAGGTTGCCTGAGTGGTTATGCAGGCCACTTGGTGTATCGTTGGTTTAGGGCCCGTCATCTCAGTATGTGCAGTATATATCTGGTGTGTGTGTGTGTGTGTGCGAATATGGGTGGGCGTATGTGCAGTATATAGCTGGCGTGTGTGTGTGTGTGTGTGTGTATGTGTATGTGTGTGTGTGTGCGTGCATATGACTGGGCGTATGTGCAGTATATAGCTGGCGTGTGTGTGTGTGCATATGGGTGGGCGTATGTGCAGTATATATATATGGCGTGTGTGTGTGTGTGTATGTGGGTGGGCGTATGTGCAGTATATAGCTGGCATGTGTGTGTGTGTATGTACTGTGTGTGTGTATGCACTGTATATGTGAGGGTGTATGTACACTTTATAGCTGGAGTATGTGTGTGTGTGTGTTTGCTCCGAGTGTGTGCTTACGTGTATATGTGTTTGTTGTGTATGTGTCTGTGTGTGTGAGTGTGTGTGTATGAGTTTTGAAAGGTTTATAGATCCTAGCAGAGTTGTGTTCTGGTAAAATTTCATGGATGATTTACACATTTGTTCGCCACAAATACTACCAGCTGTTTATCTGTGCTTAGCCTAATACTTGGCAACATTATTTTCGTATGTTGCTAGACCATGGCGAAATGCCTAAAAGTTATTGGAAAATGTTATATGTTGCTTTTTAATCATATGCATAATTCAACACTGGCTGGTTAGCTTATGAGAGAGAGAGAGAGAGAGAGAGAGAGAGAGAGAGAGAGAGAGAGAGAGAGAGAGAGAGAGAGAGAGAGAGAGAGAGAGGGGAAGCAGCAGGGATAAAGGGAGTGAGGGAAGGAAGTTCGAAAACAATGTGAGTATAAAATTGAGAATTACATTGTTCTCGGACAGAACAAACATGTGAATAAAGGGAGAGAGAGAGAGAGTGTGTGTGTGTGTGTGTGTGTGTGTGTGTGTGTGTGTGTGTGTGTGTGTGTGTGTGTGTGTGTGTGTGTGTGTGTGTGTGTGTGTGTGTGTGTGTGTGTGTGTGTGTGTGTGTGTGTGTGTGTGGGGATGAGCAAAGCATGTTTGAGGGAAGAGCAAGAAAGCAAGGTTAAAACATAATCCGACGAGTTAGAGAAGTTGGCGATTGGAACAAGATTCACTGCCGGGAGGAAGGAAGGAAGGAAGGAAGGAAGGAAGGAAGGAAGGAAGGAAGGGAGAAAGGAAGGAAGGGAGGAAGGAAGGAAGGACCGAAGACAGGAAGGACGGAAGGGAGAAAGGAAGGAAGGTAAGAAGGAAGGAAAAGAGGAAGGAAGGAATGAAGGAAGGGAGGAAGGAAGGAAGGAAGGAAGGAAGTAAGGATGGAAGGAAGAAAGGAAGGGAGGGAGGAGGGGGCAAGGAAGGAGGGAGGAAGGAAGGAAGGAAGGAAGGAAGGACGGAAGGAAGGAAAGGAGGGAGGAAGGAAGGAAGGAAGGAAGGAAGGAAGGGAGGAAGGAGGGAAGAAAGGAAGGAAGGAAGGAAGGAAGAATGAGAGGTAGGAAGGAATGAAGGAAGGAAGAGAGGGTAGGAGGGAGGAATGAAGGAAAGGAGGAAGGAAGGAAGGAAGTAAGAAAGGCAGTAAAGAAGGGAGAGAAGGAGGAAGGAAGGAAGGAAGGAAGTGAGGGAAGACTTGAACTGATCTCAAACTTACCTTACTGAAGCCAGTGACACGAGCGCTTTTTCTGGCAATGTTTTTAGGCAATTGTGGTCTGGCATCTTCTTAAATATAGACATTTTTATATTTTGTCTCTTAAAATCATATACATTCAGTCTGCTTCTCGATTCCAATGCGAAAATACCAAACAAAAATTGTATGAAAACAAAAAATGCTCATCGAAAATTGACGAAAAGTTGCTCGTCTGACATCACCTTAACTTATGAGGCAGGAGCGGAAAGTTATTGGTGGAGGAACTGTTTATACATATATTAGGGAAAAGGGTGATGAGAAATTGGAAAATATGGGAATGACATTTTATTACCAGTATTTGTATTGTTTTATTTATTATTTTGTATTACTGTTTTATTTAATATTTTTAGCATTATTTAATTATTGTTAATATTATATGTATTATTATTATTAATAATACTATTATACTACAGGGACCTGGTAAAATATATCTGGGATCAGAAGATAGATTGAGACAGACTTTACCCTTTTGATTCGAAGTGGACCTTCCATAGCTGAATAAATTCGTCTAATATTAGCCTCGAGTACTGAGAAGGTTAGATAAAGCTAAACGATAGGGGCTTCCTAATAAAGGAATGGTCACCCTTGCAATGCCATGCCTTCGTTGTAATTATATTCTGACTAAAGGTAGCGCCAGCGAACTTGACAATAATCTTGACCCCTTAACTTCTTATAACTCGAAAAGAATGAAAGCAATCGGGCTGGCGTTTCTATAATTTGGGAAGAGTCCACCAGGAAATAGGTGTTAAAGGTCCTTTTGAGTTACGAACAGGTCAGGGATCGAAATTATTGTCAAGTTCGTTGGCGCTACCTATAACACCAGCCGAATTTGTTCAGCTTTCAAAGGATATTTAAAAATCTATAGAAAACTGTCTATACTAAAAAAAATCATTCCCACGCCCTAAATATTGTGTAGGTATGAAAACGGTAATTAATGTGTCCATATTAATATACCAACTTAAATTCATATTGGTAATAATAAACTCATCTAATACAAGGATAGAAAGGTAAATCTCCATCAATATACCGAATGATATTATAAACCCTTTTTGTATCCTTTAATTTTGTACAGTGCAGGTATTTCTTAAGCTGATCAAAATCGCCAAATGTTAGCCAGATTGTATATAAATGGCGTTATGGGAGTCAAGGGGTTTATTAATATTTTCATTCAGGGCCTATTTTACACTTATTATGGGTATCACTAGACGATTTTATGTTTGTTAGGAAGGATCTCTAGTAAACAAAGGGGTAAACATGGTCTCAATTAAGGGGGGTCACCTGTTTTTGTCATTTCTGTCTTTTTCTATCTTTCTCTGGCTTGTATCCATTTGGCCCCATTCAGCCTACTGTTTTAAGACGTTTATCCCCATCCAGGTGTCAATTTTTTACTGGTGAGCGGTAGCGAGCCAGCATATTTTTTAGTTTTGTTTGACAGCACGCTAAATTTGTACATTTTTCGATAGAAAAATGTCTCCGGCGAAGCCGGATTTCTTCATATAATGCTGGCTCGCTATCGCTCGCCAGGAAGAAATCGACACCTAGATGGGGATAAACGTCTTAAAATAGTCGGCTGAATGGGGCCGAATGGATACAAGCCAGAGAAAGAGAGAAAAGGACAGAAATAACAACAAGCAGGTCACCCCCCTTAAGTCTCTAGCTCCCACAAGTTCCTCCTAAACTGCATACAAGCGTCCATAGTCATTGTTTTGTCCAGCTGATGGTAAATTGTCATGTTTCTATCTTTGTTACTCAGCTATAAGGTAGATTTTGTAACGAAATATGATGCTAATTATGAAAACTTGGCATTAATACGACACACAACCATAGTAGTTTCATAGTTGTCCATTATTAAGTATCGAGAAATCAGCTACTAAGGGATTCAATTTACCATCAGCTCAGAACAAAATAGACTATAGTAATAGCCAGAATGTATTGCCAAAACGCGTCATAATCATCGAGGGATATTTTCCGTCCACTAAATGTTGTCGTCTTGTTGTGAACGAATTAACTCAATGGGGTAGTGTTTATTTTTTGGTAAATTTACTTAATCACTGTAATATTTGTTTAGTTTCCTTCCTAGACCTCCATCAAGCATTAACCCTTTGAAGCTCTGACGCGTTTTAGCAGTTTATTTTGGCTATCATTAGACGATTTTACGCAGCTTAGGAAGGATTTGTGGGTATTAAAAGGGTAAATACTATCTCAATCAACCCTTTTACTTCTATATACCGTTACTAATCTGAATAAAATCGTCTAATAGTAGCCAGAAAATAGAACAGAAACGCGTATTGGAGCTTGAAAGGGTTAACAAAAACAAAAGAAGACTCCTGTTCGAGGATTTTGTTTTTAAATTTTTCTGTAGAAAAATGTCCCGGTTGAAGGCTGATTCCTCCTGAAATTTCAGGCTCGCTATCACTCGCCAGGAAATAATCGACACCTAAATGGCATGAAAGGTCTTAATATTGACATTGTAATGGGGCGAACAATCTTAAAATCGACAGGATAATGGGGTGGACGTCATAAAATCTGAAAACTAATTGGGGTAAACATGAAGTAGAAGAAGGGTCAGAAAAAGCAACCACCCCCCTTTAACGATACAATGGATTAATACGATGAGGTACAGGAAAGGTCAGAGGTCAAAGTTAGATGACCTCAGGGTTAACCACGGTATATCCCTGTGTCTATCTGGGCTTTCTGTCTCATAATATATCTCTAGGCCTATATACTATATACTATATACTATATACTATATACTATATACTATATACTATATACTATATACTATATACTATATACTATATACTATATACTATATACTATATACTTTATTTTTGTTACAATATTACTTTCTCTCGCTTTTTCTCTCTCTCTCTCTCTCTCTCTCTCTCTCTTTGTCTATCTATCTATCTATCTATCTATTTATCTATATCAATCTATCTCTCTCTCTCTCTCTCTCTCTCTCTCTCTCTATCTTTGTCTATCTTTGTCTATCTATCTATCTATTTATCTATATCAATCTATATATCTCTCTCTCTCTCGATCTATATCTGTATCTATCTATCTATTTATCTCTCTCTCTCTCTCTCTCTCTCTCTCTCTCTCTCTCTCTCTCTCTCTCTCTCTCTCTCTCTCTCTCTCTCTCTCTCTCTCTCTCTCTCTCACATAATAATTAACTTTAAGGAGAACCAGAGGCTTACGGAGACATTGAGATTGGAAATTAAAGTAAAGATGAGATGACAATTAGTTGATTAAATGAATAAATATCTGATGCTAATGGGAGCTATGGAAGAGGAACTGGTTTTAAGGCCATTATTAGCACGTCATTTCACTCACGTCAGGCAAATGTTTGTTTTGTTTTGGTATTTGTTTCGAATCGAGCGTTAACCCGTTCAGTACCAGGGACATCCTTTTCATCACATTCTGGCAACTATTAGACGATTGTATTCCGCTTAGGAAGGCCCTCTAGCAATAATAAGGCTTCAAACTGTCTCAACCAATCCTTTTAACTACCATAGATCCTTCCTAAGCTGCATAATATCGTCTGAATATAACTAGAATGAAATATGCCACACGTCGCTGGTACTCAAAGGGTTAACCTACAGAATGGACTACAGGTGCCTAGTATAAGACATTACTATTTGCAAATATATCGTTATAGTTGTCCACTCTCTCATATCATATCATTGATTGGCAGCACCAATTAGGCGACTCCGATTCAGTAGAGTTTATTGAGGTAGTACAAGATAGTTTTTTATTTCAATTCATAGATACGCCGACTAGAGGTATTAATATTCTTGATTTAGTTTTCAGTAACAATGAACATATGATAAATAATGTAGAGATTGGTGACCACCTAGGAAATAGCGATCATAAATCTATTTATTTTAATATACAATGGACAGGGAATGCTAAGAGAATACGACACTTATCCCAGATTTCAGAAAAGCCGATTATGGTGGGCTAAGAAGAGGCTTAAGGGTGGACCCTATTGTTAAGCAATTAAGTCAGGATATGCCAGAGTTAAACTTGCCACCTACATATAACCAGTTTATTGCTTCACTCCACAATGCTCAAAATAAATATATCCCTAAAAGAAGATTTAGATCGACGCAGAACCAACCAAAATGGATGACTAATAAGCTAATAGATCTTATAGGAAAAAAGAAAGGAATATATCGAAAAATAAAGAAAGGTGAAAATCATTTACATATATACTATCAGACTCTATCAAGACAGGTCAAAAAGGAAATCAGGAAAGCAAAAAAAAATTATGAAATAAGGATAGCCAGCGACTCAAAAAATAACCCTAAAGCTTTTTACCAACTATATAAATCTAAAGTTAGAGATGTAATAGGCCCCCTAAAAACTTCAATAGGAGAAATAACAGAAAATGATTTAGAAATGTGCAGTACATTAAATAGTCAGTTTCTTTCCGTTTTCACTAATGAAAATTTGGCACAGATTCCAGAAGTCAATATGGTATATAGTGATAGTATAGAAAATATGTTAAGTACAGTTAGTATAAGTAGAAATGATGTGCTTAAGGAAATTGACAGACTGAAACCTCAAAAATCGCCTGGTCCTGACGAGGTATATGCTAGAGTATTAAAAGAATGCAGAGATGAGTTAAGTAGTCCATTAGCATTTATATTTAACAAGTCATTAGAAACAGGTTTAGTTCCAGAAGCTTGGAAGCTTGCAAATGTAGTTCCGATCTTCAAAAAAGGTGATAAATCGATAGCATCCAATTACCGTCCCATTAGTCTCACATCAATCATAGGAAAGTTGCTAGAGTCCATTATTGCTAGGAAAATTAGAAGCCACTTAGTAAAATTTAACTTAATAAATTCTTCTCAGCATGGATTCACTCAGGGACGTTCTTGCCTTACTAATTTGCTTAGCTTTTTCTCAGAGGTATATGAAGCAGTAGATAGTGACAAGTCATATGATATTATATATTTAGATTTCAGTAAAGCTTTCGACAGAGTCCCTCATGAGAGATTGATGAGAAAGGTTGAGGCACATGGAATAGGAGGGTCGTTGTTGGGATGGATTAGGTCATGGCTAATTGGTAGGAAACAGAGAGTCAGCATAAATGGTACCAAGTCAGAGTGGGGAGCAGTCAAAAGTGGTGTCCCCCAGGGATCGGTATTAGGTCCCCTGTTGTT
Source organism: Paralithodes platypus (assembly GCA_032716605.1). Taxonomy (NCBI): domain Eukaryota; kingdom Metazoa; phylum Arthropoda; class Malacostraca; order Decapoda; family Lithodidae; genus Paralithodes; species Paralithodes platypus. Next base: position 17,055,083 of record CM064510.1, on the reverse strand, counting down.
TCTTATATACATAAATGACCTAGATTTAGGTATAACTAGTAGGATAAGTAAATTCGCAGACGATACTAAAATGGGGAGATCAATTGATTCAGATAGCGATATAGAGTGCCTCCAAAGGGATCTAGATACCTTACATGAATGGTCAGTAAATTGGCAGATGAAGTTTAACATTGACAAATGCAAGGTATTAAAGATAGGGAAGATGCAAACAAATGTTAAATATAAACTAGCTAATTTAGAATTAGAAAATTCAGACTGCGAGAAAGATCTAGGTGTGTTTGTTAGCAATGATTTGAAGCCTAGAAAACAGTGTATAAGCGTTCGTAATAAGGCAAACAGGATTCTCGGGTTCATCTCTAGGAGTGTGAGTAACAGAACTGCTGATGTTATCTTAAAACTTTACTTGTCATTAGTGAGACCCCATATGGATTATGCTGTCCAATTTTGGTGTCCTTATTACAGAATGGACATAGATTCATTGGAGAGAATTCAGCGTAGAATGACAAAAATGATCCATAATATTAGAAATTTTCCGTATGAAGAAAGGTTGAAGAAATTAGGTTTACATTCGTTAGAGAGACGCAGAGTTAGAGGGGATATGATAGAGGTGTTCAAGTGGGTTAGTGGGATTAACAAAGGGGACATGACAAATGTACTAAAGCTCAGTGATAGCGAAAGAACTCGTACCAATGGTTTCAAATTAGATAAATTTCGTTTCAGAAAAGATATAGGCAAATATTGGTTTGGTAACAGAGTTGTAGATGGGTGGAATAGGCTACCAAGTGATATAGTGGGATCAAGAACGATAGGGAGCTTTAAGAAAAAATTGGATAAGCATATGGACGAGAAGGGTTGGGTGTGAAGGGAGATCAGCCGGGTTGGGCCAATCAGCGCTCTGCAGACCCCCGTAATCCTGCGTTAATCTCTAACCGGTTTGGTAAGATGATCCTCAGGGTATTAGAGTGTTGAGCCTATAATTGGGCTTTGTAATTGGGGTTGTGTGGGACAGGGATCTGCCTTGCTTAGGCCAATCGGCTTTCTGCAGACTCCCATTTTCTTATGTTCTTATGTTCTTATATCAAATAATATCATTGAATGTTTTACTGTCCAGACTTTCAAAAATCAACTAGATAAATATTTTGCTCTAAACCCTTGATTAACTGCGTTTACCAATGAATAGTCTCCTTTCATACTGTGATATCCATTTTCACGCAGATTAACCCTTTCAAGCTCCAGGACGCATTTCTTTTCTGTTTTCTGGTATTTATTAGACGATTTTATTCAGATTAAGAAGGGTATATGGAAGTCAGAGGGTTGATTGAGATAGTCTTTACCGTTTTAATACCCACAGATCCTTCCTAAGCGGCATAAAATCGTCTAATGATAGCCAAAATAAACTGCTAAAACGCATCAGAGCTTTAAGGGGTTAAGTAGATATGATACACGCAGCCTCGTAGGGAGCAATGTATCTGTTGTTGCTTGTTTTCCTCAATATTCCTATGTAAGCTATAAGGATTGATGTGAAATTGATACATGAGTTGATAGTATAGGCGAATAAGACATTTGAATTTAATATTTTTAAATAACTTTAAAGACATTACCAACAAAATTCCAACAATCAGGAAAAAAATATAACTAAATAATTATAGATACCCGAATTTAGAGTACTTTGTTTTATCAACTCTGCGAAGCAGAGTGGTATCGCGCAAACAGATCCCGCCCGTATACTGTGCACCACCAGCCAGCCTGTCTGTCGTCGTCCGTCGTCGTCCGTCGTCGTCTGTCCGGAAACTCCTCCTAGACCGTTCGATGGATTTTCACCAAATTTCACAGGTATATCTATTTGGTCAGTGCAATGGTCAGTCAAAAAGATTTTTTTTCATTTAACTTAAAGATTAAGGTCAAAGGTCAAGGTTAACAATAAGGTCAATATTTCATATTTTTTAGTTTTTACTCAAATTTCTAAATTTTCACTATACAAGTTACTGGTAACCTTAATATTGTATTGACCAAATTATAGGTAAATATTCCAACGGGTAAGGTCAAAGGTCAAGGTCAAAAGTCAAAATAAGTTTTTCACTAGTATTTCTTATACTAACTGTTAGATTCTCACTAGGCTTATTACCATATATATCCGGAATACCTAGGCCAAGGTCATACAAGAAACTATGCAATTCCATATGAAAGGTCAAGGTCACAGGTCAAGGTCAAATAAAAGGTCAATATGCTATTTTCTTTGTTTTTCATGCAAACTTCAAAAAATTTGGTGAGATAGTTGCACTTTAAATGAAAAGGAAAACAATACAATTGGACACACATATGATGAAGGTCAAGATAAAGGTCAAAGGTCAAGGTCAACTATTCTATTAATATATATGGAACTAACTGCTGGGTTTTAATAAAATTAGGCATGCTTATTTGATTTTCCAGGGCAATGTCAATGAAAAAAAATTACTCTTACATAAAGGTCTAGGTCACAGTTCAAGGTCAAAGGTCAACTTTTACTATTTATTTTACTTTTTACTCAAATGTCTTCATTTTCACTAGGCCTATACAAGTTACTGGTAACCTTGATATCGTATTTCCTAAATCTTAGATGAATATTTTAAAGGGTAAGGTCAAAGGTCAAAATAGTTTGTTTACTAGTATTTAATATACTGTTACATTCTCACTAGGCTTACCATGTATATTCGGAATACCTAGGCCAAGGTCATACAAGAAACTATTCAATTCCAAATGAAAGGTCAAGGTCACCAGTCAAGGTCAAATAAAAGGTCAATATGCTAGTTTCTTTACTTTTCATGCAAACTTCACAAAATTTGGTGAGATAGTTGCACTTTAAGTGAAAAGGAAAATAATAAATGTTGAGACATAAAGTTCAAGATAAAGGTCAAAGGTCAAGGTCAACTGTTCTATTAATATACTGTATATGAAACTAACTGATGGGTTTTAATGAAATTAGGCATGCTTATTTGATTTTCATAGGCAATGTCAATGCAAACAAAAATGTACTTTTACATAAAGGTCAAGGTCACAGGTCAAGGTCAAAGACAACTTTTATTATTTATTAAAAAAGATTGCTCAACTTTTGGAAAACTGGCTGTGTTATGACTTATTACTTAAATATTATATATATCAAATTTCACATAAATATTGTAAAAGTTAATGTCAGAGGTCAGGGTCAAAACAAGAGTATTTGTAATTTTCCCTAAACTCCTCCTAGATAGTTTAATGTATTGTCACCAAATTATACAGGCAAATTCAGTTGGTCAATGCGACGACCATCCAAATATATATATTTTATTTTAAGTCAAAGGTCAAAGGTCAAGGTCACAGTATATGATCACTATTTGTAATCAATATGTTTTTATACAAATTACTCCATTTTCATAATGCTAGTTAATACGAACATTGCTGTTAAGCTAACTAAATCCTGGATAAGAAATTCTAAGGTCGAAGGTCAAGGTCAAAGGTCAAGGTTAAAGGTCGAAATATGATTTTATTAATATTTTCTATTTAATGTAAGATTCTCATTAGGCATGTCATGCATATTCGGAATGCCTAGACCAAGGCCATACAAGAATAAACATAATTCCATTTGATAGGTCAAGGTCACAGATCAACGTTATATATAAGGTTAATATGCTAATTTCTTTACTATTCATGTAAACTTCACAAAATTCGTTGAAACAGTTGTGCTTTAAGGGAAAATTTTAAATTTTCAGACATCATGAAGGTCAAGATGAAGGTCAAAGGTCATGGTCAACTATTTCTTTAATACCTTTGAAACTAACTGATGATCTTTGATGACATTTGGCAGACTTATTTGATTTTCTAGGGTTTCATCAAAGCAAACAAAAATACAATCCTACATAAAGGTCAAGGTCAAGGTCACAGGCCAAGGTCAAAAGTTAACCTTCATCATAAAAAATACTATATTTTCGATAAGCTGACGACTGTTAGTTGCATTTTACTTAAATATCATATATTTCAATCATGCATATATATATATATATATATATATATATATATATATATATAGATACTGTATATTATAATACTTAACATTAAAGGTCAAGATCAAATAACAAACGAAGAGTGTTAATAATGTTCTTTAAACTCTTCCTAGACTGTTATGTAACCCGTTGTGTACCGGTGACGTCTTTTTTATTGTATTCCAGCTATAATTAGACGATTTTGTGGAGTGTATGAAGGATCTGTGGTAGTAAAAAGGGTTAATTAAGATAATCGAAAGCCTGCTAATTCTATGGAGGCCCTTCATTAACTAAATAAAATAGTCTTAATATCCAGTATGAAATTAAACCAACAGAACTGTACTGAATGGGTTACGTATCTTCACCAAATTTTGCTGGTAAATTTGGTTGGTCAATGCAACGATTGTCCACATTTTGTGCTTTTGTTATACAAAGGTCAAGGTGAATTGTGAAGGTCACAGATTATGGTTACTATTTTTTTCTTATATATATTCTAAATTTGAATTACACCATATTCAAAATGCTACAAAATAGTGTTACGCTGACCTTATTATAGATAAATATTCCAATGGTTAAGATTCAATGTGATTATAAATGTAATTATATATATATATATATATATATATATATATATATATAGATATACTGTATATATTATATATAATATGTTCTCTCCGCTAACCAACTTTTTAATATAATATATATCAGTATATGTATATAATTATGTATATACGGTATATATATATATACAGTATACACTATATATATATATATATATATATATATATATATATATATATATATAATAATAATAAACCGATTTTACCTAAGAGATTCAATACTACTTGCAGAATTCAAGGTCGCAGAGTTGCGTATGCATTTTTTTTTTTTTTTTTTTGGTATTTCGAAAACTGCACACCTACTTTATTGTAATTAGTAGAGGAAGAAAATATGTACTTAAATGACACACGCAGAAGAAATACATACTTATCAGGAAGTTAGAGAAAGGAAGAGATAAAACTGTAAGATAACCAGATGCGAATGAACAGTAAGAGAGAAACAGGGAGGTAATATTAAGGGGGCAGTGCTTGATTTTTGGTCGATGTGTTCATATATTAACTTATTTTTTAGTTTCCTCGCTAGACATCCATCAAGCTTAGACAAAAAAACCGTCTTAAAATCTCAAAACTAATGGGGCTAAACATGAGGGAGAAAGGGGTCCCGAAAAGAAAGCACTCGCCCCTTAAGACTGCAAAGAGAACCAGACGCGAATGAAAATTAAGAGGGAGAAACAAGGGAGGTGATATTAAAAGATAAGAGAGATTGTGAGGCCAGATACACGCTAGATTGAAAGGAGAGACAAGAATGAGAAAACTCCAAGGACGGAGAGACGCAGACATGGAGGTATATATATATATATATACTATATATATATATATATATATATATATATATATATATATATATATATATATATACTCTATATACTGTATATATATATATATATACTGTATATATATATATATATATATATATATATATATATATGTATATATATATATATATATTGCATACAGTCTGCAACCTTTCAATTGGTAGACGTGCTTCCTAACATGAATAAAATTGTCTAGTTGTTGCCAGAAAATAATGAAAAGGATATTACCGGTACTGCAAGGCTTAAATGTATAAAAATACGGCGTCACACGATATTCACGACATTCTTATGTATAAAATACATCGAAGTTCCCTATGGGACAAATGTTTCTCGACCACTCTGTATACTGTATGTACAGCAACTGATACATGTTCGGGAGTCCTTGCAATTTTCTTTACGCAAATATATCCATTTTGATTGATGCTCAGATCAATTCAACTATATATCATTGAATACATATTATGCATTTAATAACCCTTTTTGTACCGGCGCAGTTCTTTTTAATTTATTCTGGCTACTACAAGACGATTTTCTTTTCAGTTAAAAATTAGTTTCCACCAATTAACAGGCTTCGAACTATATCGCTTAACCATTCTACTACCACATGTCCTTCTTAAACTGCAGAAAGTCGTCTAAATATGGCTAGGATATAATTACATACACGTCGTTTGTACAGAAGGGTTTAATAGAGATCTGACTTGACCTGAACATCAATCGAAATGGATATATTTGCATAAAGAAAATTGCAAAAGCTCACGATTATAAATACATGAATACACAGACACCACAGACCTTACGAGCCAAACAAGGTGGTCAGAACTTCATTCTAGTTGAGACATTAAAACCCCAAAGTAATGAAAAGTGGAAGAAAAACATAGCACAGATGAAAGCTCTCTCTGCCCACCCGTCGTTTAGTGCAAAGGGTTACAAATGGCGAGCCTTTGCTGTATATACGTATTACCTGAAGATCGGGAATGTCTTATTAAAGGTAAGATGCAAGTAGGAAGAGAGGGAAAAAGGAAGGAGGGAACGAGAGGAAAAGAAGGAACAGGAAGAAAGGAAAAGAAGTATAGAAGAGGTGAAAGAGAGAAGGAAAGGAAAGAGAAGAGGAAAACATGAAAGGAATTTTGGAAGAGGAAGAGATGGAAGTGAATGCAAGAGGAAGAGATTAAATGAAATGGATGAGAGAGAGAGAAAAGGAGCGAAGGAGAGAAGAGGTGGAAGAGAGGAAGAAAGGAGAGGGAAGAGGGAGTGAGAAAGGGAGTGAAGGAGAGAAGAGGTGGAAGAGAGGAAGAAATACAAAGGAAGGGGGAGAGATAAAAGGAGCGGGAGAGAAGAGGTGGAAGAAAGGAGAGGAAAGAGGGAGAGAGACAAGGAGAGAAGGAGAGAAGAGGTGGAAGAGAGGAAGAAAGGAAAGGGAAGAGGAAGAGAGAAAAGGAGCGAAGGATGGAAGAGGTGGAAGAGAGGAAGAGGAAAGAGGAAGAGAGAAAAGGAGCGAAGGAGGGAACAGGTGGAAGAGAGGAATAAAGGAAAGGAAAGAGGAAATGATAACATAATATATGGAGAGAATGAATCAGGCTATATGGGGTGGAAAGGAAGAACGAAGATTAAGGAGGGGATATATGTAGAGAGAGAGAGAGAGAGAGAGAGAGAGAGAGAGAGAGAGAGAGAGAGAGAGAGAGAGAGAGAGAGAGAGAGAGAGAGAGAGAGAGAGACAGACAAACAGACAATATGTAGGGAAGGAATGGAAAGAAGAAGGAATGGAAGGAAGGATGATAAACAGGAGATAAGACACAGCAAAATAGAGGACAGGTGAAGGAGAGATGGAGATAATAGTAAAGGGTATTTTAGGGTAATAATAAAAGGAATGGATAAAAAGGGAGGAAGAGAATATTGAAGACAAGAAAGAAGAACATAAGTACATAAGAAAACAGGAGACTACAGACAGCCGATTGGCCCACATGTGGCAGATTCATCTCACACCAAACCTAAAAACACAAAGAAGGAAGAAAAGAAAGTATATAGAAAGATACATATACACTGAGAGACAGACATATAAACAGAGAGACAGACAAACTGGCAGATAGACAAGCAAATAGAAACATATTTACAGACAGAAAGCAAGACAGAGATATTGAATTTTCACCTCAAATCCACTAAAAAAACGAGCAGAGAGATTATTTTTTCGCCTCACATCCACCAAAAAAACAAAAAAACGTATGCAAACAATATACATATGAATAACACATATAATAATACACCCAACAGTGAGATTGTATTTTCTCCTCAAATCCACTCCATAAAGAATCAGGAGCGGCAGAAATGAGCTCGCATCAGATTCCGGAAACCCTGCCTTTCAATCGGCTTCCTCGCAGATATTGGGCTTCGATAATCACTCTCTGAAAGAACTGGTAAACTGGGAGTTGAACCGGAGCAATTGTGTTTGAAGACTTGAATGAATTTGAGAAGGAATACGAGGAAATTCACCTAAAATACCCTGGTCTGGGCCATTGTATCCCTTCCAAAGACATGATTTAATAATTATATATATACCAGAATGTTATCTCTACTATTATACAATAATAAATACTGGACTCTGCTTATATTAAGGGGAGATCTCCACTTGAGGGATTTTTTTCTTGACCCCTTTCACCCTCATGTTTAGCCCCATTGCTTTTGATATTATAAAACGTTCGCCCCATTAGTTTAGCGATTTTAAGAACTTTCACCCCATATTAAGACCTTTCGTGCCATTCAGGTGTCGATTTTTTCCTGGCGAGCGATAGCGAGCCTGTAATTTAAGAGGAACCGGCCTTTGGCCGGGACATTTTTCTACCGAAAAATGTACAAATTTATCTTGAAAGGGACTCAAGGGGGTGTAATTTCAAGCTTGATGGAAGTTTAGGAAACACACTAAAAGCCTCCCCTTAAACATCCTGCTGTGAAGGAACTGATTATGTTATACCTTGTTCCATATAAGTTGGTCAAAACTCTTAAACGTTATCTTCAATTAAACTAAAAAAAACGACTAGAGTAATCGAGCTTATATTTGAACCATTTGGGAAGGATAAACTAGGGAATATATGTAGAAATTTACATCCATTTGCTCTTGCTCTTTTTGAGTTATAGAGGTTAGAGTTCACGATCTCTGGCCTACATTTTGAAACACGGTATAGGGACTGTTATTACTGTGTTGGTGGTGTAATGGTTTAGGTGTTTATAATACAGTATATATGTTCTGGGTGTGGTGTCCCGAGTTCGAATCCCGGGAGGACCATATGCTTTCATTAGTTTATTCAATTACATTGGGGTATGTAATTGATGATTAATGTTAAGAACAGGGTGTTACTTATTACCTGGCAGCCATCAACGATATATCCGCTCCTACCTTGTTCTTTTCCAGTTGGGTTGGGGATAAATCACAGGTCCAATACGTGACTGACTAGTAACCCCGATGTGTAAAGAGGGAGTGTGTGTGTGTTTTTGTGTGTGTGTGTGTGTGTGTGTGTTGTGTGTGTGTGAGAGAGAGAGAGAGAGTGAGAGTGAGTGATAGTCTCTGAGTATGAGTGTGTGTGTGTGTGATTGTATGTGAGTGTTTATAAGAGAGAGAGAGAGAGAGAGAGAGATACAGACAGAGCGTTCATATTGGATCATACCTTTGTAGTGTGCAATTGCATCTAATGAATATGTGATGATGTTGGCAAATGCATGAGAATGCAAAAACATTAACCCTCTGAAGCTCTGACGCGTTTTAGCAGTATATTTTGGTTATCATTAGACGAGTTTATGCAGCTTAGGAAGGATCTGTGGGTATTACAAGGGTAAAGACTATCTCAATTAACCCTCTGACTTTCATATACCCTTCCTAATCTGAATATAATCATCTAATAATAACAACCAGAAAACAAAACAGAAATGTGTATTGGAGCTTGAAAGGGTTAATCGCGGTTCAAAAGAAAAACAGAAAACGCCATTTCGAAGCAGCTCTCATATAATCTCTTTCAACACCGGTACAAGTTCTTTTGATCGAATGAAAGCTTGTTTGTATGACCTCAAATATTGTGAAAATAGTGGAAAGTAAACGTCAGAATAGAAACTCTCTTAAAGTTTGGGAATACGTATCTGTTAAGGGGAGATATCCACTTGAGGGACTTTTTTCTTGACCCCTTTCTCCCTCATGTTTAGCCCCATTGCTTTTGAGATTTTAAGACGTTTGCCCCATTAGTTTGGTGATTTTTAAGAATTTCCGCCCCATTCTGTCAATTTTAAGACCTTTCGTGCCATTTAGTGTCGATTTTATCCTGGCGAGCGACAGCGAGCCTGTAATTTAAGAGTAATCGGCCTTCGGCCGGGACATTTTTCTACCGAAAAATGTACAAATTTATCTTGAAAGGGGGTCAAGGGGGTGAAATTTTAAGATTGCTGGAGGAGTAGGAAACAAACTAGAAACCTCCCCTTAACAGTCAAATTTAATTATTTCCCTACTTTCATTACTTCCAAGTATTCAATCAATCAATCAAACAATCAAACTTTATTTCCTATTAATTAAATGAATAATACATATGACTTAAAAAATACTAAAATACAGTATTACCTATCGGATACGCTATAAGTTACTGCTAGAAAACTTAGAATAAGTAACCCGACATATTTTTAACTAGATGCTTTTCCCAACTGCCTATAATCGTTGAATGTCATATCGAATTATATGTTATTGTTATTGCTGTTGTCATTATAGATTGCAGTAAAATATTAAATCATAGGAATTACAGCAAAAAACACTGGAAATCCCTATTTGTAAACTCTCAATCTATATTGGTTGAAAGGCCAATTGTACCAAAGTGATATGTTGTTGTTGTTGTTGTTGTTGGTGTTGTTGTTGGTGTTGTTGTTGTTGTTGTTGGTGTTGTTGTTGTTGTTGTTGGTGTTGTTGGTGTTGTTGTTGTTGTTGTTGTTGTTGTTGTTGTTGTTGTTGTTCTTGTTGTTGTATGTGAATTATAGGTTTCGGAATTACATACTCGACATACATATTATACATGTAATGTAGTTTGTCTTAGATTGATGATGGGTAAATTATAATTTAACTTGCCACAAGCTTACAATTCAAGCCTATTTAGCTCTATTTGCTGAATAGATAATATTTACATAATATTATATGTAGCAATACATTATTTTCAAATTATCAATTAGAGTGTGTGTATGTACGAGTGTATTAGAGTGTGTGTATGTACGAGTGTATTAGAGTGTGTGTATGTACGAGTGCATTAGAGTGTGTGTATGTACGAGTGTATTAGAGTGTGTGTATGTACGAGTGTATTAGAGTGTGTGTATGTACGAGTGTATTAGAGTGTGTGTATGTACGAGTGTATTAGAGTGTGTGTATGTACGAGTGTATTAGAGTGTATATATGTATGAGTGTATTACAGTGTGTATGCACGAGTGTATTAGAGTATGTGTATGTACGAGTGTATTAGAGTGTGGGTATGTACGAGTGTATTAGAGTGTGTATGTACGAGTGTATTAGAGTGTGTGTATGTACGAGTGTATTAGAGTGTGTGTATGTACGAGTGTATTAGAGTGTGTGTATGTACGAGTGTATTAGAGTGTGTGTATGTACGAGTGTATTAGAGTGTGTGTATGTACGAGTGTATTAGAGTGTGTGTATGTACGAGTGTATTAGAGTGTGTGTATGTACGAGTGTATTAGAGTGTGTGTATGTACGAGTGTATTAGAGTGTGTGTATGTACGAGTGTATTAGAGTGTGTGTATGTACGAGTGTATTAGAGTGTGTGTATGTACGAGTGTATTAGAGTGTGTGTATGTACGAGTGCATTAGAGTGTGTGTATGTACGAGTGTATTAGAGTGTGTATGTACGAGTGTATTAGAGTGTGTGTATGTACGAGTGTATTAGAGTGTGTGTATGTACGAGTGTATTAGAGTGTGTGTATGTACGAGTGTATTAGAGTGTGGGTATGTACGAGTGTATTAGAGTGTGTGTATGTACGAGTGTATTAGAGTGTGGGTATGTACGAGTGTATTAGAGTGTGGGTATGTACGAGTGTATTAGAGTGTGTGTATGTACGAGTGTATTAGAGTGTGGGTATGTACGAGTGTATTAGAGTGTGTGTATGTACGAGTGTATTAGAGTGTGTGTATGTACGAGTGTATTTGATTAGAGTGTGTGCATGTACGAGTGTATTTGATTAGAGTGTGTGTATGTGTATGAGTGTTCGAGAATTCTTCACTGACGAGCAGTTGGCCGTAATATATAAAAGTCATGTGCGCTCTCAGATGGATTACTGTTCACCTCTGTGGGGTGGAAGTGGAGTGGTTGCATTGAGGCAGTTGGACAAAATTCAAAATAAAGCTATTAGATTAATCAATAACCCTGCAATCACACAGGACCTTCCTACATTAGCCATACGAAGAAACGTTGCATCCCTTGCATTATTCTACAGATATTTTCACAGCAATTGTTCCGAGGAACTTGCTTCAATTGTGCCGCCTCTCCACATCTTTCCCGTAGAACTAGGGCAGCTGAGAGCGCCCATGAATTTACACTTTCTCCACAATACAGAACTTCTGCTTATCAGAATTCATTTATCCCCAGAGCTATTCTTTGGAATTCACTTCCCTCGAATTGCTTTCCACAAACTTACAATCAACAAATGTTTAAATCCAGTTGTTACAAACATTTTATGAATGGAGGATGCCTTTAGGCACATGGACCTTTTTGTTTTATCTGTGTTTTTCCTTCCTCCATTCATTGTCTCTTAAAAAAAAAAAAAAAAAAAAAAAAAATGTACGAGTGTATTTGATTGCTTGTGAGTGAGCCTGTGTGTGTGTTTGTATGTAATAGTAGTTGTATGTGTGTTTGTATGAGTGCATACATTCTGTATATATATACTGTATATAGACAACCAGTATATGACAGAAAATCTAGATGTGTAATAAAAAAAGATAAATTTATAACAAAAAAGACCCCAAAAACCTTATATATTAGAAGAAAAAAAATCAGAAAGTATCTCGCCAATTAAAAGGTACAGTTGCAATCATACTATTTTACTTTCATACAGAAGATCACGACGAGGAACAGAACTTACGTGGCCAACTGTACACACGTAAATATAATACAGCTAGGAAGAACAATAGAAAAATAGAAACTTCCACCCTCCGAAACAAAATAATAAAAAGTTTCGTTGTTAGTAAGTTTCACCAGCGGCTTCAAAGTTTGGAGAGGATAACAACAAAAATAGTGGAAAAATCGTTTAGACAAATATTACAATGTGGACAGAAAAGTGATGAAAAATGAAAGAAACAAATATTAGTTTAGGGAAAAGAAACTCATCAGGAAGTTGGTGGGATCCTTGTTTTTTTTTTCTCTCTCTCTCTCTCTCTCTCTCTCTCTCTCTCTCTCTCTCTCTCTCTCTCTCTCTCTCTCTCTCTCTCTCTCTATCTATCTATCTATCTATCTATCTATCTATCTCTATCTATATATCTACCTAGCTACAGTATCTATCTATCTCTCTATCTATCTATCTATCTATGTGTGTGTGTGTGTTTCTGTGTGTGTGTATACAGGATGTCCTAATATAGGTGTGTCATTAACATAACTAGAGTTGGTCCGGTATTATCATGTGTTCCCCCATAATGTTAATGGACTCACCTGCCAACTCCACCAGGTGAGTCTATTAGCTCTACAGGGGAGTACAGGTAATGCCAAACCAATAACTGGCTCTCTTAACCCCTTCTGTACCAGCGACGTCTTTTTAATTTTGTGTTTGCCATACTTAGAGAATGTTTGTGTAGCTTCAGAAGGATGTGTTGTAGTATATTTTGGCTCGAACATCCCTTGATTTTGGCCCTGTCACTCTTTCAACTATGGGGGAGGCACTCGCTATAGGCAGTTCTGCCTTTTTCCTCCCTCAATCACATAGAAAACAAAAATTGGGTTAAGTGAGATAGTTCGAAGCCTGTTAATTGCGGAGGGACATCTTAAGCTGAATAATATCGTCTAAATATATCCAGAATAATACTAAAAGGACGGCACCAGTACAAAAGGGCTTACTAATGAAAACTGTCTAGTTTATCATAGAATATTTTATGTTGAACTGGCACACCTATTCTGGGACCCCCTGTATCACATACATACACACGGTCACGATGGCTGAGTTCACCAAGTCACTGTACTTGGACTGATGGGTATAGCGGTGGGGGTTTAAATCCACACGCCGGCAGGGGAAGTTCCTCGCAATAACTTTCCCTGGCCGTGAAGGTTAGGTCTGGACGGACAACTCTATGAGGACCACAAAGTCTCCTGCCCACATCCTACTCCCCCGAGGGTATGCATGCGCTCATATTAGAAACCAAGATCAGTCTGTTGACCAGATAGAATAAAGTCTAGCTTAAGTCTAGGATAAGGAACTGTGTATTTTTAGTTTCATTGGCTGCCGGCTCGAAATACCGTTTATTTACACACACAGCGCAACCCACCCACACACTTCAGTATCTTTAGCTTATATACACCAGCTAACACACACACACACACACACACACACACACACACACTCTCTCTAGTCCCCCTCCAAACACACATACACTCTCTAGCCTTCCCCCCCCCCCCCACACTCACACATACACCCACAGACACACACACTCTAGTCCCTCCCCCTCCCTCCCTCCCCCCAACCAACACCCACACCCTTGGGTACCTTTAATGTTCAGGCAACAGATAACATTATGATAATTGCACCATAAACCTCCGTAGCCCTGAAGCACCTACTACCACCCACACACACACACAGAGACAGTCATACCACCAGCTGTAGGGGGATGTATATTTAGTAGTATGTATTCCTTCATTTATATATGTATGTATTTATTATTCTTATTTTCCTCCCTTGACCTCCCTGCGATAATTTTGTTTATAGTTTTCGATGGAAAGCCGATTCTTGCTATATTACAGGTTCGCTATCGCTCACCAGAAAAAATCGACATCTTAATGGTACGAAAGATCTTATTGATGACAAAGAAACGGGGCAAAAGGTCTTAAAATTTAGAAAATAAGGGTCCGAACTCCTTATAATTACTACTTTTACTTCAGATAACACTACCATAATTGAACCAGGAACCTCCGGAGACCTGAAGCACCTGCTATGGTCCATTCATTATAGGTAGGCCAGAAATCACGACTCACAGCATCTGTAACACAAATAGGACTAGAGAAATCGAGCTAATAATTCCACTATTTGGGAAGGGTCAACCAGGGAATAGGTGTGGAAATATACAGCCCATTTGCTCTTGCCCTTTTTGAGTTACAGAGGTTAGGGTTCACGAATTCTGGCCTAACTAGAATGAACATACTATAGCATCCACACAAGGATAGTCACACGAACGTCTTAACCCCTTCACCACCATGACGCATTCTTACTTTGGATTCGGGCTAAAATTAGATGATTTTATGCAGTTTAAGAAGGACCTGTGTTATTAAGTGGGTTGATTCAGATCGTATTTACCCATTTGAGTCGTAGCTTCAACCATATTATTTTGACTGCCATGCATACAATCATGAAGTAGATAAAATGTATTGATGGAGGTCTAGGGAAGAAACGAAAAAACTAAATATATATTCCTAATTCATTAAGTATATACATATCTTCCCTAAGTTCTCTCGTGTAAATCCGGAATAGCGCACTCCGGGTTGCCAACGAACTGAACGGAACTGATAGCCGGAATGTGGTTTATACTCGTTAGCTTCGTTAATAGGAGATGGTCCGTATTTCTGGTCTCCCTTCTTACTCGTGTGTAGTCGCATTAACTTTCAGATTTTAAGACGTTCGGCCCATTACTTTGACGATTTTTACACCTTTCGCCCCATTTCGTTGTCAATTTTAAGACCCTTCGTGCCATTTAGTTGTCGATTGTTTCCTGGCGAGCGATAGCGAGCCTTTAACATAAGGGGAATCGGCCTTCGGCCGGGACATTTTTCTATCGAAAAATGTACAAATTTATCTTGAAGGAGGGTCTTGGGTTTTTTTTTTAAAACTTGTTGGAGGTCTAGGAAGGAAACGAAAATATATTTATATAAATTTACAAATGCATGCACATATTTCCCTTAAACTCTCGTATAAATCTGGAATAGCACACTCCGGGTTGCCAACGAACTGAACGGAACTGATAGCCGGAATCTCGTTAGCTTCGTTAATAAAGGGAGAGGCGGAGGGTTAACGCTATACTGAAGTTCGGGTTTAATGAGTTTCCGGGAGTGTGGTGGTAGTTATGGTGGTGATGGCTGTGTACGTTGATTGGTTAGTTGGTAGGTTGGTTGGTTGGTTTGAAAGTTGTTTGTTTGGTTGGTTGATTGATTGTTGATTGATTGGTGTGTTAGTTGGTTGATAGGTACGTCAATTGTTTGGTTGGTTGGTTGGTTTGAAAGTTGTTTGTTTGGTTGGTTGATTGATTGTTGATTGATTGGTGTGTTAGTTGGTTGATAGGTACGTCAATTGTTTGGTTGGTTGGTTATCTGGTAAGTTGATTAGTTGGTTGGTTAGGTGTCTGGTTGGTTGATTTGTAGATTAGTTAGAAGGATAGTCAATCGGTAGGTTGAAAGGTTGGTTCAATGGTTTTTTGTAGTTAGATAGAAAGAGTTGGTAATTTCCTTTTTTTTTTTAAATATCAGGCTTATCGGATTCGGTCGGCTTTGTAGGTGTGTGTAATTATGTTTTGTTTGTGTATAGCCACTTGTGTACGTGTGTGTAATTCGTGTGTGTACGTATGTGTAATTCGTGTACGTGTGTGTAATTCGTGTACGTGTGTGTAATTCGTGTACGTGTGTGTAAAGCAACTCAGGGTGATTAACAAAATTCCTTGGTAAACATTATGTGCATCCAACTCTATTGTTTCCATTTATTCGAAGTTAAACAGAATGTATGAATATAATAAGACAATGGTATAGCAATGTTAGAGTATAAATTATTAGCATATATCAGTCAATAATAAGAAGCTGTGCCGTGTTTAAGGTTAACTGCACTCACCTTCCGACTCCATCCCCGTTTGTTTTTAACTTGTTACTAAAGGTGAATACACTGTCTATCCGAGTGAGAACTGAGCGTCCTCTGCCATACCCATAGCTTACTCTGACTGTTCCTTTTACTTATATATCTTCTAGATTTCCAGTGGCGGCGTCTTTTCTGTGGATTGACCTCCCTACTGCCAACCTAGAAGTTGGCAGATTGGGAGCAAAAGCGTCACATTTTTCCCTTGCCCCTCAACTTTCCCTTCATAATTGCTGAGGGGCACAGGGCCTTGTGTGGGGCTTTGGTTTCCCGGGTGTTTCCGCACCCTCCTTAGCTCCCTGCCTTGGAGTGGCTTCGGTCACCCGGGCTTTGTTAGTGGTAAGCAGGGAGGATTTTGTGGGGGCGCTCGTTTATGGCCTTGGCCTTGCTCGAGACCTTGGGGCTGTTCGGCCAGACAGCCTGGGGAACAACAACAACAACAACAACAACACGAATTATCTATTAATACGGTATTTAACCCTCCAGCCCCGGGGGCTATAGCTTGCGACTGTGCTGCGGTACCGGGTGTTTTGACGATCTTTGGCCTATGTTAACTACTCTGTAAGTCAATGAATATGGCATGTAATGTTGTGAATAAAAAAGAATAATGTTCCACAAACCTTCCTCTGTCGAATGGCGTTGAGTAGAGGTCTCTAGCCCCTCTGGTTGCATAATGGTGAGTGCGGGAAGACGAGTGCTTTTCGGCGGCAAATTCTTCCCGCGTTCGGACGCGTCGCCCCGGCCATGGCTACGACGCACCTAGCTGCTCGTCGCGCCAAAGTATTTATCTCCCTTAGACGATTTTAGTGTTTGATATTGAGAATGTGATGTTTATTTGATATTTTCTAGTTATTTTGAGGCCAATTATATAAAATATGTTTATTAGGGTATCACTGTCACTGATATTGCTAATTTTCACTCGATACCGTACATTTTATTAGTAATTGAGGTAGGTTATTGTTGTATTAGGCACTGATTATTCGTTATCACAGGTGTTTATTATACTTTGGCCATCAAATATTAGGTCTTGTGTCACTTTCACTTTGACAAATATGCTTTAGAGAGTGTCACTGTCACTGATAATGCTCATTTTCACTCGATACCGTACATTTTATTAGTAATTGAGGTAGGTTATTGTTGTATTAGGCACTGATTATTCGTTATCACAGGTGTTTATTATACTTTGGCCATCAAATATTAGGTCTTGTGTCACTTTCACTTTGACAAATATGCTTTAGAGAGTGTCACTGTCACTGATAATGCTCATTTTCACTCGATACCGTACATTTTATTAGTAATTGAGGTAGGTTATTGTTGTATTAGGCACTGATTATTCGTTATCACAGGTGTTTATTATACTTTGGCCATCAAATATTAGGTCTTGTGTCACTTTCACTTAGTTATATGATTTATATTTATGAGTTATAACGTTTTATATACAATTTATTGTGTCTTTTTTCACTGATTTATATATTTCTATAGGTTCTAATCATATGAATGTCACTTGGTATATACATATGTGTCACTTTCACATATTATTATGGTGTAATTGTATTTGTATAAATGTTTTCATAATACATGACTTTTGTATAACAATAAATTGGTTTACTTCCACTTTTTGCCTATATATATATACTGTACATATTGTCATTATCTTTGGCACTTTCACTATGATTATTAGAACTCCAGCTTGGAGTGGTAATCAAAGAAGCACTCTAAAGCACAGAGTGCCACCTTGCACTCCCACACACTCCATGGTTGACTTTTTACCTGGCCTCGGCCTCACCCTGCTGTTGTAGCAGACATGGCACCGCTTCTACTGTGTTCTTCCTGATTCATTCTGAGGCAGGGAACCAAGCCTGTGCCTAATCAAGTATTGAGCACACTGCAAGCGGTCAATAACGGCGGGCCCAGGATGTGCCACTGCCCTCTGTGGCGTAGCATACTTCTCCAGGAGCTCCGTCAACACCTGCTTTTGGAACCTCCGCAGGCTATTGAACTTCATGGGTGTGTTCACATTCCGAAGCTTGTATATATTGTAGGCATTCAGAACTGACATGTCCACCATATGCAGAAAGAACTTTTTGTACCATCTGCACGAGGTACGCAGGCAGTCAATGAAGCCTATCTGCATGTCGGACTTGTCCACCAGCCTCATGTTGATGTTGTAGTCCAGGACAGCATCGGGCTTGGTCACCCTGGCCTGGGTGTGGCGATCCACCTTGCCAGTCTCCACCATTTCCCCCTTGTGGATGGTGGTCAGGAGGTTGACCTTCCGCTGGTCGTGCCAGTGGATAGCCAGAATGGGCCCCGACTTCTTCTTGAACACATCACCTTTTTTGGTCTTTGGAGGGAAAGGTGGCATGCCCTTCCTTTTCCCTCGTACTGTGCCTACAGTCCCCGTCTTGCGCTCATGCAGGTACTGTGAGAGAGTGGGGGACGTGTAATAATTGTCCGTGTAGAGGACGTGATTCTTGTGAAAGTAGCGGTCCATCATGGCTTGCACCACTGCTCCGCCAAAGCCAATGAGGGGGTCCACAAGCAAGTCCCCTTCCTTCCCGCTGTAGACCAGGAAGTCCAGGACATAGCCAGTTTGGCAGTCGCACAGCACAAAGAATTTTATGCCAAAGCGATGTCTTTTTGAGGGGATGTACTGCCGGAAGCTGAGTTTTGCCCGGAACAGCACAAGAGACTCGTCAATGACGACCTTGCGGAGGGGCTTGAAGTAGGAGGTGAAGCGTTCTCGCATCATCTCGTATAACGTCCTAATCTTCCACAGCTTGTCACCGAGGTGGACGTCGGTGTTGGTGACAAGATGGAGCGCTGCGAGGATATCAAGGTACCGGTCGCGAGACATATATTTCCCGAAGGAAGGGGTGGATATCAGATCATTGGTGATCCAATAGTCAGGCAACCTATGCTTCTTGACATGAGGCATTAGCATGGTGAGTGCCAGGAACACCATGAACTCTTTATGAGTCACTGGGGTCCACTGCCTCATGTGGCCCTTGGTCACCTTGCCCAAAAAGTGGACCTGGAATTGGTGCTGCTTATTTGTCTCTTTGACAACATAGCCTACCACCTCCTCATCAAAGAAGGCCTCAAATAGTTCGTGTGGTGGAGCATTGGGGCCTGCAGGAAAATTGGGGGTAATGCCTGAACCCTCCAGTACCTCATCAAAAGCTAGCACATCAGGGTTGTATCCATCCCCATCAACTACGTCTTGCCACTGAAAAACGTAGAATGGGTCTTGTCTACGCTGACGAGGAGCTCCAGCTGGTGGCCCAGCACGCCCACGGCCAACTCGGGAGGCGCGCGCCCTAGGGCGGCGAGGGCGTCGGCCAGGGCGGCGAGGGCGTCGACCAGGGCGGCGGCCAGCACGACGGGCAGCACGACGCCGGGCCAAGCGGATGGGTCGAGGGTCGTCGATGTCCATATAGTCATCGTCAGAGTGGTCATCTTGCCCTGACGGTGGACCTATGTAATCATGGCCAGAGTCTTCAGAGAGGTGCCCTTTATCATCAGTGGGCCCCACATATTCTGGCGGGGAAACAGTGATGCGTGGGCGGCGTGCGGGTGGGCGAGGTGGGGAAGGAGTGGCAGGTGAGGCTGTGTCCCCCCGAGGTCCTGGGCTCCTTGGCCTGCGATGAGTGACAGAAAGCAATGTTTCACTGTCACTAGGCCCAGGTATTGGTGATGCGAGCTCAAAGACTTCTTCAGGAAGACATGTTGAAGGCGGGAGAGGTGGGGAGGACCGTGGGGAAAGTTGCGGGGACGTATGGCTGGGGCCGGCAGGGGTGGACGCCGCGGGAGCCTCGAACAAAACTCTCTTACTTTTCTTAATTTTTTTGGTATATTTCCTACCTTTCCCCTTTTCGGCAGCAGTATGTCTCCTGTCGGGGGACCTAGGAGGCAAATAGACCGAAAGTGGGGGTCCTCAACCCTTGGCAATGGTGGGGGTGGTGAGGAAGAATGCGGGGCATCTGGGTCATCTTGGGTGGCGTAGGTAGATAAGGGAGACAATGGCGGACGAGAAGGGTCACCACCCTGACCCTCACTCACAGCCTCATCCTCACCAAGTATTTTTGCTTGTTCCCTAGCTGCCACGGCCGCCTTCTCAAGTATTTTCTGCTTATACAAGTGTAGCTTGAAAGGCGATTTACCTGGGGAAGGGCTTGGAGTCGTGTCACTTATGCGAAATTTGGTGAGTGACCTTGAACTCTCCCACTCACTCACTCTCTCAAGTTCACTGTCTTTAGGTAAACCAGCTTCCTCAACAACTGGTACATCACCTTCATCACTCTCATCACTGTCATGTTCTCTCGCAAATCCCAGGAATTGCTCTTCTTTCTCACTCTCATGGCCATAATCACTCGACTTATAGTTACTGGAGTCGTCACTGACTATATCATCAACACTATACTTGGCATCAGCACGCTCATATAGTCTCAATGTCGTCTCAATACCTCCGGGAGATAACACATTTAGGCGATGGCGTCGGGGTAAGGCGCGACGAACTAGCAAGGGCGTCGTAGGAAGCACGGTATCGGACACAGCGGAATCACTATTTGGCGTACTGTCCATGATGGCGTCGGGGTAGATACTGTTGTTGTGGCGTCGTTTACGCCGGGTGGCGCCACCTACCGTCCCATGATACCAAAAATGTACGCGCGGCATTCGAAAGCACGCACGCAAGCAATGGGCGTTCAAGAGCCCTTCCGGGTTGCGCGGGCCGAGGTTGTTATGGGCGTTCAAGAGCCCTTCCGGGTTTGAGGGGTTAAGCAGGTTTTTATTTTATTTTTATTTTTTGTATTTTTTTGTAGATAACTAAACTGAAGGTGGTTAAACATTCCCAATGTGTTTACTTAGAAGGCACTAAACATGAATTGTTCATGATAATTGTCTGAAAAGGCGATGGTGTTTCAAGTAAAAATATAAAGTGCCTCATCTTCCACACGTTTTCTGTTCACTCATGTTTAGCTATCTGGAATATTAAAGAGACATTGATTATCAGATATATTCATGAGATTCTGACCACACACACACACACACACACACGCTAACACACACACACACACACACACACACACACACACACTAACACACACACACACTAACACACACACACACACACACACACACACACACACACACACACACACACACACACACACACACACACACACACTAACACACACACACTTCAGAAATCCCAACATTAATTCATTTCAGCGGTGGAATTACTGAAACAGCCAGGACTAGTGAAACTGTAATATACTGTACTACACAATTCTCTCTCTCTCTCTCTCTCTCTCTCTCTCTCTCTCTCTCTCTCTCTCTCTCTCTTCACCATCAGTGTTAGCGAAGTACAAAGCAAATTGAGTAATTTAAATGTAAATAAGACCCCGGGACCCGACATGCTCCACCCGAAAATAATTAAGAATGTTAAGGACGAAATAGCAAAACCCCTGACACAACTATTTAACTTATCATTACTACAGGGGATTGTACCGAGTGATTGGAAAGATGCGAACATTACGCCGATATACAAGAAGGGTAGCAAGGCCAAAGCGAGTAATTACAGACCAATTAGTCTAACTTCAATTGTAGGAAAAATCATGGAAAAAATCCTTAGAGATAAGATAGTAGATTACCTCGAATCAAACAACCTAATCAAAAATAGTCAACACGGCTTTAGATCAAATAAGTCATGCCTAACAAATTTGATTGAATTTTATAACAAACTATTCACATATAACGACATGACGAAATCACTAGATATAATCTTCTTGGACTTTCAAAAAGCTTTCGACAAGGTGCCTCACCGAAAACTATTGGCTAAACTGGAGAGGATAGGTATCAAAGGTGAAATTCATTCTTGGATAAAAAATTGGCTTACAGGCAGAAGACAGAGAGTGGTGATAAATGGAGTGGAATCGGAGTGGGAGCCTGTCACTAGTGGAGTTCCACAGGGTTCAGTCCTTGGACCGGTCCTGTTTCTCATTTACATTAACGATATTGATGTAGGGGTAAACAACACCATTTCCAAATTTGCCGACGATACAAAAATAGGAAATACAGTCCTGAACGAAGATGATAGAAATGCGTTGCAATCTGATTTAAGCAAAATATCAGAGTGGTCGAAAAAATGGCAGATGCCCTTCAATGTCGATAAATGTCAGGTGCTGCAGGTTGGTAGCAGAAATATGAAATACAAATACGAAATGAATGGCAAACAAATAAAAACCGCAACGGTAGTAAAAGACCTAGGGGTACTAATATCTGAAAACCTAAAAACTTCCGACCAATGTATAACAGCTGCAAATAAGGCAAACATAGCATTGGGCTTTATTAAACGAAAATTTACATATAAACATGAAAACGTAATAGTGCCACTGTTCAAAAGTATGGTGAGGCCCCACCTTGAATATGGTGAATGGTCACCTTATCTGATCAAGGACATTGTAAGACTCGAGTCAGTACAGCGTAGAGCGACGAAGATGATACCCTCATTAAGAAATAAACCATATGAAGAAAGACTTAAACGATTGAACCTGTTCTCATTAAAAAAGAGGAGGTTGAGGGGTCAGCTTATTGAGTGCTTTAAGATACTAAAAGGTTTCGACAAAGTCGATGTAAATGCACTATTCACATTAAACAATACTAATCAAACTCGCGGAAAGGGAATGAAATTAAAAACCAAAAAGGCAAACCTAGATGTCACAAAGAGTTTCTTCACCTACAGTGTGGCGACAGAGTGGAATAAACTACCAGCGAGAGTGGTGGAGAGCGACACAATAAACGCTTTCAAGGGAAGGCTTGACCTCTATCTGCAGAGGGCTGGGGTGATATGAAAAAAAAAAAAAAAAAAAATTTGTTTTGTTTTATGTAAGTGTATGTGTGTGCACTGTACAGTATGTGTATATATACTGTATATATATATATGTATGTATGTATGTGTATGTGTGTATATGTGTGTACCGGTGTATATATGTATATATATGTATATGTATGTATATATATATATATATGCATATATACATATATAGTTTGTAAGGCCAGACTGCCTAGTAAGGACCTTGAGGTCTGTGTGGTCTGTGTATCTATGTAGCTCTATGTAGCTCTCCAGTAAAGTCCCTGTGACAAAGTCACGCCCTAGCCCTGTTAATCAAGGGAGAGCACGCTATTAAAAATTGCATCAAACTGCATCATACCTTCTCTCTCTCTCTCTCTCTCACACACCTAGACCATCCGCCTTTAATTTTGGCTGTGTCACTCTTTTAAGTTTGAGGTAGACACTTGTAACAGGCAGCTTTGATTTTTGTCTCCCTCAACCACCTAGTAGAAGAAGAACTGTAACATCCGTACCATTCATTTTCCCTGGTGGTGGTTTGTGTAGTGAGAATAGCAGTCCATATATATATATATAATGTATGTGTGTGCGTGTATGAAGTATGTGTTCGTGTTTTTAGTATATATCCTTTCAAATCTCACAGCATGCCATATTTTATGGTCAAATATAACGGTGTGTACATATGTGTGTATATATTATTCAAGTCCCATCCGTCACGCATACACACACACACACACACACACACACACTCACACACACACACACACACACACACACACACATTCACACTCACACACACACACACACACACACACACACACACACACCCACCCATATCAGCCTGTGCGTGTGCGTCTTTGTGTGTACTAGAGATTAACCCTTTTTACCGTGCCAAGAAACGTATATGAGGGATACACAACACCAGAAACGTACACACAACTCCTGCTTACCTACACCTCTGGCTTTATTGAGAGAGAGAGAGAGAGAGAGAGAGAGAGAGAGAGAGAGAGAGAGAGAGAGAGAGAGAGAGAGAGAGAGAGAGGGAGGAGAAAAACAATCACAATTCCTTCTTTCTTCCACCTCTGGCTTTAATGAGAGAGAGAGAGAGAGAGAGAGAGAGAGAGAGAGAGAGAGAGAGAGAGGGAGGAGAAAAACAATCACAATTCCTTCTTTCTTCCACCTCTGGCTTTAATGAGAGAGAGAGAGAGACAGAGAGAGAGAGAGAGAGAGAGAGAGAGAGAGAGAGAGAGAGAGAGAGAGAGAGAGAGAGAGAGGGAGAGGGAGGAGAAAAACAATCACAATTCCTTCTTTCTTCCACCTCTGGCTTTAATTAAAATGTAAAACTTGCAAACTAAACAAACCAAAATTGGGACAAGGACAATATAAAGTCAAATTAAATTATCAAAATCGCTATGTGGAAACAACGCTTACTAAATTGAAAATTATTAAATAAAAGAACACAATCCACCACATAGGGTGTACATCACTACATGAGCAAGTTAATCTGTTTCCCAAGCAAACCAATCGCACATATAACAACGCACTATCGTCACGTTAAAGGAAGTAGTCAAGTTTGGGAAGTCCGGGACGTTCTGGCAAATTTTACTAAACTCTGCATGAATAAAGAAACTACATGTTAAATGTCAAAATATTATTTAAAATCAAATTTGCAACATGACAAGACATTAACAATAGTAAAAAATACAAATATTGATAAGATATCTATACTATTACAAAATAATATATACAATACAGTACAGCACTCACTAACGATAGTGCTATCGGGTAGGTACCTGTAAGCATAGCATGCCTCAAGTGACCCCTATCAATAACTACCCTACAAATAACCTACATTTATAGCACAAATAAACTAAGGAAATCGCAAAAGTAAGCAATTGATACTATCGACAATGAATACATATAATATAAAGATAAATAATTGCAAAATATGAAGTAACAACAGATTTAAACAAAGAGTACTCTTTTAACAAGAACAATAAATTTAAAAAATCATCAATATTAATAATAATAATAATGAGAGAGAGAGAGAGAGAGAGAGAGAGAGAGAGAGAGAGAGAGAGAGAGAGAGAGAGAGAGAGAGAGTAATGTGTAGTATATTAGGACCAATAGGGAGGACCAATCGGTATCAGGTTTGTTGAGTGCGTGTTTATGTGTATACCTGTTGCACAATCATGTATGTGTGTGAATGTTTACGTACACAAATGTACCGGCAACATGATAACTTTGGACACTCAAGAAAAAATCTACAATGAACCCCATGTATTATGGGTTATATACATCATGTCATGGAAAAACAAGTATGTCTGCGGTGTTCTTCCATAATGCAGAGTCCTTTTTTCCATAACTGTAGCTTACATACTGTTATCCAGAAATGTCTGAAGAATATCCCCCGTCCGAAGCTAGGTCATTTCACGGTTCTTGTATACTAATTTGGTGTTG
Source organism: Paralithodes platypus (assembly GCA_032716605.1). Lineage (NCBI taxonomy): Eukaryota > Metazoa > Arthropoda > Malacostraca > Decapoda > Lithodidae > Paralithodes > Paralithodes platypus. Next base: position 17,029,285 of record CM064510.1, on the reverse strand, counting down.
TGTGTATGTAAAGTATATATGTGAGTTTATATTTGCATGTGTGTGTGTATGTGTGGGTCTGTAGAAAAAATACGGGAGCAAAATGAAAATGATGAGGTGGACGAAGAGGAATAACGAAATGCAAGACAGGAAATTACAAAGAGCAGAAAAGATAGACAGAAACATAGCCTAGAACAAATTAAGACTGAATGTAGTGGAAAACTGAAAATGAGAGTTGAGAGGCACAAGACACGGGGGCTTCAAATTGGCTCACTTCATTACCAATAAAGGAAAAAGGCTTCACCTTAAATAAACAAGAATTCAATGATGCCGTAGCCTTGAGGTATGGGTGGCCAGTTTCGAACCTGCCGCTGAAATGTGCATCTGGTGCTATAAACAACTCAGACCACTGCATGACCTGTAAGAAAGGAGGATTCATCTGTATCCGGCATGATGAAGTACGAGATATCACTGCACAAATGCTGGACGAGGTGTGCCATGATGTCAGATTCGAACCGGAACTTCTGCCAATGGACGGACAGCGCTTGGCCCACAATACTGCAAATACTTCAAATGAAGCAAGAGTGGACGTAAGTGCTCGAGGTTTTTGGACGAGGGGACAACAGGCTTTTTTCGATAATAGAATCTTCAACCCAAGAGCACAAGCATATCGTGAGCGAGGACACAAGGCGTCATACTTGAGAAACGAAAGTGAGAAAAAAAAACGCTTATCAAGACAGAATTTTGAACAGGGATCAAGAAAGCTTTACTCCTCTGGTCTTCTCATCGTCGGGAGGAATGGGACCTGTTGCAAGTGTCTTCTATGCCAGATTAGCTGAACAAATATCGGAGAAAAAGCACCAGCATAGAAGCCAAGTCATAACTTGGATGAGATGCCGGCTCTCTTTCTCTCTTCTCAGGTCTGCACTCCTATGTCTCAGGGGTACAAGGTCCTCCCCGCTACAGAGGACAAGAGTGAGAGATTTGGACTTTGAAATGGTCGTGGCAGAGGGCCGAATTGGGGAACAACTAGGTTGATTGTAGGGAGGTACTGGTACAATAAGAAAAACTATAATGTAACTAGAATAAGATAGATTGTACACCACATTGTAACTGTCACCTTAATAAAAAAATAAAAAAATGTGTGGGTCGAAAAAACAAAACAAACAAAAATACTTCACCCAAGCCCATTACATATTAGCTCTTTTATGAAGGTTTTACACACATGATTTACCCCGTGATAATTTAACCGATCTGACACTATGGGCTATTAAGATTTTTGTTTTCCTAGCTTGGTCCCTAGACCTCCATCAGTCTTTAAATTAATATCCCCAAGACACCTCCTTCGAGATAATGTTTTTACATTTTTTGGTAGAATGGTTTCCCGGCAGAAGGCCGGTTCCTCCTAAATTACTGGATCGCTATCGCTCTCCAGGAAAAACAATCAGCATCTAAATAGTATGAAAGGATATAATATTGACAGAGAAATTTGGGAAAGGTTTTTGAATCGCCAAACTAATGGGGTGAACTTCCTACTAGCTCAAAACTAATAAGGCTAAACATAATAGATAACAAATACATACATTGAGCAAGGCCATGAACAATTATACCCTTCCACCCTACAGGTAGGCTATGACATATTAGCTCTTTGATTCCGGATTCACACCCATAATTTACCCCCGTGATAAATTGACGGTCTGACACATTGGGCTATAAATGTCTCATGTTTGGCCGGGCGATAAAATTACTCCTTTTTTTCTTTTTTTTTCTTTTGTTTTTCTTTTTTTTGTGTGAGTGGTGGTGGAAGTGTGTGTGTGTGTGTGGTGTCGAGGGGGGGGGGGGGGGGATATCAAGCGGAGTTTTTTTTCTGGACCCCATCTGTCTCATGTTTACCCACATTAGTTTTAAGAGTATGAGACGTTTGTCTCATTAGTTTAGCGATTTTATATCCTTTCACCCCATTTATATGTCAATTTTAAACCTTGACCTTTCATGCAAGTTATGGATGTATTTTTAAATTGTCCTGGCTAGCGACAGCGAGCGTGCACCTAGGAGGAACTGGCCAAAGGACGGGGCAATTTTCTACCGAAAAATGCACAAATTTATCTCAAAGTGGGGTCTTGGGGTATTTGTTTAATTTTCATGGAGGTCTAGGGAGGACACTAAAAAACAAAACAATTAAATACAAACTCTCCCCTGAATGTCTAATGTTTGACCACATATATATACTCTGTATATGAGAAGGGCTTGGGGGAGAGGGGGTGGGAGGGTTAGTGGTTGAGGGGGCTGTGGTTGACTGATGTAGTTGTTGATTGATTTCTATGAATGGTCGGGTCTATTTGCACTGATCACTTTTATTAGTCAAAGCACAGTCAATGATTCGTCTGATTGGCTATTTTTGGTTAGTTACGAATGGTTAGGTTAAGTAAATGTTCGTTGTATTATTAGCCTTTTAACCACGATGGCTTATATGAACGAAGGCGGTGCTGGTTGGGGGGAGGGGCGTCGACTGACCGGGGACAGAGGTGCATGGGGGCGGTTCGTTCGTGACCACCCCTTCGGGGATCACGGCGTCAGGCAATAGATAGAGAGATAGACGTAATTTTCCTTTTTTTTTTTTTTTTTTTTTTGTTACCATTTGAAAATGTTCTTTAGTTTGTAATCTACTTTTACGACTCAAATGGTTAAATCCGATCTCAATACACCCTCTTAGTAACGTATGTCCTTCTTAAGCTGCATAAAGTCTTATCATTTTAGCCAGAATCAAAGGTAAATATAAGTCATGGTGCTGAAGGGGTAATCTCCTTAGGGCGATAAGGCTTTTTTCATTCTGGCTAACAATAGGAAATAGTGTTTAGCTTAGTCGTCTCTTAGTAGTGCTTGAGTCTTATTCTGGCCAACACTAAGCGATTTTATCTTGTTTGTGAATTTGCCCTTTGTAGTCAAGGGATTAAAATGTGAATCCTTGACCTGCATTTTGTCGACGATATAAGTGCATTTTGGGTAGACATTTAAATAATGACGCCGCGAACGTAATCCTAAAATGTACCCAATCTTTTGCCATTGAGCTTTTAAGATGTCACAAGAAAGGGGATTGGCTTGACAGTAATGTGTGTGACATCATGGGATACGAGGACTGTCATTGGTTGGCTTAGATCAAGGGGTGGCTCTCATTGGTCGGTTTATTATGACGTCAGGTGTAATAGGCTTGCTCACCAATCATGTACACTCACGCGTACTAAAAGTTGCTCAAGGGTGGGTCCTTCCTTCCCCTACCCCACCCTGGGCAGATGGAAGGGGGGAGTTGAGTCCAAGTCTACCCCCACCTTCCACCCCCAAACTATCCCCAACTCCCCTACCTTCCTTCTCTAGCTGGCAGTTAGTGATTAGCGACGACTGTTCTCAGGTATTACACCTTTTTGTTAAACCATCATTGCATATGCTTACCATAGTCAACATTTAAAATATATTAGGAATTTATTAATACAATATACTGCATAATTGCATTCTCAAGATGAGTCTCTATACACAACGTGGGTTACAAGAATATCGGCTGTAGTGGTCATCTGCTCTCTCTCTCTCTCTCTCTCTCTCTATCTATCTCCATCTCTATCTCAATCTCTCTCTCTCTCTCTCTTAATTCGCAGACTACGAGATCAGTTCATTCAAGTTTTTGAAATATGTAATGGGTTGGATAATGTGAATCATAGCAAAAATTTTAGCCTCGATATGAATACAATACGCAACCATGAATGGCAGTTAAAATCGAAAAGGTTCAGCACTAGTATTTGTGGAAACGGTTTCCCATTTATGATCTGTTCTACCTGGAACAAACTTTCCTCAGAAGTTGTAAACATTTCCTCAGTTGAGATGTTGAAGAAGACAGTAGATAGTATTTTGCACACTCTGTAAGGAGTGTAGTGCACTGAATTTTTTTCCCTCCTTCCACTTCGAATATTTCCCCGACATGGACCGCAAGGTCTTCCAGATACTAACTGTTCCTTTTAACTCTTTGGAACTCTCCCATAGCACACACTTTCTATCACCAAGATTTAACGAGCCTGAATGGGTTATACTTCCCTTCAGTGTGTGTGATGAATGTTGCCTGCATTCGATACACATAGAGGAGAGTTGATGGTAAAACTGTCTATTAATCCTATTAATTATTTGGGGGTTTGTAGAGGTGAGAGGCTGGGATCTCAGGTAGAGACAGAGAAGGGGGAAGTGAGAGGGTGAGCCCTGCTACTCAAACTTTACTAAAAGTTAACACCGACTTTGATAGTATTTTGTATCGAGATCTACATTTAATTGATTGAAAAACAAAGTGTATAGGCCACATAGAATTAAATGCATACCGTTAAGTTAATAGTATGTATGGTATTGCATTAATGGGAGAAACTGATTGCAATGATAGACAAAACAATAAATGACAGTCGCAAAACTATTACAGCTAATCTTTGCCTTTAGTCCTTTCCTTTTGTGATATAAAAGACCGAATGTGTAAGTAATTTGAGAACCTAGGAGTAGATCGTAGAGGGTACGTTGATGTGTATTGCAATAATGGTGAACATAATATCCTGAATACTGTATGAGATTGGAATTAATTACGGTATTATTATATTGAAATCACATTAAGTCTTGGTCGTAGAAATTAGTGCAATGAGAGAGAGCGAGACACACACACAAACACACACGCAGATAGTTACAAGGAGTTACAAGGTATACTTAGTATATCAGAGACCTTGAAGTCCATTCCGAGGAGATACGAGAGAGAGAGAGAGAAAGAGAGAGCGAGAGAGAGACCACTACAGACAAGAATCGTATAACCCACGTTGTGTATAGAAACTTATTTTGAGAATACAAACATAATGTATAATGTATTTATAAATTCCTAATAAATGTTAGATGTCGGCCATTGTAAGTATGTGCAATGATGGTTTGACTATAATTTGTAATACAAAGGAATACAAAGGAAATCAAGCAACAACAGGTATAGTGACCCTTCTAGGCTGCTTGTCCTCCAAAACACTGAGGATCAAGTGTCCAAACAGTGGTTTAGAGTGGGTAAGGGAACACTGGAAAGGGAACTACTGCCCTAGAACTAATGTCCGTGGCAGGATTAGGAAGTTAGCAGGAGACAGATGGGTTAGTAACTGAGGGGGGGATAAAATAAAGTTATTCATTTACAAACGCAGTCAGTCGCGGGTTTGATGTGAGATATTTGTCTAAGCGGAGTTTATATGAATCAACAGTGCTGCAGTCTATAACGTCTCGGGGAAGCCCATTCCACAAGTTGACAACTCGATTGAAGAAGAAATTCTTAGATTCGTGTAAGTTAAAAGATTTACCAATAATTTTGCAACCGTTTCCCCGCGTGTAATTAGATTGGTCGATAGAGAAGTACTTACTACAGTTCATATTGTCGATGCCTTTGATGATTTTGAACACTTGAATTAAGTCACCTCTTAATCTGCGCTGGGTTAAAGGAAATAGGTTTAATTCTCTAAGACGCTCCTCGTATGGCTTGTTCTTTAGGCTAGGTATCATTTTGGTAACTCTACGTTGAACTCGTTCTAGCTTGTTTATATCTTTTTGGTAATAAGGGCACCAGGATTGAATGCAGTATTCCAGAAGAGGGCGGACTAAGGAATTGTAAAGGGTTAGGATGACTTCTTTGGATTTATGCTCAAATGACCTGCCTATAAAGCCAATTATTTTGTTTGCCTTCTTAACAACTTCTGAACATTGTTGACTCGGTTTTAGGTTACTCGATATTGTTACTCCCAGATCGGTTTCTTTGTTTACATTCTTAAGCTGAGTGCCCTTCATCGAATAGTTTGCTTTCTCATTTAGGTATCCGATATGTAGTACTTTACACCTGTGCTGACGCAAAAATTGCTGATTGAAACTCATTTGCCAAATGCGGCCGCAACATGACAATTTATCTAGATTGTGTTGCATATCGTCAACTTGTTCTTTTGAGAGTACGCTATTTGCAATTTTTGTATCGTCAGCAAATTTTGAGATTGTACAGGTGAGACCCTCATCTATGTCGTTGATGTAAATTAGAAAGAGAATTGGTCCTAGTACCGATCCCTGGGGTACCCCGCTACTTACATTGGTCCATTTAGATGCCTTACCCTTTATGACTACTCTTTGCTTTCTGTCGCTGAGCCAATTTTCTATCCATTTCAACACACCGTCTTGTATTCCATGCGCTTTTAGTTTTAGCAGTAAACGTTTGTGGGGAACTTTGTCAAAGGCCTTTTGAAAATCAAGGTATATAATATCTACAGCTTTACTCCTATCGTAGAGGTTGAGGATATTGTGGAAGAAGTCTAAGAGGTTTGTTAAACAGGAACGTTTTTTACGAAAGCCGTGTTGAGTATCTTTAAGTAAGTTATTTGCCTCTAAGTGATTTACGAGTCTGTCTCTTATGACCGTTTCTAGCATTTTACATACAATTGAGGTTAAGCTAATTGGACGATAGTTACTGGGTAGGGATTTGCTGCCTTTTTTAATATCGGTGTTACGTTGGCTAGCTTCCACTGATCAGGCATAGTCCCAGACTGCTAGGATTCATTGAATAGCAATGTCAGTGGTTTGGAGAGCTCATCCTTAGCTTCCTTTAGAACTCTAGGTGAGATTGTATCAGGTCCAGGCATTTTATTTACCTTGAGTTTATCTAAACAATTCAATACTTCTCTCTCTGTAACGGTGATATTGCTTAGAACATCTGAATTATCAATCTGAATCGGCGATGGTGTAGGGATGTCACTGAGGTCTTCTGTTGTAAAAACTGATGCAAAGAAGGTATTGAGGGCATTACTAATTTGTACTTCGTCTTTGTTGTATTCTCCATTTTCATCGACTAACGGTCCAACAGTTGAAGTAACTACTTTTTTCTTTCTGATATAACTATAGAATTCTTTCGGGTTTGTTTTACTTTGATTCGCAACATGTAACTCCAGGGTCTTTTTACTTTGCTTAATTAACTTTTTGGCTTTGCGTCGTAGCTCTACAAATTTCACCCGTTCTTCGTCATTTTGCGAGGATTTTAATCTATCATTAGCAAATTTTTTAGCAAGCAGACAGTCTGAAATATCTTTATTCCACCATTTGGGCTTATCATTATGGCCTGGACGCCGTATTTTCGATGGTATGCAGTCTTGCACTGCCTTAAGGTAAGTGGTTGTGAAACACTCCCAAGATGTATTTATGTCGTTATTGTTAGTCAGAAAGCTCCAGTCAGTTTCTTTAAGCTTTGATTTAAGTTTATGAAAATTTGCTTTCTTGAAATTAGGGACTTTCTCAATGCTGCTATTTGATTTGTTACTAGTAAACTTTAAAGTGAAAGTAATCGTACGATGGTCGCTGTTACTGAATTCATCACCAACATTCAAATTCTCTATTAATTCTTCTTTTGTTGCGAGTACAAGGTCAAGCACATTATTACCACGGGTGGGAGGTTTTACAAATTGAAAAAGTGAACTCTCTTGCAAGTTAGTATAGAGGTCGTGTCCAGAGTGTGAAGTAAGAATATCGCCCCATTTAGTCACGGGTAAGTTGAAATCGCCAAGAATTACGGTATCTTGTATGTTAGTTATTTCTGTAATTTGTTCATAAATTTCACTGTCAGTTTGCACTGATTGAGATGGGGGCTTGTATAATAAAGTTAGTGTTATTTTAGTTCCTCGTTTATTATTTAATAGTACGTAAGATATGTCTATATTCGCAATTTGAGGTTTTGACATTAAGACGGGACTAAGACTTTCCTTTATAAAAAACAGAACTCCTCCTCCATTTCTATTGATCCGACTTTTCTCAAACATTGTATAACCAGGAAGCGTATATTCGGCTAAAAAGTCTCTGTCTTCCGTATTTAACCAAGATTCTGTAATGCCGATTATATCATAATGTTCTGTAAACACGATTTCCTCTAGATCTGAAAATGTATTGCGTATGCTACGAGCATTTACATAAAACACCTTAAGAGTATTAGAGTTGGATGTTACTGATTGTGCATTGTCTGAATTTTCAGTTCGTATTTGGCTTACACTACCCCCGGATACCCTGGGTTCACCCCGTTTTTTTAACGGAAATCCTTGACTGCATCGTTCAGCAGACGACCAAGACGTGCAGCTCCTACTTCATTGAGATGTACACCATCTCCTGAAAACAAAGATTTATCATAGTAAAAATGATCCCACGTGTCGACAAAGCCGATGTCCTCCTCCCTGCAGAGTTTGGCTAGTCGGCGATTTGTACTGGTAGCTATGTTGTAGAATCGGTTTTCTACATCAATCCGGGGAACAATTCCTGAAATTAAGATTCTATTAGATATTTCCTTGAAGGACCTGATCAGCCGCCGGTACTTGCAAAGTAGTTCCTCTGACCGCGTCCGTTGGACATCGTTAGATCCAATGTGGATGACGTACGTAGTGCTTGCGGGGGCGAGCCTGGAAACCTCTTCCACTGCCGCAACAATGTCGTCCACGCCGCCACCTGGGATACAGAATCGCTTTCTGGTCCTGGGTGCCCTGGTGCAGAACTCGATTAGTTGGCCACGGACCATGGAGTCGCCCACAAGCCGAACTTCTTCCGTTTCCTCTTCCTCGTCAATAGCCAGAATTTTGAAGCGGTTTTGGCATGTTGTCGGGATGACCTTCCTGGTACTGGTACTGGGATGCACATTGTTTCTCACTAACTGAAAGTTGTCCTGGGGGGGGAGTGAGAGTAGAGTCATTATTATTATCTGCAACATCTAAGGTAGCTGCTGGTGTGGGTACCGGTACCGGTACTGTATGCACTGGAATGGCGGTTGACATCGTAGTGGTTTCTTGGGCCGAGGGCACTCCTACGTTGAGTGTGGCAAATTCTTGAAGGGATTCAAGCTTCGTAGTCAGGGCATCGATCTTGCGGTGAGCTGCATTCAATTCATCCGCAATCTTCTCTCGGAGCTGGCAAAATCTACAAATTTGGACAACAGTATCAACAAACATGGTAGGGCCAAATTTACCGGAACAACTCGTGCAGGTTCGTTGCGGCGCCATGACGATATAATCACAATATGCCTGAAAATCACACAAATTTATGTTAGCAAAATGGTACAATTAAAGCCTGAAAATCACAAAAAATTATGTTAGCAATGTGATACAATTAATTCCTGAAAATCACACAACATTTTGTTAGCAATATGATAAAATTAATATGCCTGTAAATCACAAAAAATATGTTGGCAATAGAACACAATTTATGCCTGAAAATAAAACAAAAATTTATGTTAGCAGTATGACACAGTTAAAGCCTGAAAATCACAAATGGACTAGAAATTTGTTACAAAAATTTACTGGGAAAAAACTGGGAGAGGGTTAATGTAGCCTAGTGAAAAAACTGAAAAACAGTATACAGTACAGTAACAAAAAATATTTGTTAGCAATATGGTACAATTAATGCCTGTAAATCACAAAAAGAATATGTTAATCACAAAAAGAATATTATGGCTGTAAATCACAAAAAATATGTTAGCAATAGAACACAATTTATGCCTGAAAATATAACACAAATTTATGTTAGCAGTATGAAACAGTTAAAGCCTGAAAATTGTAAATGGACTAGTAATTTGTTACAAAATTTACTGGAAAAAAAAGTGGGAGAGGGTTAATTTAGCCTAGTGAGAAAACTGGAAAGCAGTATAAAGTACAGTAACAAAAAATATTGGTTAGCAATATGGTACAATTAATGCCTGTAAATCACATAAAGAATATGTTGATCACAAAAAGAATATGTTAGCAATAGAACACAATTTTATGCCTGAAAATAAAAATAAAATTATGTTAGCAGTATGACACAGTTAGGCTAAAGCCTGTATATTAGTTTATACAGTGGTCGACACAATAATAATAATAATGGAGTTAGTAATCCCTGGCAAGAGTGTGAGAGGCCTATTAATATGGTGACAAGTATCTGAAATGCGATTAATAAATAGGCTATCAAAAAGTATGACAGTAACTAAATTATTCTAACCCAATATTAAAACTACGTTGACAAATGTTATTGTGTGCGATTTATATAGATAACCAAGATAAAAAGTTCAACCAAGTACAGTATTGGCTAGACTTTGATATATAAAATACAAGAAGAGGGTTTGTTTATGCGTACACAGGTGGCGCTGGTATCGGCGGCGTCTCTACTAACTTGACAAATATAATTTTGAAAAACAAACATTTATCAGTCAAAACTACAGTACAATGTCATGCAAGGTAACTACTGGGTGGTTTGCTAAGCACTTAACTACAGTGAGGGCTAAAATATCTACAATAAGTGCTAGAACTTTATAATATGAAACAAGCAAATAGTTTGTTTACTTTAGAGTACATGAGAACAGTCGTCGCTAATCACTAACTGCCAGCTAGAGAAGAAAAGTGGGGGAGTTGGGGATAGTTTGGGGGTGGAAGGTGGGGGTAGACTTGGACCCGACTCCCCCCTTCCACTTGCCCAGGGTGGAGTAGGGGAAGGAAGGACCCACTCCTGAGCAACTTTTAGTACGCGTGAGTGTACAATTATTGATCAGCCATATATTGTATTATACAAGTATACAGTAGTTTAATAGATTGAAATGTGATGATTGTAAACTAATACATTAATATATTGCAATTCATAGTTAATGACTGATTACTGTCAACAATTAGTTAATTTCGATTCGTATAGGCTATATGTTTGTAGCCTATGTAAGAATATAGGAAGGATTAAAAAGAAAGGACTGAACAAAATATGCACTTAGTGATGTCTTGCATTCATGAAGCCTATATAATAATACTGAATGATTATGTGAAACATTAAAATAATAAAAACATAATTTTAAAATGATCTTGTATCTTAAATCGTGTGTATATCTGTTACATGCTATATATTTCATTGTAGTAAATATTGTAAAATGATACCAATTACTAAAGTTACCATTCTTCCCCAACAGGAGGAAACTAACCTTTAGCTACACCTTCAGATAAACCCAATATAAGTGTTGCTTTAAGCTTTCCTATTTCTTACTTTGCTTGTAATATGTTCAGTTAGGCCTAGTATTGCCTCGTACTTTATTTTGCTTGCGTTTATATATCTTGGACTTCATGGGTCTAATATTATGAAACAGAATATATATATATATATATATATATATATATATATATATATATATATATATATATATATATATATATATGTATATATATATACATATATATATATATATATATATATATATATATATAGAGAGAGAGAGAGAGAAATAGAGAGGGGGGGGGGGTAATAATTAGGATAAGATAAATACCATGTGTCTCAGTAAGATTGCCAGACTCAACACACAAAAATGGAAATGAAAACCCGAGAAAAGAAAGACTGTGTGGTAAGAAGATCAAAGAAAAATGGACGAAATTACTCCTTTCAGTTATATCAGTGTACAGTGTTTTTTTGTCTTCTTGTTTTCGTGTTTAATGGATATACACATTAACGCTCGCCAATTAAGAGATGGGGAGGATAAATATAAACAGTAAACAGAGAAAGTTGAACACAATTTGATTAAATTGCGATAATAAAAGAGATTGCAAAATACAAGGTTATTACGATAATGGGAATGCGAATATGTTTGGATTGAAAGGGGGATGATAAAACAAGGAAGAAAAGAACGGCTGAGCTCTGGAACTCTCTCCCAGAATCAGTCTTTTCCTCTTCCTATGACTTAAATTGCTTCAAACTCCGTATGTCTATGCATTTTGGCTCGAACGTCCCTTGATTTTGGCCCTGTCACTCCTTCAACTCTGGGGGAGGCACTCGCTACAGGCAGTTCTGCCTTTTTTCTCCCCCAAGCACATAGCAAAAAATAAAAAAAAATATAGATAAATATAGATAGATAGAGAGAGATTGAGAGAGGGAGGGAGAGAGAAAGATAGATAGATAGATGGATGGATATATAGATAGATAGATAGAGAGAGACTGAGAGTGAGTGAGAGTGAGAAAGAGAGAGAGAGAATTAGTGTGTGTGTGTGTGTGTGTGTGTGAGAGAGAGAGAGAGTGAGAGTGAGGGAGAATGAGTGTGAGTGAGTGAGAGTGAATAGGAAGTCAGAGTTAATCGTTGCAGCTACTGAAGTAATTCAATAAACCAACCCTGAACAAAATCTACTCCAGTAATGTTATGTATACGGTCGACTGGTAATGTAAACGAACTCCTCTAAGCTTCCTAGTCCAGTTACGTAAATATAAACAAATGCTCGGTACCCCAAACCTTGTTGCGTAAATATAAACAAATGCTCTGTACCCCAAACCTTGTTGCGTAAATATAAACAAATGCTCGGTACCCCAAACCTTGTTGCGTAAATATAAACAAATGCTCGGTACCCCAAACCTTGTTGCGTAAATATAAACAAATGCTCGGTACCCCAAACCTTGTTGCGTAAATATAAACAAATGCTCGGTACCCCAAACCTTGTTGCGTAAATATAAACAAATGCTCGGTACCCCAAACCTTGTTGCGTAAATATATACACATAATGGGGTCTCTATCTGCCCCTTTTACATTAATTCTACCGCCTGGTCTCGGTGTAATATATCAATGGTGGTTTTGTAACGGGTGTGTAGTATACAGTATATCAGTCTGACGGTACGGGGCGAGGTATACAGTATACCGAGTATACAGGGGAGGTGTGGTGGAGTGGTCATGCCACTGGATTGGTAATCCAATGGACCCGGGTTCAAATCCCGATATGTCAATGGGAAGATATTATTGGGATTGAATTTGTGCTGTACCTAGTATCAGTGCATTACCACAAAGCCCACCGAAATGCCAAAAAAATACCCTCATTGTTCCCTGATTAAATAACACTGTATGAATATTCCCATATTCAAAATATGTTACAGGGGGACAATGCCTAGTGAGTTCACTACTCAATAGGTGGCGTTCTGAGAGTGAGGGTCTGAGTCTGGAGGGTGAGACGGTGAAGAACTTGAGCGAAGCAACCAGCCGCTTCAGAGATGGAGCTGCTTTGAGCCATGATGGATGCTTCACATGTCTCACTCCCCAGGCTGGAACAAGACCTCACGGGCTTCACCGTGTTGAGCGGTGGAATGTACAGGCTCTCAGCCTATGCCCGAGAGGGAGTAGTTGGAATATAGAAAAAAAAAAAAAAAAAAAAAAATACCGGGTAACCAGTCTGACGGTACGGGGCGAGGTATACAGTATACCGAGTATACAGTATACCGGGTAACCAGTCTGACGGTACGGGGCGAGGGCTGTACATGAATAGATTACCGAGAGAGAGAGAGAGAGAGAGAGAGTACAAAGGAGTACAAAGGAAATCAAGCAACAACAGGTCTAGTGACCCTTCTAGCCTGCTTGTCCTCCAAAACACTGAGGATCAAGTGTCCAAACAGTGGTTTAGAGGGTAAGGGAACATTGGAAAGGGAACTACTGCCCTGGAACTAATGTCCGTGGCAGGATTAGGAAGTTAGTAGGGGACAGATTGGTTAGTAGAGAGAGAGAGAGTACAAAGGAGTACAAAGTACAAAGGAGTACAAAGGAAATCAAGCAACAACAGATCTAGTGACCCTTCTAGGTTGCTTGTCCTCCAAAACACTGAGGATCAAGTGTCCAAACAGTGGTTTAGAGTGGGTAAGGGAACATTGGAAAGGGAATTACTGCCCTGGAACTAATGTCCGTGGCAGGATTAGGAAGTTAGTAGGGGACAGATGGGTTAGTAACTGAGGGGGGGATAAAATAAAGTTATTCATTTACAAACGCAGTCAGTGCGGGTTTGATGCGAGATATTTGTCTAGGCGGAGTTTAAATGAATCAACGGTGATGCAGTCTATAACGTTTCGGGGAAGCCCATTCCACAAGTTGACAACTCGATTGAAGAAGAAATTCTTAGATTCGTGTGAGTTAAAAGATTTACCAATAATTTTGCAACCGTTTCCCCGCGTGTAATTAGATTGGTCGATAGTGAAGTACTTACTACAGTTCATATTGTCGATGCCTTTGATGATTTGAACACTTGAATTAAGTCACCTCTTAATCTGCGCTGGGTTAAAGGAAATAGATTTAATTCTCTAAGACGCTCTTCGTATGGTTTGTTCTTTAGGCTAGGTATCATTTTGGTAACTCTACGTTGAACTCGTTCTAGCTTGTTTATATCTTTTTGGTAATAAGGGCACCAGGATTGAACGCAGTATTCCAGAAGAGGGCGGACTAAGGAATTGTAAAGGGTTAGGATAACTTCTTTGGATTTATGCTCAAATGACCTGCCTATAAATCCAATTATTTTGTTTGCCTTCTTAACAACTTCTGAACATTGTTGACTCGGTTTTAGGTTACTCGATATTGTTACTCCCAGATCGGTTTCTCTGTTTACATTCTTAAGCTGAGTGCCATTCATCGAATAGTTTGCTTTCTCATTTAGGTATCCGATATGTAGTACTTTACATTTAGAGAGAGAGAGAGAGTGAGAGTGAGAGATTAGGGATGCGAAAACTGTATAATTGGCCTACCCTATGATAATGTGCTTATTTCCGGACCATGATTTAGTTGAGTGATTTTATACTGCAAAATTCAGTTAACCCCTTCTGTACCAGCGACGTCCTTTGAACTTTATTATGGCTACTATATGACGATTGTATTCAGTTTAAAAAGGACCTCCAGCAATGAACAAGCTTTGAACTATCTCACTTAACCCATTTTACTAACAGAGATCCTTCTAAAACTGCTCTAAATCGTCTAAATATAGCCAGAATAAAATTAATAAGACATCTCTGGTACAGAACGGGTTAATTGGTGTACAGGCATGGTCAAAAGTTGAATCACCGAAAAATGTACAAATATATCTTGAAAGGGGGGTCTAGGGGGTGTTTTTCTAAGCTTGATGGAGGTCTAGGGAGGAAACTAAAAATATATATGAATACATGAATTAATAGACCAAACAAACGGTCAGTCTCCCCTTAATATGATGCACAAACATGATAGTATCGAGAAATTAGCTGCAAAGAGATTGAATTTATCGTCATAAACTCAGACACACTATAGCTGGGGGTGGCCGACTCGAGACAAAGACTGAACAGAAACAACATTGAAATGTCCAATCCTTAGGGTCCGGGATAACTGTTGTGTTCCCTCGCCCTTTCTCTGTCTCGTCTGGATGAAGTGTACAAGGAGAGTAGGATTCCTATCCCCCCACCCCCACAGCGAAGGACAAGTAGGACAGTAAAAGAGACGGACAGCAACGGCTAAGGATGGGTAGAGGATGCCAAACCTCCCTCTGGATAGGACCAGCCCTCACCCACAAACATTCAGCTAATTGGCTTGCAGGCATGGTCAAGGATCGAATCATATCTCCATAAACTGGGATTTAATTAAGAGAGATATACGGTAGCTAAAAGGATTCATTGAGATAGTCTGTAACCTATTAACTGGCAGACGTCTTTCCTTTAATGCTTCCAAACCCAATGTCTCCATCTATCTACCCGTAAGGAACTCCCAGCGGACTATGCCTTATTCTTCAACAATACAAAAATCAATCCTTCATCTTCTCTCAATATTCTTGGTGTCTCTTTTTCTTCTGCTCTCAGTTGGAAGGACCATATTACCAGTCTTGCTAAGGCAGCCTCCCAGAAGCTTGGTGTGCTCAACCGCCTTAGGGGGTTCTTTTCCCCTGCA
This sequence comes from Paralithodes platypus, assembly GCA_032716605.1. Lineage (NCBI taxonomy): Eukaryota > Metazoa > Arthropoda > Malacostraca > Decapoda > Lithodidae > Paralithodes > Paralithodes platypus. The sequence continues at coordinate 17,013,609 of CM064510.1, read as the reverse complement.
CAGATTCTTGCTCTGTACAGGGGCATAGTGCGTCCTTGTATTGAGTATTGTTCACATGTGTGGTGAGGTTCCTCTCACACCGCTCTCCTAGACAAAGTTGAAAGGAAAGCCTTTCGTACCATTAACTCCCGTCCACTCACCAACTCTCTGTAATCTCTCTCTCTCCGCCGCAATGTTGCATCTCTCTCTATTGCTACATCTCTATTGCTACTATAATAATCAGTGTTCCTCAGAGCTTTCCCAGTGTATACCACCTCCTTTACGTAGGGCACGTGGTACCCGTCTTGCAACTCAATCCCACCCGTACTCTGTGCAACTCTCCAACCCAAGAGTGAAACGTTACTCTCAAACTTTCTTCTACTCAACAGCTGAGCTCTGGAACTCTCTCGCAGAATCAGTCTTTCCCTCTTCCTATGACTTAAATTGCTTCAAACTCCGTGTGTCCAGGCATTTTGGCTCGAACGTCCCTTGATTTTGGCCCTGTCACTCTTTCAACTATGGGGGAGGCACTCGCTATAGGCAGTTCTGCCGTTTGCCTCCCTCAATCACATAGAAAAAAAAAAATATGAATGAAGCCGTCTAATGGTTCCCAGACTATAATAAAAAGGACGTCACCGGTACTGAATGGGTTAAGGGGAGGTGTTTAGTTTGTTTTCCCCTAGACCTCTATCAAGCTTAAAATTACACACCCTAAATCCCCTTTCTAGATAAATTTGTACCTTTTTCACTAGAAAAATGTCCCGGCCGAAGGCCGATTCCTCCCTTAATCACAAGCTCGCTATCGCTCACTAGGAAAAAATCGACACCTAAGTGGCACGAGTTATCTACAAATTGACAGAAATGGGGCGAAAGGCCCTAAAATCATCAAACTAATGGGGGGAACGTCTTAGAATTTCGAAACAAATGGGCTAAACATGAGGCAGAAGGGAGTCCATAACCCTTATGAGAATAAATCTCTCTTTAACTCGTACGTGCTTACAGTGCTGTAAATGATAATAGTGTGAGGTGATGGCATTAGGGGGGATTGTGATGGCTAACTCTCTCTCTTTCTCTCTCTCTTTATCTCTCTCTCGCTCTCACTCTCTCTCTCTCTCTCTCGTTATTTTGTACAGTATATTCCTATTTGTGTGTGTGTGTGTGTGTGTGTATGTGTATGTGTATGTGTGTACCCCCATCCAAGTACGCTTTACATGACTGTATAATAACGTGTGTACATAGTCATATAACCTACACAACAAGCCCTCCCTGAATAATTACTGACATTATAATTTACACCTCTCCATGATGACATTTCGCACAGCTACTTTCAAATCCTATATCCTGTTTCAACTATAGTCTGTTTCTTTTCAACTGACGGTAAATTGAAAAGGTCCCATCAAAATTGCTCAGTTATTTGGAAGATTGTATAGTGGAATACGGTGCTTATTAAAACGATAAACTAGCTGCAAAAGGATTCAATTTATCGTCATCTGAAAAGAAACAGACTATAAGTAGGCCGACACTCTTGAACAATAACCTCTAAAACTCACAAACGACTACAGTAAGCGAACTAATATTTCTACCAGTTGGGAAGGGCCAGCCAGGGTATATGTGTGGACATTTACAGCTCATTTTCTCTTGCCCAATTTGAGTTACAGAGGTTAGGGTCCACGATTTCTGTCCCACCTATTTGGAACAGGGTAAAGTAGTATTTACTCCTCTCTCACTCTCAGAGGTGTGTGTGTGGATGACCTAGAAATGCTCCAGTATTTTTCATTTTTATTGATATACATATTAATCACTTCATGAAATCTTGTAAAATTGAATCGTCTGGGATTATGGTAGTAGACGATGGATGAGTTGGAGGTATTCATTACGTGCAATGATTGTTAGGTGTTGTAATCCATATCGGGACCCAAATGAGAAAGTAAACTATCCAATAAATGGCACTCAGCTTAAGGGGGGTGACCTGTTTTTGTTCTGTCCTTTTCTATCTTTCTCTGGCTTGTATCCATTTGGCCCCATTCAGCCAACTGTTTTAAGACGTTTATCCTCATCCAGGTGTCAATTTTTTACTGGTGAGTGGTAGCGAGCCAGCATATTTTTTATTTGTGTTTGACAGCAGGCTAAATTTGTAAATTTTTCGATAGAAAAATGTCTCCGGCGAAGCCGGATTTCTTCATATAATGCTGGCTCGCTATCGCTCGCCAGGAAGAAATCGACACCTAGATGGGGATAAACGTCTTAAACTAGTTGGCTGAATGGGGCCGAATGGATACAAGCCAGAGAAAGAGAGAAAAGGACAGAAATAAAAAAAGCAGGTCACCCCCCTTAAGAGTGTAGACAGAGAAACAGATTTGGGAGTAACAGTATCGAGTAACCTAAACATGAAGGATCACTTATAGCATTGTTATGTTATTAACCCTATATATTCCCTACTATCATCTCCTAACCCTGACAGGGACATTAGTCCTCGGGCAGGTCTTTCCTTTCCAATTGTCCCATACACACTCTAAACCACTGTGGAAAACTTTGAACAGTAGTAATTAAAAGGGCAAGCAACCTCGAAGGGTCACTAGATCTGTTGTTGCTTGATTTCCTTTGTACTTATACCGTGTGCCTGTAACTCTGTAGCACATACACACGACACCCATTACGTTACTCTGTTATGGCCAGCAGTATAACTTAGTTTTAGTTAATAGCCGCCCCTGGTGTTGTTAATGACGATATTTTTGTGTAATGATGCTGGAGTTGTCGTCTAAATGGGTCTGTTTACTATTACAGTTGTCGTCTAAATGGGTCTGTTTACTATTACAGTTGTCGTCTAAATGGGTCTGTTTACTATTACAGTTGTCGTCTAAATGGGTCTGTTTACTATTACAGTTGTCGTCTAAATGGGTCTGTTTACTATTACAGTTGTCGTCTAAATGGGTCTGTTTACTATTACAGTTGTCGTCTAAATGGGTCTGTTTACTATTACAGTTGTCGTCTAAATGGGTCTGTTTACTATTACAGTTGTTTATAGGGCTGTTTGGTGGGCTTCTAAACTAATTGTTGTGGTTGTTAAGTTCTTGAATGTGTTATGTTATATTTGTTAGTATTATTGCATTTATTTGTATTTAGTTTATTATGTTGTTGTGGTAGTGGTGGTAATGTTCTTGAATGTGTTATGTTATATTTGTTAGTATGATTGCATATATTTGTATTTAGTTTATTATGTTGTTGTGGTAGTGGTGGTAATGTCCTTATCCTATCGAAACAGTTAACCCCTTGAAGCTCTGACGCGTTTTAGCAGTTTATTTTGGCTATCATTAGACGATTTTATGCAGCTTAAGAATGAGCTGTGGGTATTAAAAGGGCATATACCATCTCGATCAACCCTTTGACTCCCGTATACCGTTACTAATCTGAATAAAATCGTCTAATAGTAGCCAGAGAAACAGAACAGAAACGCCTATTGGAGCTTGAAAGGGTTAATTTAGGTGTGAGTTTGATGATCAGCCAGGTCAATCAGTATGTAGGTAATGCTAGCCGATGTAATAGGTAATGTCAATCGATACCAACACAACCAGGACTGTTAGAATACGTTTGGTTAGGTTTTCTTACATTACGTTAGGTTAGGTTAGATTAAATTTGGCGACGTTATCTTAGGCTAGGTTAGGTTTGGCTAGGTTAGGTTAGGTTAGACTTGTTTAGGCTAGGTCAGTATCGGTTAGGTTAACCTAGGTTGCGTTCGGTTCGGTTAGATTAGGTTAGGTTAGCTAAGTATCGGCTAGGTTAGGTTAGGATTGGCTAAATTGGATTGCGTTTGGTTAGATTAGGTTACTACATTACGTTGGTACTGGGTAATTTTGTACTGGTTGAGATCTACTGGTTGAAATGGTGTATATACTGGTCGGGTTGGCAAGAGTGTCGTGCGTGAGTAGGATATAAATAATTCTACCGTACACCCATGAAGGTAGTTTTTGTGAAGACGTGTGCTGGGGGTGCCGTAATTGGTCTCGGAACACTTTATTAGCTATTACTTGGGTACAGGCAAGCTTAAAAGTTGTGTTCTAGCTATACAAGTTATACTTTTATCTTACCGGTACTATCGTGATATATGTACAAATACTGATCAAGATCACCCCCCCCCCCCATGAAAAATGACAAAATATACTAATATACAAAATAATAAGAACAATAATAATAATATTAATACAGAAGAAAAAATATATAATATATGATAATGATAATTATAAAATAATAATAATAATAATTATTTAATAATAATAATCATAAAAATAACAATATTAATTATCACAATAAATGATGAATATAATAAGAATACTACATACATATATATATAACATGAACAATATAGTTTGGGTTCATATGGAGTGTTAAGACATTCTCTTTTTGCCAGTACAAAAACCGTAGTTGAAATTTAGGAGCCCGGAAGTGATGTGCGAGCGTGACTGTAATTGGTGCTTGTACTGTGTGTGTGTGTGTGTGTGACTGTAATTGGTGCTTGTACTGTGTGTGTGTGTGTGTGTGTGTGTGTGTGTGTGTGTGTCTGTGTGTGTGTGCGTGTGTGTGCGTGTGTAATTGTTTTTTGTACTGTGTGTGTGTGACTGTATTTGGTGTTTGTAACCTACTGTGTGTGTGTGTGTGTTTGTCTGTGTGTGTGCGTGACTGTAATTGGTGCTTGTACTGTGTGTGTGTATATGTGTGTCTGTCTATGTAGTGTGTGTGTGTGTGTATGCGTGTGTGTGTATGGCTGTATTGACTAGTGTGTGTATAGTTATATATATGTGTGCTTGTTTATGTTACACTCCGTTATCTCCATACCTATAATAAACATTTGGAAACACTGATACAGGATATATAATATGGTATTTGGATACGGTATGCATTCTACATGATAAAATAAAATAAAAAATATATAAGTTAATATGTAAATAGGTAAATACAAAATAGAATAGAGTCTTGTCCTATGATAACTGAGGTACCAAAATGGCTACCTAAAACAAATATGGTAATTATCTCTTACTACAGGTTATAGAAGCCCCTTTAGGTAATTGTGGAGGAATTGACGTCTGTTTTGCATCTCATTACGGTTCCATCTTTAGGGAGACTTCATTCAACTCGGGGGTCTACCTGCTTCGATTACTAGGGCTAGTGAGTGGTTGAGTATGTTGATGTTGATGATTATTTCCAGTGTGTATGTGTCTGTGTGTTGTTTATGTGAGTAAAGGAGACAAAAGGAAAAGGTGCCTGTAACAAGTGTCCCCCCAAGGTTGAAAGAGTGATAGTGAGCTAAAATCAAGTTACGTTAGAGGTAACTTTGGTGTGTTGGAAAGAAGTGTGGTATGCTTGTTAAGTGTAGTGCAATAAATATAAGGAGGAGGTGTTTGTGAGTTAGCTGGATTACTCTCTGTGTAGATGAGGCTCAAATAGAAACAGTGGGGGAAGCCAGCCAAATGAAACAGCAGTTCTAGCAACTCTTTATTATATGCCTGTGTAGCCTCCCCTGGGTACTGCCCTGCTCGATTGGAGCCTACATTCTTTCCAGTGTGTGTGTGTGTGTGTGTGTGTGTGTGTGTGTGTGTGTGTGTGTGTGTGTGTGTGTGTGTGTGTGTGTTTGATTGTGTGTGTGTTTTGTGGGTGAGGGTGTGTGTATGTTGTGTGTGTGTGTGTCAAGATATTAAGGTCACATTTCGTATGCAGATATCTGACACTCGCCAATAATTCCATATCACTTGAGAGCCAACGCTACATAGCCTACTCTGAGAACTCCTCTAAGTACCGGTATGTATAATGTTATACACAGGCACATACCACATAGCTGGGGGTGGCCGACTCGAACCAGAGCCCGAACAGGGACAACACAACACAACACACACAAGCACACACACACACACAACTAAATAAATAAATAAATAAATAAATAGAAACTAAATCATAAAAACAAATAAACAAATAACATACAAAAATAACTCACACACATCTAGGTCAACCAGGAGAAGACCCAGAGACCCAGGCCCCTTTGGGGTCTCCAGCAAAAGATTCCCAGGTCCCAGACCTCCCAGAGAGGTTCCGGTCTCAGCAGGCAGACACGCAGTGCGAAGCTTTACCACCACAATGCCCGCCCACCTCACATCCAGGCATGACCCTTCATATACTGTATACCGGCTCCCTGGGCCAGGCGCCTGACTGACTATTATCTAGTCCAACTAACCCCTGACCCCCTCTCCGAACGACCTCGTTATCACTAATCTACTCACAAGCATTTTCCATTCATTCCTATTTACTTCCACTACTCTTGCCTGTTCTACAGTCATCTCTCTATCTTCCAAATCTTGTACCACATACATTTGTATATGTCAGCACTGAGCTATTGAAGTATGATCTTAAGCGGGTTCCCCACTTGTATTTTGCCGAATAAGGAAGCTGTCTATTCAAACCAGCAGACAATACAAAATAATTTATGCTGTGGTATATTTTGTACAGGTATTTCATGTTTTAAAACGATCTTTGTATTGTATTTTTATATATAATAATAAATTTAATAACACCATTTTCTTCTCTCTCTCTCTCTCTTTGGACTGCTCTCTCTTCTCTTTCGTTCTACCATCTAATATTATATTTCGTTCTTGTTTCTTTCTTCTCTTTCCTCCTACCATCTAATATTAGTTTTCGTTCTTTTCTATTTCTTCTCTTTCGTTCTACCATCTCATATTATCTTTCGTTTTTTCTGTCTTCTCTTTCGTTCTACCATCTAATATTCTCTTTCGTTCTATTTTCTTTCTTTTCTTTCGTTCTTTTTCCTTTATTCTTATCCGTCCTACCATCTCTTTCGTTCTTTTTTGTATTATCTTTCGTTCTGCCATCTACTATTATCTTTTTGTTATTTTTCTCTTCTCCTATGCTATTCTTTAGTTGAGCCTTTCCCATCCTCCAAAATGCTCTCTCCGATAATGCGAAAAATGCATAGAATATCAATACTCCAATGACTGGCGGGGGGCTGCGGGGGGGTCACCGCCCCCCTCCCCCCTCCTACTTTCTCAACCTTAGCCTTGTTATCTGGACTCTCTTTTTCTCTCTCTCTCTCTCTCTCTCTCTCTCTCTCTCTCTCTCTCTCTCTCTCTCTCGCTCTCTTTCTCTCTCTCATACACACACCGTCAGCTGTTGAAGAATAATATGTATACAAGCATAGAGTACTATTTACTATTTCACATATTTTCTGTCAGTGAATTTAAGGGTTTATGAAAAAGTCCAAACGGCCATGTCTATACATTGTTCATTATATTCAGCATAGTATGTGGGATTAAATTAGCATATTCAGTTTCATATTTATTTCCATTAACCCCTTCAGCACTATGGCGTAATTTACATCTTATACAGGTTAAGGTGCCCTCACGCAGTCAGGAGTGCGAGCTAGAGTTACTAGGAGTAGTGGAATATTCGGACTCGCGGACCTATTCGCGGTGAAAATCGATGACTCCTAGTGACTCTAGCGACTCCTAGCGACTCTTGTTAGACTCCCACTCGCTCGTGGTGAACATCGATGACTCCAAGTGACTCTAGCGACTCCTATCGACTCCTGTTAGACTCCTGTTAGACTCCCACTAGCTCGCACTCCTGACTGTGTGAGGGCCCCTTTACCATTCAGGGCTTTTCTTTAGCTTATATTCTTCCTGTCGGACTCAAGGGGTAAGTACGATCTCAATAAAATAACAAAGGTCGTTCTTAAACTGCATATAATCGTCTGATATTAGCCAGAATCAAACATCAAAAGGGTACTGAAGGGGTTAAAAGTAGAACATGCGTGCCTACTTGGAACCCTGCTAGTCAGCCACACTTGACAGGGTTCTTGATATAATTAGGTTTGTTGTCAGACCCAATGATTGGTTTAAGGGGATAGGGTTTAGATTTTAGTCGGTTTATTTATATATTTATTGTTTTATTAGTTTCCTCGCTAGACATCCATCAAGCTTAACAAAAATAAAAATAAACCTAGACTACCCCTTCAAGATAAATTTGTAAATTTTTCGGTAAAAAACATTCCCGGTTTACAGGCTCGCTATCGTTCGCCAGGAAAAATCGACACCTAAATGGCACGAAAGGTCCTAATATTGACAAAGAAATGGGGTGAAAGGTCTTAGAATCGCCAAACTAATGAGGTGAACGTCTTATCTCAAAATATATGGGGCTAAACATGAGGCAGAAGGGGGTCTAGAAAAGCGATATTCACCCCTTAACAAGTAAAGGCTTCCAATGTGCCGATGATACTGTACCGAACCATCAAAGGAAATAGTCGGTCTTCATCTAGTTCAACTCTCAAGGTCTCTGGTTGAAGCCTAGATATAGTTATGTGCCATAGTATCTGCTCACCCATTTGTATTTGTATCGAACCCAAGCAAGACTCTCCAGTGTTCTGTTATATCCCAGGAGCTTCACAACTTGGCTTCAAAGATTCAGTGATTCATATGGGTGTGCTGGTATTATGGGTCGTGACTGTACCATATTCTTAGAATCCAAGCTCCTTAATTATATATATATATATATAGTATATATATATATAAAATGTATACTCTGGGTATATTACTAACAGTATACCAACCAATATCCGGGGTATACTACTAACACAACACACTAAGTATACTACTAAGAGTATACCCACCAACACGCAGGGTATATTACTAACACAACACACTAGGTATACTACTAACAGTATACCCACCAACGCCAGGGCTATATCTCACTTTAACTCCACTAAAAGAGATGGTATATATTTCTGGGTATTAATTCTTCCGGCTTTAGTGCAAGAGCGGAGTAGAAATGTGTGCGAAATGTTGAGGTCTTGTTGGAGTACTGAGGGGGTGGTGGGGTAGGTGCGATGGTATGGGGGGAGGGGGGATTACTGGGAGGGAGGGGTGCTGGTAGATAGGGTAGTGGTGGGGGTGTTGGTAGGAGGGGGAAGGTGTCGGGATTACTGGTGGGAAGGGGAGGGGGGGGGGTGATGGTGGTGAAGTAGGGGGAGAGGGGGGAGGGGAGTTTTTGACTGACTGATAAATATACCCGATTGACTGAGCGACTTATACTCAATAATCAAATATTCTAAAACATTGAAATAAATTACGACCAAGATAATAATAAACAAAAGATAAAATACGACCCAAAATAATAATAAACAAGAGATTAAATACGACCGAAAATTATAACAAACAAGACAAAAATAGGACCCAAAATAAGAATAATAAACAAGAGATAAAATACAACCAAACTAATTATAATAAACACGAGATAAAATACGACCGAAAATAATAATAAACAAGATAAAATACAACCACACTAATAATAATAAACACGAAATAATATACGACCCAAAATAATAATAAACAAGAGATAAAATACAACCAAACTAATAATAATAAACACGAAATAAAATACGACCGAAAATAATAATAAACAAGAGATAAAATACGACCGAACTAATAATAATTAACAAGAAATAATATACGACCCAAAATAATAACAAACAAGAGATTAAATACGATCCAAAATAATAATAACAAACAAAGAAATAAAATACGACCCAAAATAATAATAAACAAGAAATAAAATACGACCAAAATAATATTAAACAGGAAATAAAATACGACCCAAAATAATGATAAACAAGAAATAAAATACGACCCCAAATACTAGTAAACAAGAAATAAAATACGACCCAAAATAATAATAACAAGAGATAAAATACGACCAAAGATGAAAATAAATAAACATAGCCCCAAAAATTTAAGAGGACGATAAAGTGTTAAAAAGAAGAAGGTCTGTGACAAAGTGGAATATACCGCGGGGAGGTGAGAAGAACAGAATAGCGAATAAGGATAAAACGTTCGGTCGAGGGGGACAGGTTTTTATAAGGGGAAAACATATGAGAAATTGTTGGCATCACACTCGTCCTTCCTAAGTTTGCAATAATTGTTTGTATGTAGCTATACTACTACTACTAATAATAATAATAATATACGGACAGCTTTATAGAAAGGGAAAACATGGGAGAAATTCTTGGTTTCAAACACGACCTTCCTAAGCTTATACTAAGCATCTACAGGTAGCTAAAATACATAAAATAATGTTTCTTAGGTGTTCAATATTGACGGACTGAAACAAGAATCAAAGGAGAATTGTTCCATATTCCTTTTATGAGATATTTCACACTCATGCATGAAAGGTTACTGAAATCTATGTTTTGTCCTATCTACAATTATCTTATTGTTATTCATTAACGACCTTCTCAATTGCACCTCCAGCCCCATTCACTCATATGCTGACGACTCTACGTTACACTATCCAACTAGCCTTCCACAACATCACTCACAGCAGGAACTCCAAAACTCACGTAAGGATGCAAAAAAAGCACCTATATTCTGATCTCTCTACTATATCTGCTTGGGGCAGACAAAAACTTATTTTTGTCAATGCTTCCAAAACTCAATGTTTCCATCTGTCTACTCGTCGCCCCCTTCCAGAAAACTATGACTTACTCTTCAACAACATATATATTTACCCTTCATCTTTTCGGTAAAAGTATTTTTATATATATCGACCAATAAATAAACCCTTCCTCCCTATATGAAAATCGTCCACATCCACAAACCTAATCTGGGACATGCTTCCCCAAACTCTTTCCAAAGTTTGTTGGGTAGGAGTCAAGTTTTCTACTTAGAGTCTCCAAAGTGCAAATAGAGAACCTAATTATGACCTCTGCCAAAGGAGTTGGAGGGGGTTATGTTTTTGCCTGTCTTTCTGTCTGTTTGTCCGTTATATTTATGTTTGTTATTTATATAATTATATATTCAATATAGTGCAGTTGAAATGAATGTACATGCTAAGATTGGTATGCAGGATTCGAAACTGCATAATAAATCGTAGGCTTGTGCATCATTCTTTAACTGTCTTCGTGGTGCAATGCATAAGTGTGTTGATTTTCGGTGTGAGCATCCTAGGTTCGAATCCCCGGACTGCCACATGTGTTTGTTAATTTCAATAATCGAGTATAGAAGTAAAGTTTGTTGGTGGAGAGAACATAATATATATATATATATATATATATATATATATATATATATATTTTTTTTTTGGGGGGGGGGGGGGGCTCAGTAAAAATTGTTTCAAAAAGTTATGAACGGATTACCACGAAATGTGCAAATTTATCTCGCAAGGGGATCATGTATTGTTTTTTCTTTCTTTTTATTAAGCTTGATGAAGGTCCAGGGAGGAAACTACGAACAAAACTAATACTAATTGAACACATTAATAAATAAACAAATAAATAATAAGCTACCCTAATCGCCCGAAATCAATTCATTAATATACTCAGGCGTTTACAATCCATATCTACATCTATTTATTCATATATCTATCCACCAATCCATATCCATATGTATCCATTCATCCATACATCCATCCATCCATCAATTTATCCCTAAATTTATCCTTCCATCCATCCATCCGTCCATCCATCCATCTATTCATCCATCCACCCATCTATCTATCAATATATCCATTCATATTTCCATACATCTACCATCCCTATCTACACCCATCTATTGATCCATCTACCCATCCATCTATCCATCCATCCATCCAGCCAGCCATCCATCCATCCATCCATCCACCCGTCCATGCCAGTGACAGAGCCTGACAGTCACAATCCTCCATTTCCGTATTAGCTTACAAATGGGTCCCGTCTGTCAGAGAGAGAGAGAGAGAGAGAGAGAGAGAGAGAGAGAGAGAGAGATGATTAGACAGACAAGTAGAGAGAGAGGGAAAGAGAGTGCGTGAGATCCTTTTTAAACTGCACACAATCGTCTAAATATAGTTAGAATAAACATTAAAAGACGTCGCCAGTACTGAAGGGGTTAATAGATTGCATAGATAATGTCAATATTGTGTTACAGTTAATGTGTTACAGTTAATGTGTTACAGTTAATGTGTTACAGTTAATGTGTTACAGTTCATGTGTTACAGTTAATTAAAATATACTGAAGGTCATTATTAGATGCAAGATAGTAGGCCTGGTATATCAGTGCAATGTGTGTGTGTGTTTGTTTGTGTGTGTGTGTGTGTGTGTGTGTGTGTGTGTGTTTGTGTGTGTCGATACTTACATAGACAAGTACATTATGAGATACACAGATTCCAGACAAGAGCGAGCACACACACACACACACACACACACATACTTGCACATGTACTGTGCAAGTATACAGCAAGGTTGCATCTTGTTAGTTTGATGAAGCTCACAATAATACCGTTAAATATAGGTCAGCATATCTATGAATTTCACACAGGTATATTTTTAGCCTTTTGCTGCAATTCTTAATAATCCGTTTACTTTTATGATCAACAGTTGCATAGTAACTAGGCGAACAGTAAACATAGTCAGTAAAGTTGTCAGTAAATCAACTCAATAGCCTTCAACAAACCCTTATACCCTTATAAATGCCTAACTATTATCTTTTTCAGCACACCTAGTACATTATGTTTACTGTTTAAATAGCTCCTATGCAATCTATTATCTCAATCTGGAAAATCATCTGCCAATCTAGTACATAATATTGACCTCGTCAAACAGCTCTTATACAACCTCATGCCTTGGTCCTTATTATAAGATAATATATGTTGGTGTTAAGCTACAAAACTGTTCCTCTGTACATTTTCAGCCTACGGCTGCAATTATGAATATACCGTTGTTTATTATTATTATTATTATTATTATTATTATTTATTATTATACACACACACGACAGGTACATACAATATAGCAGCCTCGAGGAAGGTGATGGAATATTGGAGAGAGAGAGAGAGAGAGCGAGAGAGAGAGAGAGAGAGAGAGAGAGAGAGAGAGAGAGAGAGAGAGAGAGAGAGAGAGAGGCAAAACTACATGAATAACACAAGTCAAACTCATAAAATGATCGGAATAATAATATATAACGATGCACTGGAAGCACACTGTCGAATAGAAAACGAAAACCAAGATGAATAAGATATGCGAGAATTGCGATGAAAGGAGACTCGATGAAACAGATAAAAGGAAGAGCGGAAGATAAAAGGGAGGGAGGGAAGGAAGGAAGGAAGAGGGGGAAGAAGGGTAAGCACAAAGACGATTGAATAAACAGGAAGAAGGGGAGAAGAGAATAAACAAGACAAATGGACACGCAAGAAGAAGGAGAGAAGAATAAACAGAAGAACAGAGCTTTAAGCCACTCAACAATAAGTGCTGGTCCTGTCCAGAGTGAGGTTTGACATCCTCTGCCCAACCTTAGCCTGTCTGCCTCTTTTCCTGTACTACTTTTCCTACTTAGGGAACGGGAGGCTAGCAATCCTCCTACCCTTGTAAAATTCACCAACGAACGAGACAGAGAAAGGGGCGAGCGAACGCGAAAGTGGTCCCGGATCCTAAGAATTAGAACTCTAAATTTTGTTTCTGTTCTGGCTCTGTCTCGATTCGATCACCCCCATCTATAGGTTATGTACCGGAGTATATACATGCATACATACAACTATAAATATGTTATATGCTACATAATGAAATCGTCTAATGGTGGCTATAATCAAGGCATAACAGTTTTAATTATAAAAGGTTACACCAGTTAGAATAATTGAACCTTTTAAGGGGGGAGGGGCCAGTTTTCTGGACCACTTTCTCCCTCATGTTTAGCCCCATTAGTTTTCAGATGTTAAGATGTTTGCCCCTTTAGTTAGTCGATTTTAAGACCTTTCGCCCCATTTCTTCGTCAATATTTAGACCTTTCGTGCTATTTAGGTGTCGATTTTTTCCCTGGCGAACGATAGTGAGCCTGTAATATTAGAAGAACCGGCCTTCGGCCAGGACATTTTTCTACTGAAAAATTTACAAATTAATCTTGATGGGGGATCTAACGGATGTTTTTTTTTTTTTAAATTTGATGGAGGTCTAGGGAGGAAACTAGAAAAATAATTAATACATGCAAAAATCGCCCAAAAACTGAACCATCTCCCCTTATTAAGCCAAGTTGTGAAGCATTTGGCCTATACAGTAGTAAAGCATAGTATTGTCTCGTTTACGTTCGATACTGATTCATATTGGAGCCTCGCTATTTATACTCTTAAGGGGAGATTTTTTTTTTTTTTTTTTTTTTTTCTATTAATTCATATATTCCTTAGTTTTCTCGCTAGACCTCCATCAAACTTAGAAAAACACCCCCTAGACCCCCCCCCCCTTCAAGATAATTTTGTATATTTTTCGGTAGAAAAATGTCCCGGCCGAAGGCCGTTTCCTCTTAAAATTTCAGGCTCGCTATCGCTCGCCAGGAAATAATCGACACCTAAATGGTGCGAAAAGTCTTACAATTGACAACGAAAAGGGGCGAAAGGTGTTAAAATCGCCAAACTAATGGGCCGAACGTCTTATAAGCTAAAAAAAAAAAAAAAATGGGGCTAAACATGAGGGAGAAGGAGGTCCAAAAAAACGGTCTTCCTCCCCTTAACCCCTGTAGTACCGGTGGCGTCCTTGGCATTATATTCTGGCAACTATTAAACGATTGTATTCAGCTTAGGAAGAACGTCTACCAATGAAAAGATTACAGACTTTCTTAATTAATCACTTTTCTATCTATCTATCTATCTATATACTCAGGCCCAATTCCCACTTTTCCTTTTTTTTTTTCTATTTTACTCTTTTAGCTGCCACATAGCCTTCATAAGCTAAATAAACTCGTCTAAATGTAGCTGAAGTAGAATAAAAAGGACGTCACCGGTACTGAAAGGGTTATCGGTGTGTAAATGTGAAAGCTTAACCCTTTCGGTAGGCGAGGACGTGTTTTCACTTTAAGGGGGGATGGTTCGTTTTTCTGGTTCCCCTTCTCCCTCATGTTTAGCCCCGTTAGTTTTGAGATGTTAAGACGTTCGCCCCATTAGTTTGTCGATTTGTAAACCTTGCGTCCCTGTTCTTTATCGATAGCAAGGCCTTTCGTTCCATTTAGGTGTCAATTGTTTTCCTGGCGAGCGATAGCGAGCCTGTAATTTTAAGAGGAACCAGCCTTCGGCCGGGACATTTTTCTATCGACAAATCTACACATTTATCTTGAAGGGGGGTCAAGATGGTAGTTACACATTTATCTTGAAGGGGGGTCAAGATGGAATTTACACATTTATCTTGAAGGGGGTCAAGATGGTATTTACACATTTATCTTGAAGGGGGGGTCAAGATGGTATTTACACATTTATCTTGAAGGGGGGTCAAGATGGTATTTACACATTTATCTTGAAGGGGGGTCAAGATGGTATTTACACATTTATCTTGAAGGGGGGGTCAAGATGGTATTTACACATTTATCTTGAAGGGGGGTCAAGATGGTATTTACACATTTATCTTGAAGGGGGGTCAAGATGGTATTTACACATTTATCTTGAAGGGGGGTCAAGATGGTATTTACACATTTATCTTGAAGGGGTCAAGATGGTATTTACACATTTATCTTGAAGGGGGGTCAAGATGGTATTTACACATTTATCTTGAAGGGGGGTCAAGATGGTATTTACACATTTATCTTGAAGGGGGGTCAAGATGGTATTTACACATTTATCTTGAAGGGGGGTCAAGATGGTATTTACACATTTATCTTGAAGGGGGGTCAAGCTGGTATTACACATTTATCTTGAAGGGGGGTCAAGATGGTATTTACACATTTATCTTGAAGGGGGGTCAAGCTGGTATTACACATTTATCTTGAAGGGGGTCAAGATGGTATTTACACATTTATCTTGAAGGGGGGGTCAAGATGGTATTTACACATTTATCTTGAAGGGGGGGTCAAGCTGGTATTTACACATTTATCTTGAAGGGGGGTCAAGCTGGTATTTACACATTTATCTTGAAGGGGGGTCAAGCTGGTATTTACACATTTATCTTGAAGGGGGGTCAAGCTGGTATTTACACATTTATCTTGAAGGGGGGTCAAGATGGTATTTACACATTTATCTTGAAGGGGGGTCAAGATGGTATTTACACATTTATCTTGAAGGGGGGTCAAGATGGTATTTACACATTTATCTTGAGGGGGGGTCAAGCTGGTATTACACATTTATCTTGAAGGGGGTCAAGATGGTATTTACACATTTATCTTGAAGGGGGGGTCAAGCTGGTATTTACACATTTATCTTGAAGGGGGGTCAAGATGGTATTTACACATTTATCTTCAAGGCGGGCCAAGCTGGTATTTACACATTTATCTTGAAGGGGGGGTCAAGCTGGTATTTACACATTTATCTTGAAGGGGGGTCAAGCTGGTATTTACACATTTATCTTGAAGGGGGGTCAAGCTGGTATTTACACATTTATCTTGAAGGGGGCTCAAGATGGTATTTACACATTTATCTTGAAGGGGGGGTCAAGATGGTATTTACACATTTATCTTGAAGGGGGGTCTAGGAGGTGTTTTTTAAGTTTGATGGAAGTCTAGAGACGAAACTAAAACACAATATACAGAAAGATTAACCCCTACAGTACCGGCGACGTCCTTTTCACTATATTCTGGCAATGATTAGACAGTTGCATTAAGGGGAGATCTCCACTTGAGGGATATTTTTCTTGACCCCTTTCTCCCTCATGTTTAGCCCCATTGCTTTTGATATTATAAAACGTTTGCCCCATTAGTTTAGCGATTTTAAGAACTTTCACCCCATATTAAGACCTTCCGTGCCATTCAGGTGTCGATTTTATCCTGGCGAGCGATAGCGAGCCTGTAATTTAAGAGGAACCGGCCTTCGGCCTGGACATTTTTCTACCGAAAAATGTACAAATTCATCTTGAAAGGGACTCAAGGGGGTGTAATTTTAAGCTTGATGGAAGTCTAGGGCTCAAACTAAATACCTCCCCTTAAGCTTAGGAAGGACCTCTGGCAATAATAAGCTTTAAAACTATCTCAAACAACCCTATACTACTAACTACCACAGATCCTTCTTAAGCTGCATTACATCGCCTAAATATAGCTAGGACATAATATAACACATGTCGCTGGGACTCAAAGGGTTAATATAGCTAGGACATAATATAACACATGTCGCTGGGACTCAAAGGGTTAATATAGCTAGGACATAATATAACACATGTCGCTGGGACTCAAAGGGTTAATATAGCTACGACATAATATAACACATGTCGCTGGGACTCAAAGGGTTAATATAGCTAGGACGTAATATACCACATGTCGCTGGGACTCAAAGGGTTAATATAGCTAGGACGTAATATAACACATGTCGCTGGGACTCAAAGGGTTAATATAGCTAGGACGTAATATAACACATGTCGCTGGGACTCAAAGGGTTAATATAGCTAGGACGTAATATAACACATGTCGCTGGGACTCAAAGGGTTAATATAGCTAGGACATAATATAACACATGTCGCTGGGACTCAAAGGGTTAATATAGCTAGGACGTAATATAACACATGTCGCTGGGACTCAAAGGGTTAATATAGCTAGGACGTAATATAACACATGTCGCTGGGACTCAAAGGGTTAATATAGCTAGGACATAATATAACACATGTCGCTGGGACTCAAAGGGTTAATCAACACGCCAATAAATGATCCCATTCCCCCTTAATCTGGCTTACATTAGACGACTTTCCCCAGTTTGGAAAGGCCCTCTCGGAATTAAACGGTTTAAGGGGAGGTTTTTAGTTTGGTCCCTAGATATCCATCAAGCTTAAGATTACACCCCCTTGAGCCCCTTTCAAGATAAATTTGTACATTTTTCGGTAGAAAAATTTCCCGGCTGAAAGCCGGTTCCTCTTAAATTACAGGCTCGCTATCGCTCGCCAGGATAAAATCGACACCTAAATTGCACGAAAGGTCTTAAAATTGACGGAAATGGGGCGAAAGTTCTTAAAATCGCCAAACTAATGGGGCGACTATCTTAAAATCTCAAAAGCAATGGGGCTAAAGATGAAGGAGAAAGTGGTCCAAAAAAAATCCCTCAAGTCGATATCTCCCCTTAAT
This sequence comes from Paralithodes platypus, assembly GCA_032716605.1. NCBI lineage: Eukaryota > Metazoa > Arthropoda > Malacostraca > Decapoda > Lithodidae > Paralithodes > Paralithodes platypus. The sequence continues at coordinate 16,995,595 of CM064510.1, read as the reverse complement.
GTCTACGTCAAATAACCCTCTGACTTCCAAACGCCCTTCCTAAGCTGAAGAATATCGTCTACTGATAGCCAGAATAACGCGCTCTCGTAACTGAAAGGGTTAAACAGCGCTCGTCAAACTCAATTAATCGTAGGAAATTGGTGTCCGATTATAATGTTCGTATTTATTTTCTGACAATAAATTATAGGGTTGTCTGTCTTCTCAACTTGATTTGTCCGCTTTCGTTTGATCTCTTCTATGCTCTCTCTCTCTCTCTCTCTCTCGCTAAGTGCATGTGTATATACTGTGTATGCGTCAAATTCACTGCTCTGAAAGTTGTTAAGGCATTAGCATAATTACCATTAAAACTAACTCTCTCTATCTATCTCTCTCTCACACACAACCTTTTGATCGGCATTATTTGATTACACCGAAGGCCAATATATAACGCAGCTGGTCATACATAAATCCGTATATACATATAACATATACTGTCTGGTGATGGGCTGGTCTATCAGAGTGGTGATGGGCTGGTCTATCAGAGTGGTGATGGGCTGGTCTATCAGAGTGAGAGTTGAGCGTTCTCTGCCATACCCATAGCTTACTCTGACTGTTCCTTTTACTTATATATTTTCTAGATCTCAAGTGACGGCGTCTTTTCCGTGGATTGACCTCCCTACTGCCAACCTAGAGGTTGGCAGATTGGGAGCCAAAGCGTCACATTTTTCCTTTGCCCCTCAACTTTCCCTTCATAATTGCTGAGGGGCACAGGGCCGTGGGTGGGGCTTTGGTTTTCCGGGCGTTTCCGCACCCTCCTCAGCTCCCCGCCTTTGAGTGGCTTAGGTTACCTGGGCTTTATTAGTGGTAAGCAGGGAGGGTTCTGTGGGGGCGCTCGATTTTGGCCTAAGCCTTGCTCAGGACCTTGGGGCTTCTCGGCCAGACAGCCTGGGGAACAGCAACAACAACGACAACATATACTGTATAATAAGGCGATGTCGCACAAGCGATTTGTCCGTCAATTTTCTAGGAGCATTTTTTTCTCGTACTATTTCTTGGTAGTTTCGTCTTGGAATCGACAACTAGACTGACTGTATTGGATTTTAAGGGGAGATATGTAGCTTTTCTAGATCCCCTTCTCCCTCATGTTCAGCTTCATTTGTTTCGAGAATATAAGAAATTCTTCCTATTAGTTTGGCGATTCTAAGACCTTTCACCCCATCTTTTTCAATATTAGGATCTTTCGTGCCAGTTAGGTGTCGAAAACGAGCCTGTAATTTTAGGAGGAACCGGCCTTTGGCCGGAAAAAATTTCTGCCTAAAAATGTACACATTTATGTTGAAGGTGGGTCCAGAGGTGTTTTTAAAAGCAAGATGGAGGTCTAGTGAGGAGACAAATAATATAATATATACATATAAACCGACCAACATATTTTATACCCTACCAACCTTAACCCCTTCTATACCGGTGATGTACTATTTAGTATATTCTGGCAACTCTTAGATGATTTCCTTCAGCTTAGGAAGAACGCCTACCCATTACAAGGCGACAAACTATCTCAATTAACCCCTTTAGCAACCATGTATCCTTCCTAAGTTTCAGAACATCGTCTAAATGTAGCTGAAATGAAATGAAGATGATGTCGCCGGTACAGAAGGGGTTAAGGGGGGTGACCTGCTTTTTGTTATTTCTGTCCTTTTCTCTCTTTCTCTGGCTTGTATCCATTCGGCCCCATTCAGCCAACTATTTTAAGACGTTTATTCCCATCTAGGTGTCGATTTCTTCCTGGCGAGCGATAGCGAGCCAGCATTATATGAAGAAATCCGGGTTCGCCGGAGACATTTTTCTATCGAAAAATGTACAAATTTAGCCTGCTGTCAAACAAAAATAAAAAATATGCTGGCTCGCTACAGCTCACCAGTAAAAAATTGACACCTGGATGGGGATAAACGTCTTAAAACAGTAGGCTGAATGGGGCCAAATGGATACAAGCCAGAGAAAGATAGAAAAGGACAGAACAGAAACAGGTCACCCCCCTTAAGGGATTGAAATAATATACCACATACATTCAGATGATGCCAGACCACAATTGCCTGAAAGAATTGCCGGAGAAAGCCCTCGTGTGACACCGGCTGACGTGTCGATGGAAATGCTAATTATATTGAACGATACGTGAGTGCAAATTCGTTATGCTAATATTAAATATTATGTTTCATATTCATATTGGCTTGACACATGGTGATGTATATTTTAGTGTATTAAGCTTGCCCAGTTTAGTTATTACAATTTAGGGGGTGGGGAGGGGGGGGGGGAGGGGGGAGGGGCTAATTTGTTTAATCTTTAATTATTATTTTTAGTTTCCTCCCTAGACTTCCATCAATCTTTAAAAAAAAAACCCAAGACTCCCCTTCAAGATAAATGTGTAAATTTTTCGATAGAAAAATGTCCCGGCCGGAGGCCGATTACTACTATATTACAGGCTCGCTATCGCTCGCCAGGAAAAAATCGACTCCTAAATCACACAAACAGCCTAAATATTGACAAAGAAATGGGGCGAAAAGTCTTAAAATCGCCAAACTAATGGGCCGGACCGGACGTTTCACAATCTGAAAACTAATGGGGCTAAACATGAGGAAGAACGGGGACCAGAAAAACTACCCATCTCCCCTTAACTCTTTTAGTACGTTAATGCCTTTGTTTTCATTGCTGGCTGGATACCATTAGCGGAAGATTTGTGGTTAGTTTAGGGGTAGAATCTTGGTGGAGTTGGAGAGGTTGCTATATTGCCAATCTGTATCTTTCTAATTCCTGTAAGTCCTTCCTAAGTGTATTGAGGGGAGATGGACCGTTTTCCTAGTCCCCCTTCTTCCTCATGCTTAGCCCTATTAGTTTTCAGATTAAAATTCGTTCGGCCCATTAGTTTGGCGATTTTAAGACCTTTCGCCCTTTTTTTGTTGTCAATGTCAAGACTTTTAGTGTCATTTAGGTGTCGCTTTTTTCTTGGCGAGCGATAGCGAGCCTGTAATTGTGGAGGAACTGGCCTTCGGCTGTGACATTGTTCTACCAAAAAATGTACAAATTTATCTCGAAGGGGGTTCTAATGGATGTATTTTTAAAGTTTGTTGGAGGTTTAGAGAGGAAAATAAAAAATAAATGAATATATTAATATATACACCCCCAAAAAATACCACTGTTCCCTTTAAAGTTGTCTAATGTAACTCGGAATCAACTTAAAGGGAGATTTGTATTTATTTGTTCATATATTTATTTAAGTTATATTTTCTTTAGTTTCCCCCAAGACCTCCATCAACCTTTAAAAAAAAACAAAAAACAAAAATAAAACCCCTCATCGATATGAATGTCTTCGTAGTAGTAGTAGTAGTAGTAGTAGTAGTAGTAGTAGCCTGGATGAGGTGCCGTCTATCTTTCTCATTGCTCAGATCAGCACTACTATGCCTGCGGGGAACAAGACGGTCTGCACCACAACCAGTGACGATGGCAGAAGTGGACTACGAGGCAGCAGTGGCAGAGGGTCTTGCATAGGAAGGAGACTGGATTGAAGTTTGCATGGTGTAGAATAGTGGACTACGAGGCAGCAGTGGCAGAGGGTCTCGCATAGGAAGGAGACTGGATTGAAGTTGCATGGTGTAGAATAGTAATATCTGATGCTTGTAAAATAAAATGTATGAACAATATTAAATAAAAATCAATGTAGTAGTAGTAAAAAAAAAAAAAAAAAAAGTATTAGTAGTAGTAGTAGTAGAAGTAGTAGTAGTAGTAGTTTCATCATCATCATCATCATCATCATCACTATAATATCCCTCTTATTATAAATCCTGCTTTTCTCTCCACTTTAACTCTTCCAGCTCCAAAAAAACTCTTCTCAAAATGTATGATAATTACTGAATTTCCCCCACTTTCCGAGCTTCAGTATGCTAATTTGTCTCGGGTGAAGGTCAGGTTATCAGGGGTATTTAGTGTGTATGTGTGTGTGTGTGTGTGTGTGTGTGTGTGTGGGTATGAGAGAGAAAAGAGAGAGAGAGAGAGAGAGAGAGAGAGAGAGAGAGAGAGAGAGAGAGAGAGAGAGAGAGAGAGAGAGAGAGAGAGAGAGAGAGAGAGAGAGAAGTGTGTCGCTCTATGTCTGTGTGTGAGAGAACAATAATTTGCCATGCCTGTGTGTGTGTGTGTGTGTGTGTGTGTTGTATAAATGCAACTGAGAGATTATTTATAATAATACTAAATAATTATAAACGGTATACAAAAAAATCTTACGTTTATATAATTACAACAACAAACAATTATCAAACCACAAACGCAAACAATGCAAAAAGAACCTCGTAGTTACATAACAGATTATGGGGAAGTTTTCTGGACCCCCTTTCTCCCCCATGATTAGCCCCATTAGATTTGAGATTTTCAGACATTCGCTCCATTAGTCTGGCTATTAAGTAACACCCCGTTCTTAACATTAATCATCAATTACAAACCCCAATGCACTTGAATAAACTAATGAAAGCATATGATCCTCCCGGGATTCGAACTCGGGACACCACACCCAGAATATATATGCATCTAATCCATTACACCACCAACACAGAGTTAAAGGTTGAATACACGATCACGATTAATATCCATTTTCGAATATTGGATGTCAATCTAATCATGTACTCGACCCAATTGCATTAAGGAAAGCGTAACGTTTTAGTGAGTGGAAATTACATGGCACTTAGGCGTCGATCTTATTCTGGCGAGCAATAGCGAGCCTGTAATTTAGGAGGAACCGGCCTTTAAAATTTACAAATTTATCTTGGGAGTGTATTTTTAAGCTTGATGGAGAGCGACGGAGAAAATTCCAAACAATGATATTACAAAAAAATCCCCTTATTCCGTACCGGCGACGTCCTTTTAAGGGGAGATATCCACTTGAGGGATTTTTTCTTGACTCCTTTCTCCCTCATCTTTAGCCCCATTGTTTTCCTAATGTTAAGACGTTCGCCCCATTATTTTGACGATTTTAAGAACTTTCAACCCATTTCTGTCAATTTTAAGACCTTTCGTGCCATTTAGGTGTCAATTTTATCCTGGCGAACGATAGCGAGCCTGTATTTTAAGAGGAACCGGATTTCAGCCGGGACATTTTTCTACCGAAAAATGTACAAATTTATCTTGAAAGGGGCTCAAGGGGGTGTAATCTTAAGCTTGAAGGATATCTACGGACCAAACTAAAAACCTCCCCTTAAGTTCATGCTTGCTATAGTTAGACAATTTGGTGTAGCGTAAGAAGGATCTGTGGTCGAAATTGGGGTAATTGAGATAGTTCGAAGCCTGTTAATTGCCGCACGGTCTTTTTAACCCCTTGAAGCTCTGACACGTTTTAGCATTTTTTTTGGGGGGTATCATTAAACGATTGTATGCAGCTTAGGAAGGATCTGTGGGTATCAAAAGGGTGAAGACTAGCTCAATCAACCCTCTGACTTCCATATACCCTTCCTAATCTGAATAAAATTGTCTAATAATTACCAGAAAACAAAACAGAAATGCGTATAGGAGCTTGAAAGGGTTAAGCTGAATAGAATCGTCTTATAGTAGGCAGAATAAAGTTAAGGGGAGGTTTTTAGTTAGTTCGCTAGACCTCCATCAAGCTTAACATTACAGCCCCTAGACCCCCTTTCAAGAAAAGTTGTACATTTTTCGGTAGAAAAATTTCCCGGCCGAAGGCCGGTTCCTCCTAAATTACAGGCTCGCTATCGCTCGCCAGGAAAAAATCGACAACTAAATGGCACGAACAGTCTTAAAATTGACAGAAATGGGGCACAAGTTCTTAAAATCGCCAAACTAATGGGGCGAACGTCTTAAAATATCAAGAGCAATGGGGCTAACCATGAGGGAGAAAGGGGTGAAGAAAAATATCCCTCAAGTGGCAATCTCCCCTTAAAAGGAGGGCACCGGTACTGAGTGGATTATAACCCCTTCACCACCACCATCACGTAATGTTTTTCTCGTTCCGATTACCATTAGACGATTTTCATTAGTTTATAGTCTTTTCCTACGACTCAAATGGGTAAATACGATCTCAATAAATCCTCTGAGTAACATGTAGATCCTTCTTCTTAAGCTGCATAAAACCGTCTAACTTTAGCCAGACTCAAGGTCATAATACGTCCTGGTGCTGAAGGGGCATATACTGTACAGCGAACACGGATCAAACCACAAACAATGCAAAACAGAACCTCTTAGTTAGATATAAGGTTCAGCCTGCCTCCAAACAGAACCTCTTGGTTAGATATAAGGTTCAGCCTGCCTCCAAACTAGAGACCACTTAAGGGGAGGTATTTAGTTTGTTCCCTACGTTTTCATCAAGCTTTAAATTACACCCCCTAGGCCCCCTTTCAAGATAAATTTGTACATTTTTCGGTAGAAAAATGTCCCGGCCAGAGGCCGGTTGCTCTTAAATTACAGGCTCGCTATCGCTCGCCAGGATAAAATCGACACCTAAATGGCACGAAAGGTCTTAATATGGGGTGAAAGTTCTTAAAATCGCTAAACTAATGGGGCAAACATTTTATAATATAAAAAACAATGGGGCTAAACATGAGGGAGAAAGGAGTCCAGAAAAAAATCCCTCAAGTAGAAATCTCCCCTTAACCCTATTAGATGCAGGGCGGGCCAATTCGGATCCTGCCTGAGTCACTCCATTATCTTGGTTATTTTAAGACGTTTCACCTCATTAGTTTGGCGATTATATGATGCTTCAACCCAATAAGGTGTCGATTTTTCCTGGGCGAGCGATAGCGAGCCTGCAATTTGGGAGAAACCGGCCTTTGGCTGGGAAAATTTTCTACCGAAAAATGTACATATTTAGCTTAAAGGGGTTCTGGGGAACGTTTTTTAGTTTGAAGGGTGTTTGGAGAGGCGTTTTTCCAGGTCTAGGGGTTAACTAAATACATATTGTTCAAAAATGGCTAAAACAATTAAAACCCCCAATAATAATTAAACAAAATACCATAATAACCCCCGAGAGGTTGCACCACATAGTGTTAATACTTTTCTCCACCAGGAGGCAGTTCTTTACCTCAACCCTTCAAGGCCTGTTAATCGTTCAGGGTCGAGGCCGAACTGTTGAGGAGTAAAAGTTGGATTGCTGTTTGAGTTGCTGAGGAGAGAGAGAGAGAGAGAGAGAGAGAGAGAGAGAGAGAGAGAGAGAGAGAGAGAGAGAGAGAGAGAGAGAGAGAGAGATTTACATAGATACACTGGCCACACAGACCTTACGATCCAAACGAGGTGGTCAGGACTTAATTCTAGTAGAGATGGCATATCCGATAGAAAAGGAAAGTTGAAGGAAAGGATAGAAAAGAAGAAGGCAGAGAGAGAGAGAGCAGTGGGTTGGGGGGGCTGATTTAACCCCTTCACCTTAACCCCTTCACCTTAACCCCTTCACCTTAACCCCATCACCTTAACCCCTTCACCTTAACCCCTTCACCTTAACCCCTTCACCTTAACCCCTTCACCTTAACCCCTTCACCTTAACCCCTTCACCTTAACCCCTTCACCTTAACCCCTTCACCTTAACCCCTTCACCTTAACCCCTTCACCTTCTACGTCAGTTCATCATATTCTGGTTACCCTTAGGTGATTTTCTCTAGTTAATAATCCACCTCTACGACTCCAATGGGGTAAAGACGATCTCAATAACATAGGTCCTTATTAAACTGCATAAAATCATCTAATATTCGCCAGAATCCAAGGTAAAAAGTTGTCATGGTGCTGAAGGGGTTAAGGGGGAATGGGCGTATCTATTTGCTAATTTACGTATTTTTTTTCTTTTTGTTTAGTTTCTTCCGTAGACCTCCATCAAGCTTAATTAATTACTAGAAGCCCTTTACAAGCTGATTAAAATCGTCTAGTAGTTGCCAGAATATTATGAAGAGGACGTCATCGGTACTGAAGGGGTTACAGGGGGTCACCGGCTTTTTGTTATCTTTCTCTCCTATTCTTTTTTTCCCTGGTTTGTATCCATTCGGCCCCATTCAGTCAACTGTTTTAAGACGTTTATACCCATCCAGGTGTCGATTTCTTCCTGGCGAGCGATAGCGAGCCAGCATTGTATGGAGAAATCCGGCTTCGCCGGAGAAATTTTTCTATTAAACAATTTTCAAATTTAGCTTGCTGTCAAAACAAAAATATATATTTGGTGGCTCGCTACCGCTCGCCAGGAAAATATTGACACCTGGATGGGGGTAAACGTCTTAAAACAGTATGCTGAATGGGGCCATATGGATACAAACCAAAGAGAGAGGGAGAGAAACAGAAAACAAAGGCTAGGTGGGCCCCCTTAAGGATACAAAGGTTCCAATGGGTGTGCGGGTATTATGGCTCGTGACTGTACAATGGGTGTGCAGGTATTATGGCTCATGACTGTACAATGGGTGTGAAGGTATTATGGCTCATGACTGTACTCCAATGGGTGTTCAGGTATTATGGCTCATGACTGTACAATGGGTGTGCAGGTATTATGGCTCCTGACTGTACAATGGGTGTGCAGGTATTATGGCTCGTGACTGTACAATGGGTGTTCAGGTATTATGGCTCGTGACTGTACTCCAATGGGTGTTCAGGTATTATGGCTCGTGACTGTACTCCAATGGGTGTTCAGGTATTATGGCTCATGACTGTAAAATGGGTGTGCAGGTATTATGGCTCCTGACTGTACTCCAATGGGTGTTCAGGTATTATGGCTCATGACTGTACTCCAATGGGTGTTCAGGTATTATGGCTCATGACTGTACAATGGGTGTGCAGGTATTATGGCTCCTGACTGTACTCCAATGGGTGTTCAGGTATTATGGCTCATGACTGTACAATGGGTGTGCAGGTATTATGGCTCCTGACTGTACAATGGGTGTGCAGGTATTATGGCTCATGACTGTACTCCAATGGGTGTTCAGGTATTATGGCTCATGACTGTACAATGGGTGTGCAGGTATTATGGCTCATGACTGTACAATGGGTGTGCAGGTATTATGGCTCATGACTGTACAATGGGTGTGCAGGTATTATGGCTCATGACTGTACAATGGGTGTGCAGGTATTATGGCTCATGACTGTACTCCAATGGGTGTTCAGGTATTATGGCTCATGACTGTACAATGGGTGTGCAGGTATTATGGCTCATGACTGTACTCCAATGGGTGTTCAGGTATTATGGCTCATGACTGTACAATGGGTGTGCAGGTATTATGGCTCATGACTGTACAATGGGTGTGCAGGTATTATGGCTCATGACTGTACAATGGGTGTGCAGGTATTATGGCTCATGACTGTACAATGGGTGTGCAGGTATTATGGCTCATGACTGTACAATGGGTGTGCGGGTATTATGGCTCATGACTGTACAATGGGTGTGCAGGTATTATGGCTCATGACTGTACAATGGGTGTTCAGGTATTATGGCTCATGACTGTACAATGGGTGTGCCGGTATTATGGCTCATGACTGTACAATGGGTGTACCGGTATTATGGCTCATGACTGTACAATGGGTGTGCAGGTATTATGGCTCATGACTGTACAATGGGTGTTCAGGTATTATGGCTCATGACTGTACAATGGGTGTGCAGGTATTATGGCTCATGACTGTACAATGGGTGTGCAGGTATTATGGCTCATGACTGTACAATGGGTGTGCAGGTATTATGGCTCATGACTGTACAATGGGTGTGCAGGTATTATGGCTCATGACTGTACAATGGGTGTGCGGGTATTATGGCTCGTGACTGTACAATGGGTGTGCAGGTATTATGGCTCATGACTGTACAATGGGTGTGCAGGTATTATGGCTCATGACTGTACAATGGGTGTGCCGGTATTATGGCTCATGACTGTACAATGGGTGTACAGGTATGATGGCTCATGACTGTACTTCAAGGCTGAGTTCACTTGGCCAATACTATACCCTGTTCCAAATAAGTAGGCCAAAACTCTTGAGCATTATCCTCTATAACTCACAAACGACGAGAGTAATCGAGCTAATATTTCTACCGTATGGGAAACGTCAGCCAGGGAATAGGTGTAACAATTTAAGCCCATTTGCTCCAGCTTTTTTGAGTGACAGAGGTTAGCGGTCATGATTTGTGGACCACCTATTTTGAACAGGGTATAACAATTCTAACCGAACGAATTCCCCTTATGTATTATTCGCAAACTACGAAAAATACGAAAGGCAGAAGCGGCTTGGTCAGTGGTGCTAGTTTAGTAGTTTTCTCTCTCAACATTTTGAACTTTCAAGCTAAAGTTAGGCTGAGTTAAAGGGGAGATTTTTGCCGACGTACTATTTAACAGACGTGTTTCAGAGCACACACTAGTTGAAGTATACGAATTTAATACCTATTTATGAGTTTCTTTGTGCACAATCTACGGGTATTATATAATTGCAAATAACAACACAAGCTGTAAACATCGATTATGGCGAGGTAAAAAGGCGACGGCATTGAGCAACAGCCTAATTGATGCAGTAAATACACACTGAAAGTCGTGTATTGATCCATGCATGTACAGTTGGTCAAAGTTTCAGCTGACCCACCCTGGCTCTGGGGCTCGCAGAATTACCTGGCAGTACTGGTGTAGTGGTGCAGGGATACCACTTGCCATTATTGTGTTACCTGTGTCTGTCCTGTATATTACTGCAAATTAGACTATGTAATGTTCACGTGGTGAAGACTAAATGCTCCTTCATTAAGCAGCCACCAATAAAACAGAAATATGTATTCCTATAAAATCGAGTAAAGTATGTTGTGGCAGCCAGCAGGTTTTATATGCGTTGCCAATCAGTGGATATAATAACTTTAATATTTAAGCAAATCTACGAACTTTGGGTGAATGTTCAGGATCATACATAGCGATGTATGCATTTTTATTTGAGATAGGCTTACTTTCCCTTGCTTAGTATACAGTATGTTCTAACAATGATATAGCCGAACTCAGGTCTACCAATCCCAATCTGTGTACACCTTCCTACACCAGTATTGCTAGATAACTTTGCGAGCCCCAGAACGAGGGTGGGTCAGCTGGAACTTTGACCAACTGTACAAATACATGCCTCATCCTTCTCATAATGTAATGTCGCAATGTAAGTATGCTTGTAATCGTTCCGTTAAAACAAAACTAATACTAATCGCCGGTAGACTGAAACCCGCTATAATTTTGTAATATTTAAGCTTAGTTTAGTTTAGTTTGTGCTAAATAATAAGAAACATATATTGTACAATATAGGACAATAATCCAGGCTCATTATGAACCCTCGAACAGCAAAACGAACCTCTGAAAAGTAAACATTAAGTAAAAGAATAATGATAAGATTCGATACAGTTCAGGATAGCTTCGAACATTTAAGGCTGCGATATATTTCCTAGAGTGTACTGTACCACATACGAATAGGGAACCAATATTGCCATGTTCAGTACCCAGTGTTGTTTTTATAATTAGGCTACACAAGTTGACAACTAACGTTGTTTGTTTACGTATTATCAAAGCGGCCGGAAGTCGCTGACCACTTGTGAGTTTCAGGCTATAAGGAAGTTGGAGCCTTAAACACCGAAACTTAGCATAATACAACAATAATGCCAGTTTGCATTGGATGAAATGTATGCTGTATTTGGTATTATGTATCTATAAATGTACTTCCACTGCATTTTAACTTGTAATTCTGCTTAGTATCGATGTCTACATCTCTAACTTCCTTATAGCCTGAAACTCGCAAGTCATCAACTGGCCAACTGCCTTGCGTATCGCAGTGTATTGTCCCTGAACGCAGCCCTGCTTACCTTCAGAATACTAGGTGTGTGTGTGTGGGGGGGGGGGGGGGGGGGGGTTATGGGCAGTGCTACCAAGGGAATTAATATACTGCTAGATATGAGAGGTTTATTTTGATCTAGCGGTAGATGTTGATATCTAGCAACATGAATTCTAAGTATTATTGGAAACATATTGATTAATGTGTATGTGGTATTCTAGAAATTGCGCTATTTATCGAGCTACATTATGTATTTAGTATTATCCTGCATTATCCTAGCGACTTCTGGAGGATTAAACTAGCAACACTCTAAGACATAATTGGTAGCACTGTACGATAACATCAGTGTTCGCTTGACTGCCAAGGAGTGAGGGTGTGTCGCTCCAATGCTCCGCCGCTCCCTGACGTCACGCAAAACCAAGAAGAAAAACTCGTAAGCCGGGTAAAACAAATTCAACTGACAATACCCCCTTGAACACTAAAAAATACCACGTTATTCTCGATAATCTCAGTGGTGTAGTGCATTGATCTTAATAATAACTTAAATTCTGATCTTTCACGTCATGTGAGCTAAGGTTAATGATTTCTAAAGGGCAGTAAGAGTGATAAACATGGCCAGGTGATGTGCAACATGACCTAATAATATTCTCAGGAGCTTAATCGATTTAGAGTTATTTTGATAATTAATAAGATACGTCTGATAATAGACACTTTTTGTTCAGATAAAATACTAAAAACGTGAAAACAATGGCATATACCATTTCGTGGATGTATAATTATGAATGGATAAACAATGAAGTACTTCAGCCTATGTATGAACAAGTACAGTGACTGTATAACGAAGTACAATATGCATGAACAATTGCAATGACTGTATAACGAAGTACAATATGCATGAACAATTGCAATGGCTGTATAACGAAGTACAATATGCATGAACAATTGCAATGGCTGTATAACGAAATACACTATGCATGAACAGGTGCAGTGGCGGTATAACGAAAGAAAATATACATGCACAAGTGCATTGGCGGTATAACAAAATACAATATGCATGAACAAGTGCAATGGCGGTACAACAAAATACAATATGCATGAACAAATGCAATGGCGGTTTAACGAAATATACACTAATATAATATGTAGTTGAGGTGTGTGAGGAACCATGATGAGGAATACTGCCCTGTTCGTTATGGTCACTGTCTTCTACTGTCCTATTGGTGAGTACGAGGCCGAATTACTGGTACTTTAAGGGGGATAGGCTTATTTATATCCTCATATATATATATATATATATATATATATATATATATATATATATAATCAAAGACACTGATAGAAGGTCCATTCCATAAGCTTACCACTCAATGTAAGTAGAAATGAGTATGATCCTGTGTAGCGGGCAGAACTGTTTTTCAGATTCCTATTTACTAAGAATAATTAAACAATATCTTTAACCTAACCTAACCAAAACCTAACCTAACCTAATCTAGTATATTAGTGGACTATTTATGAATGCAAAATGTAAAAATATGTTGTAATATTACCAAATGATTGAGATATAAGTACAGGTCTACCCGATACACAGGATTATAACAATGATCGATTCTGAAATATTTGAGTAGCCCCAGCCTATTCAGATTCACATCATAAATTGTACCGGTAACTTTTTTAGGCAAATCATATCGGACAGCTTTTGAAAACAACATTAATTAACATTCTCCCACATTCATTACTAATATTTAAAATTCAGCTACGGTATAATGTTAATAATATTATGCTGTTACTGTCCTTATAATATCCAGCTTCTCTTCATTAGGCTTATTCCGTCGCTGTTATAAAGCGACAAATTTCAGGTAATGAGAAAAGTTGAGCTTGTTCTGGGCAGTTGTAAAGTGGGGGTAATTTTGGTAGCAAGGGGGAGAGAGCGAGAGAGAGAAAAAGGGAGAGTGAGTGAGTTTTGGTTGTAAAGAGAACTGGAAGAGAGAGTGTGTTTGAGAATGATAATTTTGGTAGTAGGCTAAGGGGTACCGTACTGGAGAGAGAGAGAGAGAAAGGGAGAGTGAGTGAGTGAGTTTTGGTTGTAAAGAGTACGGGGGAAGGATGTAGTTTCCGGGTGTACGGTTGTCATGTTGTGCGCTCGCACTTACGTTCCCGTCTATTGCGACGCTATATTTTCGGTTATACTGATGTTTTGGACCGACAGTTAGCCCAACGATCTGTTTAGGCCTAATAGGTCCGGTAGAGCATATACATCATTGCTATATATGGCATTAAGAGCGGAAATTTATTACAAGGGAGAAGAAAAAAAACCACTAAAATACATGTATAGGCCTAGGCTACTGTAAAACAATAAGTTTTTCAGCCAGTACCCAACCAGCGGGGGTGTGGGGGCGGCAGCCCCCACCCATATACTAGGTTAGGTTAGGTTAGGTTGTTAAGTTAGGCGGTTAATATACAGGAGACGCAACAATGTGTTTTTCAGGTATTTTTTTTGGTATTTTGATTTTGTTTTTGGTGTTTTAGTCGTATCTAGTGATGACATTGAATGGGAATTAAGCATTTACCCATTATCCATCAATCTAAAGACACGCCCCCCGATAGTGGGGAGGGCTATGAAGATCAGGGAAATTGAGGGGTAAAAAGCGTATAGAACACATTTGTAACCCAAATTTGGCTCGGGTTTGTTCAATTTCCAGACCCATAAAACCCGATTTTTTGAAAACCCGAGCCAAGTTTTGACGAAACTTGGCTCGGATTTAACAAATGTAAAAATGAAAAAATACAGTAACCTTGGTAAATTATTGGCTCGGGTTTTGTCAATTTCCAGACCCATAAAACCCGACTTTTTGAAAACCCGAGCCAAAGTTTGACGAAACTTGGCTCGGATTTAACTAATTTAAAAATGAAAATAACACAGTAACCTTATTAACATGTTGGCTCGGGTTTTGTAAATTTCCATACCCATATAACCCGACATTTAGAAAACACGAGCCAAGTTTTGACGAAACTTGGCTCGGATTTTACTAATGTTCATGTTAAAATTACACAGTAACCCTAATAAAAAAAAATGTTGGGTTAACATTAGCCTAACCTAACAACCTTACCTAACCTAACCTAGTAAGAATGGGGTTAACATTAGCCTAACCTAACAACCTTACCTAACCTAACCTAGTAAGAATGGGGTTAACATTAGCCTAACCTAACAACCTTACCTAACCTAACCTAGTAAGAATGGGGTTAACATTAGCCTAACCTCCAACCTTACCTAACCTAACCTAGTAAGAATGGGGTTAACATTAGCCTAACCTAACAACCTTACCTAACCTAACCTAGAAAGAATGGGGTTAACATTAGCCTAACCTAACAACCTTACCTAACCTAACCTAGTAAGAATGGGGTTAACATTAGCCTAACCTAACAACCTTACCTAACCTAACCTAGTAAGAATGGGGTTAACATTAGCCTAACCTAACAACCTTACCTAACCTAACCTAGTAAGAATGGGGTTAACATTAGCCTAACCTAACAACCTTACCTAACCTAGTAAGAATGGGGTTAACATTAGCCTAACCTAACAACCTTACCTAACCTAGTAAGAATGGGGTTAACATTAGCCTAACCTAACAACCTTACCTAACCTAACCTAGTAAGAATGGGGTTAACATTAGCCTAACCTAACAACCTTACCTAACCTAACCTAGTAAGAATGGGGTTAACATTAGCCTAACCTAACAACCTTACCTAGTAAGAATGGGGTTAACATTAGCCTAACCTAACAACCTTACCTAACCTAACCTAGTAAGAATGGGGTTAACATTAGCCTAACCTAACACCCTTACCTAACCTAACCTAGTAAGAATGGGGTTAACATTAGCCTAACCTAACAACCCAACCTAGTAAGAATGGGGTTAACATTAGCCTAACCTAACAACCTTACCTAACCTAACCTAGTAAGAATGGGGTTAACATTAGCCTAACCTAACAACCTTACCTAACCTAACCTAGTAAGAATGGGGTTAACATTAGCCTAACCTAACAACCTTACCTAACCTAACCTAGTAAGAATGGGGTTAACATTAGCCTAACCTAACAACCTTACCTAACCTAACCTAGTAAGACTGGGGTTAACATTAGCCTAACCTAACAACCTTACCTAACCTAACCTAGTAAGAATGGGGTTAACATTAGCCTAACCTAACAACCTTACCTAACCTAACCTAGTAAGAATGGGGTTAACATTAGCCTAACCTAACAACCTTACCTAACCTAACCTAGTAAGAATGGGGTTAACATTAGCCTAACCTTACAACCTTACCTAACCTAACCTAGTATTATTGGTGGGGGCTGCCGCCCCCACACCTCCGCTGGTTGGGTACTGGCTGAAAAACTTATTGTTTTACAGTAGGCCTATGTATTTTATTTTATTTTTGTTCTCCCTTATAATACATTTCAGCTCTTAATGACATATATGGCAATGATGTATAGCCTATGCTCTACCGGACCTATTAGGCCTAAAAAGATCGATGGGCTAACTGTCGGTCCAAAACATCAGTATGGTAACCAACTAGCCCTTGCATGCCAGTTTAATCCTATGCGAAAAAATCTGTTACTTTGTTACTTTGCGATGACCCATTAAGATTCCCTAGCTAGCTGTGGTCCGGCTCCTTTATGTTGTCCCAACCAACCAACTAACCTTAATGAACAGAGGAGGTACTGGGCTGCCTGGCTGGCCGCTGGAGGCTCGATCACCACTCATCTTGGTCAACAGCTGGTGGATTTTTGTTTCGAATTTTTTCCATGTAAAACAAGTGTATGTGCATTTCAAAACCAGCTGTCCTCGTCAGCTGTATTTGGAACACTGGTTATTGCACTTTGGAGAGTTTACACTTATTGGAAGGCGAAAAGGTCTTAAGCAGCCTCAGTGTTTTTAAAGACGGTGGAAAAAGCTTTGATCGGCTCACACCCTCTACACAAGCTGGCCAGAGTCAAACTGACAGCTTATATCCTGGGCCACCTGTTTTCCAAATCATGGCATCACCTGATTGGTCGATAGACATCACGTGTCAGTGAACTCGAGTACTCTTGGCATGAATTAGGTAGGGTGATTACTTTGGCTACGACGCCACCAGTATAGTTCATTGCATTCGCCACCAGATGTCTCAGTTGTTGACTGACAGTCACGAAAAAGAAGTCTCCCAGATGAAGACGAAAAAGAAGAAGTGTAAACAAACCCTTAAAACGTAAATATCCATATAATATGTATTATGTTAGTTTCCCGGGAATGACACCTACATCAACAATTTGGAGAAAAATCGCTTAATCACATGCTATTGAGCTTAATTGTTTACCAATATTGTAGCGCCTCCTGTATATTGACCAGTTAGGCTAATGGCACCAACAAAAAAAAAAAAAAAAAAAATAGTAACCTAACCAGCGAGGGTGTGGGGGCGGCAGCCCCCACCCATATACTAGGTTAGGTTAGGTAAGGTTGTTAGGTTAGGCTAATATCCTAGAAAAAAAAAAAAAAAAAATCTAATAGGGGTGTGTTTTTAGATTGTTGGATAATGGGTAAATACTCATTTCCGCTCCTCTTCAGTATAAAACAACACTATATCTGAAGGAAAAAATACAAAAAACAAAATAAAACTTACTGAAATCGCTGTCGGTCCAAAAAATCAGGTTTACCATATTTTCTGCTATTTGCCCCCTGTCATTACTACATGAATACTAGGTTAGGTTAGGTTAGGTTGTTTGGTTAGGCTAATGTATTTTATATCCAAAGGCATCCGCATAGTGTAAACAAGGTGGGCGGTACACCCGGTAACTACATTCTTGCCGAGTACTGGAAGAGAGAGAGAGAGAGTGTGTTTGAGAATGATAATTTTGGTAGGAAGAGGTACCGTACTAGAGAGAGAGAGAGAGAGACACGATCATACGTACAGGTATTTCAGGCTAAATAAATAAACAAATACATTATATACTAAATATAAATTAATACTGATATAGTCGGTACCGTACCATATATTATACCGTATCTCTGATTCATTTATGATATTTCTATCTTTTCTCTATGTTCCTTCTATTTTCCACGGCTGTTATCGATATTGTTTCTCTATTATGTTATCGTCTATTGCCTCGTCTCATTTCGTTTTCTCTTCTCCTTCATTTGTTCGCTATTGTTCTGGAAAATGCACGCAATCACATGCACATACCAACATACAAAAGACAATGATTCACACCAAGCAAACACATGCACAAATTATAACATACAAAATAAAATAAAATAAACACACATACATACACATACACATTCTCTTTTAAACACACTTTCTTTCATGTTTTCTTTCAAATTTTTTCTGTCTCATTTTCACCTCCATGAAGCAAGTGTTGGTTTAAGGTAAATAGTGGGAATCTCTCTCTCTCTCTCTCTCTCTCTCTCTCTCTCTCTCTCTCTCTCTCTCTCTCTCTCTCTCTCTCTCTCTCTCTCTCTCACACACTCTCACTCTCACTCTCTCTCTCTCACACACTCACTCTCACTCTCTCTCTCTCCTTCCTTTCTTTGTCTTTACTCTCATCTGTCTCTTATCTCTTCCCTCCCTGTCTCCTCCGTCTTAGATACCCCTCCCCTCTCTCTCTCTCTCTCTCTCTCTCTCTCTCTCTCTCTCTCTCTCTCTCTCTCTCTCTCTCTCACACACTCATTGAAACAGTCTCCCTTTCATTTCCTTTTCAAGTGTTGGCTCATCACACACACGACAACCCTCCTTCCTTCCCCTCAGTTCCAAAGTGTTGCCTCATTAATTAAGGACACGCAAGCAATGCATACACACAAGCAATGCATACACACAAACAATGCATACACACAAGCAATGCATACACACAAGCAATGCATACACACAAGCAATGCATACACACAAGCAATGCATACACATAAGCAATTAATACACACAAGCAATGCATACACACAAGCAATGCATACACACAAGCAATGCATACACGCAAGCAATGCATACACGCAAGCAATGCATACATGCAAGCAATGCATACACAAGCAATGCATACACACAAGCAATGCATACACACAAGCCATGAATACACACAAGCAATGCATACATGCAAGCAATGCATACACAAGCAATGCATACACACAAGCAATGCATACACACATGCAATGCATACACACAAGCAATGCATACACGCAAGCAATGCATACACAAGCAATGCATACACACAAGCAATGCATACACACATAAGCACACACAATGCATACACACAAGCAATGCATACACACAAGCAATGCATACACGCAAGCAATGCATACACGCAAGCAATGCATACACGCAAGCAATGCAAACACACAAGCAAAGCATACACACAAGCAATGCATACACACAAGCAATGCATGCACACAAGCAATGAATACATACAAGCAATGCATACACACAAGCAATACATACACACAATCAATGCATACACACAAGCAATGCATACACACAAGCACAAACAAGCAATGCATACACACAAACAATGCATACACAGAAGCAATGCATACACGCAAGCAATACATACACAAACAATGCATACACAAGCAATACACACATAAGCACACACAAGCAATGCATACACACATAAGCACACACAAGCAATGCATACACACGCAATGCATACACACATACTTACTCACAAGCAATGCATTCACACATACACACACAAGCAATGCATACACACACAATGCATACACTCATACACACACAAGCAATGCATATGCACAAACAATGCATACACACAAGTAATGCATACACACAAGCAATGCATACACACAAGCAATGCATACACACAAGCAATGCATACACACAAGCAATGCATACACACAAGCAATGCATACACACAAGCAATTAATACATACAAACAATGCATACACA
Organism: Paralithodes platypus; assembly: GCA_032716605.1. Lineage (NCBI taxonomy): Eukaryota > Metazoa > Arthropoda > Malacostraca > Decapoda > Lithodidae > Paralithodes > Paralithodes platypus. The sequence continues at coordinate 16,975,910 of CM064510.1, read as the reverse complement.
CAAGCAATGCATACACACAAGCAATGCATACACACAAGCAATGCATACACACATAAGCAATGCATACACACAAGCAATGCATACACACAAACAATGCATACACACAAGCAATGCATACACACAAAAAATGCATACACACAATCAGTACACACATAAGCACACACAAGCAATACATACACACACGCAATGCATACACACATACTTACACACAAGCAATGCATACACACAAGCAATGCATACACACATACGCACACACAAGCAATGCCTACACACGCAATGCATACACTCATACACACACACAAGCAATGCATACACACAAACAATGCATACACACAAGCAACGCATACACACAAGCAATGCATACACACAAGCAATGCATACACACAAGCAATGCATGCACACAAGCAATGCATACACACAAGCAATGCATACACAAGCAATGCATACACAAGCACTCCATACACACAGGCAATGCATTCACACAAGCAATGCATGTGCTAAAGAGTCGCTGGAACTCCTGTTTCACTTGCTTGGCCTCTCTTACTGATTTTCTTTGTGCCTCATTTACACTGAGAGCAATCCAGCTAGCTCTCACAAACACCTCCTCCTCCTATCCACTTCACTACACTAAACATGCACACCACACTTCATTCTTCCACACCAAAATTAAAAAAAAAAAAAAAATGATGAATTGTAGCCCAGTCTCAGAGTCCCCAGGGGGGGGGACCATAAATGCCCCCTCACCCGACCGACCATCCCCTGACGACCCCACACAATTACCTGGACCTCGGCCTGTTACTCTTTCTATTAATTTCTGCAACATTCGCGGACTCTCCTCTAACTTTCACTCTGTTGAGCACCATCTCTCCTCCTATAAACCTGATCTTCTCTTCCTCACCGAAACTCAGGTGTCTGTAGCAACATCCAGCAACCCCTTCTCTGTATCCTCCTACTTCTCTATCCTAGTTTCAAAGCCAAAGGCGGATGTTGTGCATATGTGCACAACAAACTCACTTGCTCTCGTGTTCCCGATTTCGACTCCTCTGAATTCTCAACTTTATGGCTCAAACTTTCCTGTCATTCTCTTACTAAATATTTCTGTGCTGTCTATCTCTCCCCTAACTCTACCAACTTTCCCAAATTCTTTGACTATCTAAACTCTACAGTGGAACACATTCTATCCATTTCTCCTTTCTCAGAAATCTCCATCTTAGGAGATTTCAACGTTCACCACCGCCATTGGCTCTCCTCTCACACTACTGATCGACCTGGTGAACAAGCCTACGTCTTTTCTATCCTAAATGACCTAGAGCAGTTAGTTCAGCAACCCACCCGTATCCCGGATCGCATCGGAGATCGGCCCAACATTCTTGACCTGTTTCTAACTTCTAACCCTTCTTCTTATACTGTCGATCTTTTCTCTCCTTTGGGCTCCTCCGACCATAAACTTATCTCTGTCACCTGTCCTATCTCTCCAGTACAGCCACCCGATCCTCCTAGCCGGCGGCGCTTGTGGCACTTTGGCGCTGCCGACTGGGAGGCTCTTCGGCAGTACTTCTTTGATTTCCCATGGAATGATTTCTGCTTCCATGGCCGAGGACCCTCTGAGAGTGCTGAACGCATTACCGAGGTAATCCTATCGGGCATGGAAGCATACATTCCATTCTCTTTCTCTCAGACTAATGCTAAAAAATCTTGGTTTACTCACGCCTGTTCTACTGCTGTCCGCAATAAGGAGGAAGCATTCAAACGGTACCGACGCCTTAAAACTCAAGACTCTCATTCTTCATATGTTTCTGCCCGGAATCAAGCCAAATCTGTTCTTCGACTTGCCAAACACTCTTTCATCAATAATAAATGCACTGAACTATCCAACTCTAGCTCTTCCCAAGCTTTCTGGCATCTAGCCAAAAACCTCTCCAACAATTTCTCTTCCTCGTCTTTCCCTCCCCTTTCCCACTCTGATGGCACAACCATCACTTCTTCCTCTGACAAAGCTAAAACTCTTCGCTCAAACTTTTGCTAGAAACTCCACCTTGGATGATTCCGGTGCTATTCCTCCCTCTCCGCCCTCCTCTCTCTTACTTATGCCTAATATCCTAATCTCTTCTAAAGATGTACTTTCTACCCTCTCTGGGCTTAACACTAATAAGGCGTACGGTCCGGATGGTGTTCCTCCTGTTGTTCTCAAAAACTGTGCTTCCGTGCTGACTCCCTGCCTAGGCAAACTCTTTCGTCTCTGTCTATCCTCTAACGTCTTCCCTTCATGCTGGAAGTTTGCTCACATTCAACCTGTCCCAAAGAAGGGTGACCCTCCAACTATCGTCCAATTGCTCTTATCTCTTGTCTTTCTAAAGTTTTTGAAACTATTCTTGCTTCCAAATTTCTTAAGCATTTCTCTTCTCATAATCTGCTCTCAGATCGCCAGTATGGCTTCCTTAAGGGTCGCTCTACTGTGATCTTCTTTCATATCTTACTAACTCTTGGTCATCCTCCTTTCGGGACTTCGGTGAGACTTTTTCTATTGCACTAGACATATCGAAAGCCTTCGATAAAGTCTGGCATAAATCTTTAATTTCTAAACTACCCTCCTTCAGTTTCTATCCTTCCATCTGTGCCTTTGTCTCTAATTTCCTTTCTGGCCGTTCCATAGCCGCGGTTGTGGACGGCCATTGTTCACTTCCTCACCCTATAAACTCCGGTGTTCCTCAGGGCTCTGTCCTATCTCCTATTCTCTTTCTATTTTTTATAAATGATCTTAACTGTACCTTAATTCCCATCCATTCATACGCAGACGACTCAACCTTACACCACTCCATTCGTTTTTCAGAACGCCCCAGCCAGCAATCCCTCAACGACAAATGTAATGAAGCCATAGAACTCTTAAATTCTGATCTAAATACTATTTCCAATTGGGGCAGAGAAAACCTTGTTAACTTTAATGCTTCCAAAACCCAATTTCTCTATCTATCTACCCGTCAGGATCTCCCAGCGGACTATCCCTTATTCTTCAGCAATACAAAAATCAACCCTTCATCTTCTCTCAATATTCTTGGTGTCTCTTTTTCTTCTGCTCTCATTTGGAAGGACCATATTACCAGTCTTGCTAAGGCAGCCTCCCAGAAGCTGGGTGTGCTCAACCGCCTTAGGGGGTTCTTTTCCCCTGCACAGCTTCTTGCTCTGTACAGGGGCATAGTGCGTCCTTGTATTGAGTATTGTTTTACATGTGTGGGGAGGTTCCTCTCACACCGCTCTCCTAGACAAAGTTGAAAGGAAGGCCTTTCGTATCATTAACTCCCCGTCCACTCACCAACTCTCTGCAATCTCTCTCTCTCCGCCGCAATGTTGCATCTCTCTCGCTATTCTATCGCTACTATAATAATCAGTGTTCCTCAGAGCTATCCCAGTGCATACCAACTCCTTTACGTAGGGCACGTGGTACCCGTCTTGCAACTCAATCCCACCCCTACTCTGTGCAACTCTCCAACCCAAGAGTGAAACGTTACTCTCAAACTTTCTTCTACTCAACAGCTGAGCTCTGGAACTCTCTCCAAGAATCAGTCTTTCCCTCTTCCTATGACTTAAATTGCTTCAAACTCCGTGTGTCCAGGCATTTTGGCTCGAACGTCCCTTGATTTTGGCCCTGTCACTCTTTCAACTATGGGGGAGGCACTCCCTATAGGCAGTTATGCCTTTTGCCTCCCTCAATCACATAGAAAAAAAAAAATAAAAATACACACAAGCAATGCATACACACAAGCAATGCATACACACAAGCAATGCATACACACGCATGCATTCAAAGTGACACAAATTCAGTATCAATTTATCTATCTACTATATAAAGGGCACTTTCTGTAAGAATTATGTCGGTTTGTTCACGAACTACTCCCTCAGTTTTCAAGATATAGAGCCCATACTTGGCATGTATACTAAGGGGTGCCAGAATAGGTTTTAGGCGGGGTGGGGTAGGGGGAGGCAGCCTATACTTTGATTTTCCCCGGCAAAGCCGGGTACCTGGGGTAGTATATATATATATATATATATATATATATATATATATATATATATATATATGAGTATATTTGAAATCCTTAGGCCATGGGGAGTCCATTGATATATACCAAAATTAATTTGATCTTATATCAATGGACTCCCCATGGCCTAAGGATTTCAATTACTGTAGGCCTATACTTATAGTCTAATATTAAGCTATGTGTTTTGTCAATTTGGCACAACCAAAAGTATTTTCCCAAATTTACCTGGCCTATAGATTTGTCAAACTTTGCCAACTATTTGGGTCACTCTGGAATTTTCTAATTTGATGAGTATATTGGTACCGGTATTCGTAACAGCACTGCGATTCCAACGGTATGTGGTATTCTTATCTTTGGACATTTTGTGTGCCCTTGGCAGCTGTTCAAAGATTTTGTTATAACTTGCAAATCTGCTATGAACCTAACCTACCTAACCCAGCCTCGGAAACAATGTATGGAATAAGCTCAACTATTTTTCCCAAGTAAACTATGTAATGCCCTTACACCTCGCAAAAATCCCGCAATCCAAATACTGTACTGCCCGAGTTGACGTTTAGGATAGTGTAAAATAGTCGTTGGTGGCGAAGTCTAAGAAACCCATCACGTGAATCACCACGAGACTATCACCTGGTTCTTTCAAGGAGAACTAAGGTTACTATCCTATTAACATCCGCGGTAGCATAGGGGGTTAGCGCGCGAACCTGGGGTGACCTCAGTCGCCTACTGAGGTCGCTATAACCAGGGTTCGAATCCCGCGCCAGGCATCTCAAAACCTAGGGAGTTTTCGGGAGGGTTTAATTCCCATCGTATACCCAGCATAACATATATATATATATATATATATATGTTTTACGGTAATGATGTGTGTGATCCCCGTAGAGTTTATTATCATGAGAGAGGGCCAGCACCCGCAAAACCTAGGGAGTTTTCGGGAGGGTTTAATTCCCATCGTATACCCAGCATAACATAATTATATATATATATATATATATATAATTTATATATATATATATATATGTTTTACGGTAATGATGTGTGTGATCCCCGTAGAGTTTATTATCTTGAGAGAGGGCCAGCACCCGTAAAAGAGACATTAAAAAGCAGGGGAGCAGGAAGGAGGGTAAAGCCGGTGTCACACGAGCCCTTTTTCGAGCAATTTTTACGGGCAATTATGGTCTGCAAGCTTAAAATAATACACTTTATCAGAATTCAGCCTTCGACCGTAATCTACCTTCAGTTTAGTTACCGATACCAGTGTGAAAAAGTTAAGAAATAATACGAGAAAAACTTACTCATGGAAAATTGACGGAAAAAGCGCTCGTGTGACAGCGGCTTTAGGGGAGGCAGTGGGGAAAGGTTAGTTACACAAAATATACAACTTTAGGATAAAACTAAAGGCCACGACTACGGGAATGGAAGTGTATTTTTTTTTTTTTTTTTTTTTAAGCGCTTGGATCAAAGGAATTGCATTGAAACACACTGGTTATTAAGAAGAAAAAAATATACGAAGAACAACACAGAGCTAGATTACGGTGAAGATATATAATGAAATAATGACTGAAACACGGTGAATTTTCAAATGAGGTGGACAATTCATTGAGCAGAAACCTAAAATGTATATTATAACTGAAACAATGCCTACTTTTCGGAAGGGGATGTACGCAGCCACATACCTTACCCCCTGCGCATGCGCGAAAATGTAAGCCTCCCTTGGCCCCGCCCCCGTTTCCCGCATTTTAATATAGCCTTCAAACCGTTGCTGCCAGGTCGCTCTGTAGCTCAGTCAGTAGAGCTCTCGCCCGATACCGAGTAAACCAGTGTTCGATCCCACTCGGCTTCAGTGTATTTTTATATTTTTATTTTGTTATTTGTGTTATCTTATATTATATTATATTAGGGTTAGATTAGGTTAGGTTAAGTTAGGTAATCTAATCTAATATAATGTTTGTACATTTTGGGCAGTGGGTGTTGCCGCGCATGCGCAGGGGGTAAGGTATGTGGCGGCGTACAGACCCTCCCCTACTTTTCAATGTGAGAAGACTGTATTATGAACTAGGAAAGACGTTCTAAATAATATGTAACTCGAATGGAATTCGGTTTCAAAGAAGAAAATATAATGAGCAAGATTACAGTACTGCATAGAATTGTATGTACCGGTACATGAATAACTACCGGTAAATTGTATATACCGGTACATGAATAACTACCGGTAAATTGTATATACCGGTACATGAATAACTACCGGTAAATTGTATATACCGGTACATGAATAACTACCGGTAAATTGTATATACCGGTACATGAATATCTACCGGTAAATTGTATATACCGGTACATGAATAACTACCGGTAAATTGTATATACCGGTACATGAATAACTACCGGTAAATCAACGTTCAATTATGAAAGAAAGTATAATTGACTACGAATAAATAATTATGTAAGCACTGAATAATCTAATTTATTCATTTCCATCCCAACACCAAACATCTCCCAATGGAATTTATGAAAGCATGTGATCCTCCCGGGATTCGAACCTGGGTTACCACATACAGATCTTAAAAACTCTAACCATTACACCATTAGCCAAATTGGAAAGGAAATTGAATTATGTATTTGAATAATGTATGTAGTAATGTATTAATTCATTAAATTATTAATCTATTTATGATTAATTTATTTAACAAGGTAATAATTATGCTACACATACAACATTTATATTATATATATATACAGTATACTGTATATCGTATATACTGTATACTCTGTTATCAGATAAATTAAGTAAGTCAATGTAATACAGTTCACTTCTGAAAAATACATTATTACAATTCTGGTGATGTGGAGATAATTATTGTATTCGGAAAAAATACAACATTAATATCCCTTGTGTTTGCAAGTTGATTAAATGCTGGTGTAGTTTATTCATCAAGCCGCGAATTTACAATGTATTTTTATCAGTTAACAATGGGGCACAATAGAAAGAGAGAGAGAGAGAGAGAGAGAGAGAGCGAGAGCGAGAGAGAAAGAAAGACTCGGAGGGATATATTTGGTGTCATGAGTGAGAGAGAGAGAGAGAGAGACAGAGAGAGAGAGAGAGAGAGAGAGAGACTCGGAGGCCTATATTTGGTGTCAGGATATTAGCAATGAGAGAGAGAGTGAGAGTGAGTAAGAGAGAGTCAGATTACTTTATTTGGCGTCAGGATATTAGCAAAGAGAGAGAGAGAGTCAGATTACTTTATTTGGCGTCAGGATATCAGCACAGAGAGAGAGAGAGAGAGAGAGAGAGAGAGAGAGAGAGAGAGAGAGAGAGAGAGAGAGAGAGAGAGTAAGAGTGAGAGTGATAGCAGGAGTCCTATTATGGCATCAGGATATTGGCAACTAAAGTGATCCTAGCTGACCCATGTTTTCTCTCTACCAGCTTTCAGCCTTTCTTTATTCTCTCTCTCTCTCTCTCTCTCTCTCTCTATATATATATATATATATATATATAAATATATATATATATATATATATATATATAAATATATATATATATATATATATATATAAATATATATATATATATAGTATATATATATATAAATATATATATATATATATATATATATATATATATATAGATATAATATATTATGTATATATATATATAATAGGTATATATCTATATGTATATATGTATATGTATATGTATATACGTATATATATATATATATATATATGTATATGTATATATATGTATATATATATATATATATATATTTATCTATATCTATCTATCTATTTATCTATCTATTTATCTATGTCTATCTATCTATCTGTCTATCCATCTAACTATCTGTCTGTGTTTGTCTGTATCTATTTATCTATCTATCTATCTATTTATCTGTGTCTGTCTGTCTGTCTGTATCTCTCTTTCTCTCTTTCTCTCTTTCTCTGTCTGTGTCTGTCTGTCTGTCTGTCTGTCTGTCTGTCTGTCTGTCTGTCTGTCTGTCTGTCTGTCTGTCTGTCTGTCTGTCTGTCTGTCTGTCTATCTATGTATCTATCTATCTATATGTCTATCTATCTATGTATCTATCTATCTATATGTCTATCTATCTATCTATCTATCTCCTACCTTTGATGCTCAAGCTCTCTCCTTGCTTAATCAATTAGTGGGCAACCCCGCGAACGCATAGCCACGCTGGATACCAAGGGAAGGAAGGAAGGAAGGAAGGAAGGAAGGAGAAAGGGAGGAAGGAAGAAAGGTAGAGGAGAGGGAGGTAGGAAGGAAGGAAAGCAGGAAGGAAGAAGGGAGGGAGGGAGGGAGGGAGGGGGGGAGGAAGGAAGGAAGGAATAAAGGAAGGAAAGAGGGAAGGAAGGTAGGTGGGAAGTAAGGAAGGAAGGATGGAAGGTAGGTGGGTACGTAGGAAGGAAGGAAGGAAGGAAGTTATGAAGGAAAGAGAAGGGAAGGAAGGAGGGGGAAGGAAGGAAGGTATGGTGGAAGGAGGGAGAGAGAGGTAGGTAGGTAGGTAGGTAGGTAGGAAGGTAGTAAGGAAGGAAAGAAAGAAGGAGGGAAGGTAGGTAGGTGGGAGGA
>CM064510.1:16884033-16967197 GCA_032716605.1 Paralithodes platypus | reverse complement strand
CGACATATAAAAACACTTACGTGGCTCGTAAGGTAGGAAATGGCGGGAGAATAGGAGGGGGAGGTACCGTAGTGTGTGTGGGAGCCGGGCCAGTAGGTGTGAGCGGGCCGAGACAGCCGCGCGGCTGGTGGTGGTGGGCTTAGTGGGGATAGTTTACACCTTTAGTTCATCGCCACTTTGAACCTTCATTACTCCGGTCGTATGGGAGCTAGAGGCTTGAGATTTATGTGAGACACTCCTTAGGATATATGCCGTACAATGCCATACTCAGTTTTTACCCTAGTGCTCCCGGGCTGGTGGTCATGCGGGGGAGACGAACTATTGAAACCCCCCCCGCCCCCCAAATGACCGAAATGATTTTGTTTTTATTTTTGTCTTCATTTCTCACCATTCTCTTCCATTTTGGCTCAACAAATTTTTTTGAGGCTCCCCCCCCACCGGCCCCCCCCCCAAAAAAAAATGTCCGAGGTGATTTTTTTTTTCCTTTTTTTTTCATTTCTCATCCTTGTCTTCCATTTTAGCAAAAACAAAAAAAAAGTGAAAATGGCTTGGGACTGGGGTGAACAAAATATTATAACTAGCCGGGGCTCAGCGGGTTAAAAGGACACCGCGGCAGATGGGCCGGTACCCGGGTGTCCTTTTAAAATCCGTAAGCTTGAAAGCCTATTCAGCTTGGTCTGAACGCCGTGCGTCCGACGTATGTAAACAAAGCCGGTCAGTGCGTCACCGCACCTCCGAAAACAAGAAGGAGACATCGGATCAATGTTGTTGTTGTGACGTCAGACGAAAGTAGTTTCTGAAAAGCTCCGATATCGTCAACATCGCGGAAAAATTCGCTACACTGAAATCGTCATCACAACTGAACCAGTTGACTTACAGAGCACTACTCAACGCCAGTCTACAGATTGGAAACCGCACTACGTTTATAGATGCGTGGGAAATTTCTAGCAGTTAAAATAACAAAAATACGGTAGCCTAGGCCTAGACGTTTTTCGGCCAGATCACCCGGATACGACCTCCGTCCTTTTGTAAGGCAGCCCGGGTCGGAAGGGTTAAGTTCTTTTGTCTTTATATTGTGTCGTCCCTGTTTTGGCTTGTATATCTTGCAAGTTTTACATTATTATAATACTAACCTTCGACTCGGGTATCTCTTCTTGTTCTTGTAGTACCTTGTGACCCACTTGGCTGAGACGATCCGGCCTTTCCCTCCCACCTGTTACTACTTCCGAGTGTTCCTAAACAAAAAAAAATTTCTCTCCTTTTAAATTTATCTCTCTTTGGCTTGTATCCATTCGGCCCCATTCAGCCAACTGTTTTAAGATGTTTACCCCATTCAGGTGTCGATATTTTTTTTTGACAGCAAGCTAAATTTGTACATTTTTCGATAGAAAAATGTTACCGGCGAAGCCTGATTTCTCCATACATAGATATACATAGGAAGATATTGACACCTGGATGGGGATAAACATCTTAAAACAGTTGGCTGAATGGGGCCAAATGGATACAGGCCAAAGAGAGCGGGAGAGGAAGAGAAAAAAAGCGAGGTGGGCCAGCAATAGATAGATAGATAGACATTTTACTAACCTTCGACTCGGGTATTTCTTCTTATCCTTATGGCACTGGGTGACCCACTTGGCTGAGACGATCCGACCTTTCCCTCGCACTTGTTGGTACTTCGGAGTGTTCTTAAAGGCACAGCTGAAATATAAATAACACCATTAACCCTTTCACGTTTTTATGACGCAGAGGTTGCCAGATTAGCAATAATAAATAGAGTTCTCTCACTTTTATAATTACCTCTCCAAAATTAGTTTTCTGTCCACAGCTAACTCAAAGACAACTGCAGAGGTTGAAGTAACTAAACTAAAGGTTTATAAATACCCCTGATGGTAACAAAGGCTTTAAAGTATCCCTAATAGGCTAAACACAGCTAACTCAAAGACAACTGCAGAGGTTGAAGTAACTAAACTAAAGGTTTATAAATACCCCTGGTGGTAACAAAGGCTTTAAAGTATCCCCAATAGGCTCAACACAGCTAACTCAAAGACAACTGCAGAGGTTGAAGTAACTAAACTAAAGGTTTATAAATACCCCTGATGGTAACAAGGCTTTAAAGTATCCCTAATAGGCTCAACACACCTAACTCAAAGATAACTGCAGAGGTTGAAGTAACTAAACTAAAGGTTTATAAATACCCCTGATGGTAACAAAGGCTTTAAAGTATCCCTAATAGGCTAAACACAGCTAACTCAAAGACAACTGCAGAGGTTGAAGTAACTAAACTAAAGGTTTATAAATACCCCTGATGGTAACAAGGCTTTAAAGTATCCCTAATAGGCTCAACACAGCTAACTCAAAGACAACTGCAGAGGTTGAAGTAACTAAACTAAAGGTTTATAAATACCCCTGATGGTAACAAAGGCTTTAAAGTATCCCTAATAGGCTCAAAATTGCGTCAAAAACGTGAGAGGGTTAATAGTCACTTTATTAGGGATGTTCCGATACCCATATTTTAGCCGATACCGATACTTCTTCCTAGAAAACTCAATTGTGACTGTATACGATTATGAGACTAATTTTATAGCCTACAGTATCTTACAGTTTCTTACAGTAGATCCTCTGGAAAAAGGCAAACTATGCCTGTGTATCCAGCTCAGTACCATTACTTGCACTGCTGCGGTCGTTTACGGTGTTGGCGGCGGCGGTAGCAGACGCAACATTTTTACTATTCTGTATTTTTGCTTTATAATCAAACTTCAAATCTTGTCTTCCCCATGCTTTATCAAGATTACTTTCAAACTCCCTTATTAATTCGGAATCGACTACATACTGGGGCAGTGCGTTCCACTCATTTACCACTCTATCACAAAATGAGTTCTTTGCCTTCTCAAGCCTATTTCTTTCTTTGTAAATTTTCTTAGAGTGTCCTCTCGTTCTTGTTCCCTCCCGCATCAAGAAGATACCTTCACACACATCCTCATCGTACTTTCCTGACACTATCTTAAGTCTCTATCATATCCCCTCTCTTTCTCCTATTATAAGTTTGACTCCTGCAAGGAGATAAAGAAAACCTAATATTTAGTAGTGGCCCCTCCATCATTGACAATTATGCCTATTACATAAGGCTACCTTATGTAATAGGCATAATCGTCAATGATGGAGGGGCCACTACTAAATATTAGGTTTTCTTTATCTCCTTGCAGGAGTCAAACCTACAATAGGAAAAAGAGAGGGGATATGATAGAGACTTAAGGCTACCTGGTGATGGGCTGGTCTATCAGAGTGAGAACTGAGCGATCTCTGCCATACCCATAGCTTACTCCGACTGTTCCTTTTCCTTATGTCTTTCCTAGATCTCAAGTGACGGCGTCTTTTCCGTGGATTGACCTCCCAATCTACCAAGATTGGAAGCCAAAGCGTCACATTTTTCCTTTGCCCCTCAACTTTCTCTTCATAATTGCTGAGGGGCACAGGGCCCTGGGTGGGGCTTTGGTTTCCCGGGCGTTTCCGCACCCTCCTCCGCTCCCCGCCATGGAGTGGCTTCGGTCACCCAGGCTTTATTGTGGTAGGCAGGGAGGGTTCTGTGGGGGCGCTCGGTTATGGCCTTGGCCTTGCTCGGGGCCTTGGGGCTGTTCGGCCAGGCAGCTTGGGGAACAACAACAACAACATAAGGCTACCTCTTCAAACGCCCATAAGCGCAGTTTGAAACTACCGCCGCAGAGCTCAGAGGAACCTTCATCATAAGCACACGTTAAATCACTCATGGTTCGTCTTTATGATTGGGTTCTCACTACGAAAAAACTTCGTAACAAATAAAAAATAAAAATAAAATAAGAATAACTATTCATAAGCTTTCCATATTCTGTGGATGTACTTCTGTGGATTCTTGGACCAGACGCTGACTAGCGCAATATTCCACCTTCACTGACATATCAAGTATACCAAAATCCTTAATACATCAACGAATGGGAAGGGGATGGTCGGGAGGGCCCCAGTCGTCAATGATTACGGGGCCACTACTAAATATTAGGTTTTCTTTATCTCCTTGCAGGAGTCAAACCTATAATTTATTAGTGGCCCCTCCATCATTGACGATTATGCCTGATATCCAAGACTGGAGGGGGGCATTCGTAATCATATCATAACCATTGCAAATAAAATAGGCAGATAATCAAACAACCACATAGTATTCTTACTTTGTAAAAAATTATATATTTATGTATAAACTTTATACAACATATAAAAAGGGGTACAAGCAGGGGCGTGCTTAAAGAAGCCTGCTTGAGGAAAAATGGTAAACAATGAGAATCTGTTCACAGATCTGACAGTTAAAGGCACCCCACTTAAATTAAGTGGTGAAAAATAAAACTTTATGTTTACATGTGCACATATAAACCCCATTATTCTAATGTGTATATTCCTTAAAATTAGACACAAAAATAGAATAATTTCTTGTACTTTTTGCAGAAGTACTTACTAAAATGATACTCGTAGTTGCAACTACCGAGAACTCTAAAAATGAAATTGCTTCCACAGTGTATCCCACTGAAAGAAACAATGGTTGTACTTTATGCATTGTACATCAACAACATTTCCCGTAGTCCTTACTACCTAGAAATTTTAATCACAACCTTTATACATTGTATCAGAGCTTGTATACTCTGTACATATCCTCCGGCGGGGTCAAGGGTGTCTTATGTTTCACTGACTGCAACCCCCCCCCCCCCCCCTCTTTCTTAACCTAAACAATTAGTGACTAAGAGACCCATCTAGACCCTTTGCCGTAAAGCTACACATGGCATTGATGGTTTGTCTAGTGCTACCGACAGGTATCGAGTCAAAAACGTATGATTTGAAGCCCATAGTTGAGTAGTAGCTATGTCTTCAACAGATTTTTTTTTTTTTTTAGAAAACGTAAAGATACTGCCCATTTGCGTAAATCGTGGGCCCTACCCACTACGCCGGGATTACTCTCATTAACCCTCCAGCCCCGGCTACGCATTACATAAATATTCCCCGAAACCCGGGTGTTTTGGCCGAAAAACGTCTAGGCTAGGCTACCGTATATTTGTTATTCTGACTACTTCCCGCATTCCCACGCATCCCCAAGCGTAGCTGTGTTATTTACCTGTAGAATGGCGTTAAGTAGAGCTCTCTAAGTCAACTGGTTGAGTTGTGATGATGATTTCATTGGAGATAACTTTATGGCAAAAACAGCCACTTTACACTACTTTTCGATACTTAACAACAACATACAGGCACACACGAACAAGCGACGCTCTCCTTCTTGTGGCCGGAGATGCGGGGCGTCGGTCCAGCCGGCTGTTGTTTACATGCGTCGGACCGACGCCTCGCACACCAAGCTCACAGGCTTTGACCTCATGGGTGTTTAAGAGCCCTTCCGGGCAGCTCGTGTATGCTTTTTTATGGGCGTTCAAGAGCCCTTCCGGGAACAGAGGGTTAATGACTTCGACTAGCAGAGAAGCCATTTTAAGTTTCATTAATCTTTTACCTGTACTCGATACCCATAACGCACCTTGTTGGTTAAGAGGTGCCACTCTCATATATTTGGTTAAAGCTTGTACAGGACACAAATTATGGTGCACTTTACCCCGTTTCAACGCCGGCACCGTGAACTCTGAGAAAACATGTTCACTATGTTCATTCTTGGCGATGAACCCTGGGGAAGGAGCAATATGAATGCAATCATTTAGTCTACCAAACCTTATGCAATTAGGGGTGTTGCTCATCGCCGCCAGCTCAGACACCCTGTTACCAGTTGCCAAAGCCATAAGGAACACAGCCTTTTTTAATAGCAATTCAAAATCTGCCGTATTCTGATACAGACGGGAATGAAGCAAAGATAACGCTTGTCAAGAGACCAGGTAGGCATGAGCTGACGGGGAGGTGGGCGGAGTTTGAAGCATGCTCTCATGAAACCTGTTTCTTCCGCTTGTGGTATGGTTAGACCTGCAAGGTCAAAGAATGGCACCCTGATAGCTGTTAAGTGATTTTTTAGAGTCCCTACAGATAGACATTTCTGTTCAAACAAATAGTTTAAATAATTAAAAACTAACGCCACCGAAGGTACTGTCTGTTCTGTTCTAACTATCCAAGAAGTAAAGGACTGCCAATGAGATTGATATTGCCTTTTGGTAGATTGTGTGTACTGATTCATAAATTTATCTGTCACGTTTCTACCATACGGTGTTAGCCACTTGGCCTCCTGAATGTCCACAATGCAAAAGTCAGCGAGGTCTTTAAGTTGCCAATCGTGTCTAAGTGGAAATACCCGACCGGGAGCGACACCGGGTTCGGGCACCACATTCTCAATTGCTGGTACCACAACTGCGCCGGCCACAGGGGCGTGATTAACGAGACTATGCCTCGATAATCCTGTAGTTTGTTGACTACGTGGCACATTAGAGAAGCGTCTGGTGGCGGAAACAGATAAATGGAACTCCACCTGTTCCAATCCGTCACCAATGCGTCGGGCCCCCCCGCCGGCGTTAATGTCCAGTGTGTGAGGTACCGAGGGAGTTTGTGACGCAAACAGATCCACTTGTGGACGGTAAGGCTCTGCAATCATTTGATCGAAAATGTTTTGCTTGAGTGCCCACTCTACTGTTGTGCTCTGTCTCCGAGACAGCGCATTTGCCCAGACGTTTGCTACGCCTGGGAGATATGATGCATGAAGATGAATGTGCAGCTTGTTGGCTAGCACAAAAATCTTTTCTGACACGTCTAGCAACTTCCGAGACCTCGTTGACCCTTGTTTCAGAATGCAGTGAACTGCATTGAGATTGTCCATACTGAAGGCCACCAACTTTTCCCGTAAAGTAGAGCCGTGAACCTGAAGGAAATACAAGGGGACTAGTAACTCTTTTACATTTATGTGAGAGGTTTCTGAAGGGGACCAAAGCCCTTGACCCTGATGCTCGAGGTTTGACTGAAAGCCCCAACCTATCGTCCCTGACGCATCCGTGTCCACCCATACCGTCGGCGGAGGAGAGGTCCATGACATGACTGAGTGCAACATTTCCCTCTTCGCCCAGACCGCTAGTAAGCTGTGGCTGGGATAGGCCATAATTTTCCCGCCGGTAAGAGTGGGAAATATTTGTTGCCCTCCCAAGATTAAACGTTTGACTTTCAACCGGCCCAACTTCACAGTTAGTTGAACCCAGTTGAGAGAACCGACTAGAGATTCCCAGAGTCTCAGTGTCGTAGTCAGACTGTGGAGAAACATAAACAGTTTCTTGCGAAATTTGTTTCGATTGTCCACACTCTGACTCAGAGTGAGAGATGCTGTGTTCCAGACCAGCCCTATCCACTGAATTACTCGTGAGGGAACAAGGTTTGACTTTACCAAGTTGACCTTGAATCCTAGAGATTTGACATGGTTTAACGTAATGTTGACATGAGTGTTGCATAACTTTTCTGTCTCTGCCACCACCAGCCAGTCGTCCAGATACCACAAGATCCTGATCCCTTGTTCTAAAATGGGCATCAGGCTCTTGGTAATCATCTCCTGAACTAGTGACTCCACCTCTAAAGAAACATGATTGGCCTTTGTTGGCTGACATAAGCGAGGTCGCCGGAGCCACTGCCAAGTGATGCCTTTGCGTACCACAGTCCTCGCCCATGTTCTTAATGGCTATGCCTGATGACACGCCCGGAAGGACCCAGTTAACAGACTGGGGTTCGCCGGCTGGACTACCCTCTTTTCCAACACGCCTTTGACTGGCCCCGGGAGTGAGAGAGACCTTAGTTTTTTGCTGGTGGAGGTGTACCCTTGGATGACTGGCCGGGTTTGGCTGGAGGCGGGCCCTGACCTGGTCGTTGGTGAAACTTGTGGCCTTTACCTGAGAAATTACCCTGTTTATACCTGAACTGAGCCTGACCCTGGGTGGAAGGGGACTTTGGCTGATGAAAAGGCTTAGACCCACTAGTTTGAGCTTTCGAAACTGGTTTGGGTTTAGGGAAAGTGAAGGTAGGTTTCTTAGGTTGAGAGGGACTTTGTTTGAATGCTTGTGCCATATTGAAAACAGTCTTCCAAACTGCTGGTGAAATCAAAGAAGGAGTTAGAACTGGAGACAGAACTCTTGGCTTGCAATACGGTCAGGAAGTTTCTTCACTAAGAACATCCTCAGATCCTGCCTTGCTCGAACTGCCTCTAATAAGGCCGTCCGAATATCTCCTAAAGACTGTATGGAAGTCTGGAGAAGCAAGCGCCGGGAAAGTTCAATGGCTATCTTGACTTCCGCGGCTTCTATTGCCTGAGAAGAGCGTAACAGAGACTTTGTTACTTGCTGGGTAACAATATATTGCGAAAACAGTCTAAACGCTTTTCCTCTTAACCTAAACTAGGTGAGCTGGGGAAGGTGTGCTAAAAGGATCTTTTAATTCGCACAAATTGATTTTAGGGGCAGCCAAGAAATCAAACAAAGCAGAGGGGACTCCGCCAGCACTAAAAACCGGAAGAGAGAACCAAGAATGGTGTTCTTGAGGGATTTGGTGGGAAGATTTTGACGTGAAAGTAGTGGCAAAATTTTGAGCCTCTGTTTCCCATTCCACCCAAGGTCCCGCACCCAACTGCCCCACCTGCAAGACTGGATTAGAGGCTGAGTCTGTGATCGGAAACATATCCAACTCCGGCGTCAAAGCAGAAAGTGCCTTGATGTCGTTAAAGCCGTCGTTCTTAGTCCAGTCAGAAAATAGCTTTGAAGCTGAGGCAGGGGGTAGGGCTGGTGTTAATGCATACACAAAAAGTCATGGTTATAATAACTTGGAATGGCCTTAATATGAACATCCAAAAAATTTCCTTGACTATCCAAAGCTCTGAGTTTTCTAGACTTATTGCCTTGGATTACCCACTCATGTGGTACAGGGAGCTCCCCCGACATAGTAGCTTGTGCTGCCTCTGGCTTAGTTGGTAACATTGCTACCCATGACTCATCAGGCCCGTATAAAAGAGGCATAGCTCCTTTTTTGACTGGCGCCTTGTCTAAAGGAGGGGGAGTTATGTCTGATATGACTCGCACATTGGAAGTAGTGAGAGCTGCTGTGCCTGGCACATTGGAAATTGGATCTGACACAAGAGGGGGGTTAGGTATTTTAGCTAAAGCAATGGATGTAGCCAGAGGTCGCATATTTGTCGACGTCGTGGGAGCTCCCGTACCAACTGTAGGAGTTTCCGGCGTAGGGCCAAAGAACCTATTAAGTGCATTCAATAGTAATCCATCAATCTCTTCTGCCATTACATACCTAGCCGATGACGAACTCCGTGGAGATTCGACAGTACCCTGAGAGTCGTCTAGAAGGTGACTGGACTCTTCAACCTCCATCTCTGAGACCAGAGATCGTTGTTCTTCATCCGTTAAGTCTGGCCTATCATGGGAAGATCCCGCCAAAGCCGGGACCTCCACATGCTGCCATGTTAAATCTGAGATAGAAGATGGTACATCGGCATCCCGGTGGACGTCAGCCACTACTTGAGTCACAAAGGGATGTGTTCTGTCCTGCCAGGACTGTGAGTATCGCCATACACCTTGGCTGTGGCTCTCACTCGCTTGCGAGCTTGGTATACTCTCCGATTGAGAGCCTTCACCCGAGCCCCCTAGAGGTTTATAGTTTCTGTAAGACACTTCTAAATCTGAGGCTGACACACGTGACCTGGTAGAAAAAGCATGAATATCAGGTACTGAAATGTCCGCCGGGGCATCCTCCACCACATTCTCTGACTCCACCCCCGACCTGTCAGATTGGACGTTAGACTTGGTGGGGGTAGAGGCAGAAAGCGGGGTACCAGGCTCCGGCGACAGCCGTGAGTCCTTTCGCGCCGGAGGATCCCTTTAGGATGATTTATGACTCTTACTTGACTTATGCTTAATACTAGTAATGTCTTTAGATCCCCCACTCGCTTCCTTTTTCTTCTTCTTTGAAGGTGAAGCAGAGTGGCCCGAATCTGTCACCTGCTTCCTCAGTGGTGACCTTGATGTGGACCTCGTCTCCGTTGCCAAAGGTGACGGTGAGCGAGGCCTCTTAGACTTGCCGGGGGAGGGTGTGGCAACCTGTCCCCGCCCAGTCTCTGAGGTCTTACGTGCACATATCTTATACTGAGGGGGGGTATGTTTGATAATTAAAAGCTCCCATAGCTCAAGGTTATCACATTGCAATGCTTTATGTGCTACATTCGTTGAGTAAGTAGCGAGAAGTTGTTTCACTTCTTGTAAAGCCACCGCCACAGTATTATCTTTCTGAATTAGAACTTTAACACTTAAGAGGTTACAAATAGTGCAATTCTTTGTCACCCATATCCCCCGTGACAGATCTAGGCATTTAACACATTTAATGCAGAGCTTGTGAGCAAAAATAGAGATACCTGAGCATAACGGCATTGAACATAAAGCAATGAAAGGTTCAAGTGCCGACATGACAGAGACTGGGGGAAAACTACCTGGTCACCTGGCGCAACGCCGGTACTCCGCCCTGGAAAGAGAAATTTCCAGGAATTAATGCTCATAAGGTTACCCCAAAATGGTACAAAACATGTGCCACAAAACCGCCGGTCAACGAACCGTAGCACTCCACCACTACTTTTCGTTTTCCTTTAGTTTCATATTAAAGATTTCAGTATATCTTTACCTGTCCAAAAGATTTAAGCATATCTTCTGAATTCTCATAAAGATGAAGCATATCTTTATTAAAGATGAAGTCTTTCAAGTATCCCTTTACACTTGAAACACTAGTAAGATTCAGGCATCTTTTTATCCCATAAAAAGTCTAAATCTTAAGTCTTAATCTCTATCCGGCTTCTCCCAGAAGCCCTCATAGATCGCCGTCTTGAAGGCCGTGATACCCTATTGTATCAATCAATTGTTTGGCAAATTATCGCGAATTGCAAATCCGTTAATATAACCACCCGAAGGTACAACCGCCGGGTTTTATATGCAATGTCAAACCAATTGTACCTGCCCCAGACCTCTTTGTAAAAAGGTCGCCGGGAGGGAAAGACCAGACAAACAAACAGCATTGTTTCAATGGCTTTGAAAAGCCGAGAAAACCATATCCAACAGGTGTCAGCATGATCACCTAGATAAATGTGTGGAGCCCACCTCGCCGGGAATAACACAGGAAGCCTGATCACAGGCTCGACCACAGAAAACGCAGTTTCTGATGAGCCCTCAAGCTACCAAACTCGCCGGGGTAACTTACCTATTTTAACCATCCTGACTAAAACTCGGTAAACAAAACGGCTTTCTCGGAGCAATCTAGAAAAAACGCCGGAAAGGCAACCCACAACAAACAGAACGCAGTCTGATAAACATAATTAGACCCACAGTCCGAAGCTCCTGGATCAGCCAATCACAACTAATCCAGGACACACATGGCACATGAATACATTTTTATAATAATAAACAATGAAAACACTTGCATATGTGAAAAACTACGAGTGGCTGGCTAGGCCTGGTGAAAACGGAAAAAACACTTAATGACGTCGAAACACCATCGAAAAGCACTCGATCCCACCAAAACTGGAACAGCCGCCACATCAAAATCGTAGAAAACACCCGGGTAAGGGTAACACTGACTCGGGACCCAGAAAGAACTCCACTAAGTGAAGAAAAATACACCAGGAACGTCAGTACAAATAACATAGGCTACTCCATCAGAAAGATAGCTAGAAGCCCGACATCGCGTAGTTAAAGCCTCCTAACAAGCTAGGACTAAAGAAGGCTAAACACGAAAAACAGTTTCAGAGCGTCCTCAACTCGGCCACGAGGGTCCGTCCGAAATAGACGCCCCAACAAAACGACCCAAAATACACTTGTTCTGCGAGAAAACCACCCATGACACCCCTGCTAAGCTAATCCTAACCTTACTCAAGACATCCCAGAGTAAACAAATGAAAAAAAACTCACTAGGGACGCAAGAATGCGGAATCAAAGCGGAGCACTGTGGGGGACACGTCCGGGTGGGGTGAACGCAGAGCAAGGAAGGTGGAATATTGCGCTAGTCAGCATCTGGTCCAAGAATCCACAGAAGTACATCCACGGAATATGGAAAGCTTATGAATAGTTATTCTTATTTTATTTTTATTTTTTATTTGTTACGAAGTTTTTTCGTAGTGAGAACCCAATCATAAAGACGAACCATGAGTGATTTAGCGTGTGCTTATGATGAAGGTTCCTCTGAGCTCTGCGGCGGTAGTTTCAAATTGCGGTTATGGGCGTTTGAAGAGGTAGCCTTATGTAATAGGCATAATCGTCAATGATGGAGGGGCCACTAATAAATATGCCAGTGTCCTCAACCTCTGCTCATAGCCCGCGTTCTTCAACGTTGGTACTAGCTTGCTAGCTCTCCTCTGCACTTTCTCCACTGCTTCTATATCCTTTACCATATATGGAGCCCACACCTGGTTCGCATATTCCAGGTACTCACCTAATTGTACTCACCTAATTGTAGTATACAGGATTTGAGCCTAAGCTCGTGTTGTCCTGTCTCTCTCTCTACATTTATCCAATTTTGCTTTAAAAGTTTGGATATTTCTTGCTCCCACCACCTCCCCATCCAACTTATTCCAAAACTCAATGCTTCTATACGGGAAGCTGAACTTTCTTACATCAGACTTACATATAACTTTCCTCAACTTACAATCATGACCCCTGGTTCTTCCCTCGTCCCTCACCACAAAATCTCCCTTGTCGATCTTCTCAAAACCTTTCACACACTTAAACATCATGATCATGTCACCTCTCTCTCTCCTCTCCCTCAGCATTGGCAGCTTTAGCCTCTCCAATCTCTCCTCATAAGGCAGGTCTCTAAGGCTAGCTATCATCTTAGTGGCAACTCTCTGAACTCTTTCCAGTTTTTTATTATGTTTTATAAGGTGTGGAGACCACACCACTGCTGCATACTCCAGTCTTGGTCGTATTATTGTCCCTATTATTTTTGCTAACATCTCTTCATCTAAATAATTCAGAGCTATTCTCATGTTAGTCAACACTGCATAGGTTTCACCAGTTATTTTATTTATATGCTGTTCAGGTGACAAGCTGTATGCCACAACTACCCCTAGGTCTTTTGCTTTCACAGCTTTACTAATTATTTCATCTCCTATTTTATATCCCCAAGAAGGTCTATATTTAATTTTTCCCATCTCAAGAACCTGACACTTACTCGTGTTGAATTCCATTTTCCAAGTTTGACTCCACTCATATAACTTATCTAGGTCTCTCTGTAATTCTTCACAACTACTCCTACTTGTAATATGCTTCATTAATTTTGCATCATCAGCAAACATAGATATATATGAGCCTATTCCCATTTGAAGGTCGTTGATGAAAACCAAAAACATGATTGGGGCCAACACCGATCCTTGAGGCACTCCGCTTTTTACCCTTTTCCACGAGGAGAACTTTCCTTTTATTACTGTTCGCATTTCCCTCCCAATTAAATAGTTTTCCATCCACTTTAATAATACTCCCTCAACCCGCCCCACAGTCCTGAGCTTCCACAACAATCTCTTATGAGGCACCTTATCAAATGCCTTCTTGAAATCTAAGTAAATACAATCTACCCACCCCTTAGGTGCGGCCTAACCAGCGCTGTATAGAGATTCCTGAAGATTTCTTCGTCAAGTGACACAAATGTCCTCCTTATCAGCCCTACAATTCTATTGGCTTTGTTTATCTTTTCCGCTAAATGTTCTGAGAAATTTAACTTATTGTCTATCACTACTCCTATATCCTTTTCTGCATTAACTTCCTCCATCGCTTCATATATGCTGCATCATACCTTGTCTATCTTGCTAGTCCCAACCCGCATGTACTTGCATTGTTTTGGATGAAAAGGCATTAACCAATGCTCAGACCATCCCTTCATGCCCTCCACATCTCCTTGAAGCAAACCCACATCTTCCTTACTCCTCACTCTTCTATACAGCTTAGTGTCATCCGCATACAGGTATACCTCACTTCCATTAGTTATAACTTCAGGTAAGTCGTTGATAAATATAACGAACAGCAGTGGTCCCAACACAGATCCCTGAGGTACCCCACTTGTAATTTCCCTCCACCCCGAGCCTATTCCATTCACCAGTACCCTCTGTCTCCGATCTTTCAGGAAGGCTTCTATCCATTTCACACATTTCTCCCCTATATTATAGCTTCTAACTTTCTCTATTAACCTTTTATGTGGGACCTTATCGAAGGCCTTCATAAAATCGCAATATACCACGTCTATTACATCACCATCTTCTAGAATTTGCATCCAATCATCTACCACCTTAATTAGCTGTAGTACCGTCGACCTCCCCGGCAAGAATTCGAACTGTCTCCCACTGAAAAGTTGGTTTGACTTCATATGCTCCATTATTCCTTCTCTAATTACGGTTTCCATTAGTTTACACACAACTCTTGTCAAACTGACTGGTCTATAATTCCCTGGGTCATTTCTCTTTCCCTTCTTAAATATAGCTGTTATGTTCGCCTCTCTCCAGTCCATCGGGATTTGTCCTGTATTAAACGATACCTCAAATAACATTTTCAATGGCTCTACTAACATCTCCCCTCCTTCCTTTATGATTCTTGGGTGTATCCCATCCGGTCCCGGTGACTTACTTCTGTTAATTTTTTCTATAGCCCTTCTTATTCTAGCATGGGAAAACTCTATTAGTTCTATTGCAGATGCCTGTTTGATGGGAATAGTAGGCACTGCATCAACCGACTCCACTGTTAGTACCCCCCCAGCACCTCTGCTTTCTCCTTATCAGTCTCCGCTCTACTCCCATCATCCAACCCCCCTACCAGCTCTGGGATCCCTACTCTTCTTGTTAACTTTTCCTGAATGTACTTCCAGAATATTTTTGGATTATCCTTCACATTTCTAGCTATCTCTCTCTCCCTCTCCTTCACCCCCCTCCTTGTTTCCCACCTTATTTTATTGTTTATTTGTCTGCGTTCCAGATCCACTTCCTTAGCCTCTATACTAGACCCCCTGTTCTTTTTTAACAATTTTAGTCTTTCCCACAATCGTTTCTTTCTTCTAATCAATATCCAAAGCTTTCTTTTCATTGGCAATTCTGGGTTCGTTCTTTTCCTCAATTTTGTTTTATCCTTATATTCCCTTACTGGTACACTTTTGGATACAGCATTCTCCAGTTTGACTCTAATTTTCCTCCACATTCCTTCAGCGTCTTCACCGTTCAAGTATTCCCCCCAGTCAATGTCCAAACACCGTCTCAGCAGTTCATAATCTGCTTTATCATACATGTATATTTTTGTATTGCTTCTATCATTCCTCTCTGTTTTAATATTGCAACTAAAACTTATACAGGCATGGTCACTACGACCTATAGGGCTATCCACATTGACATGTTCCACTATATCCTCCTCATTGCTAAAAATCAAATCAAGTACACTCCCCTGCGTCCCATCGCTATATCTTGTCATCTCTACAATATGTTGCGTTAAAAAACAATCTCTCACTTTCTCTATAAACTTATTTTCCAGGCTACCCTGTCCCGCTGGAGTAGTACAATTTGCCCAGTTGATCCTTGGCAAATTGAAATCTCCAATCAAAATTTTATATTTGTTCTCTCTATTATCTATCTCCTCCATTGCTTTCAGTAGGTTATCATCCTCTTCCCTGCTATTATTTGGGCTTCTATATATAGAGGCAATTAGAATTGATCCTCTTGCACATTTTACTTCAATACACAAATACTCACAATACTGCTGTCTCATATCCACCTCATTAACCTTGAGCTCTTTTCTTACATAAATAAACAGTCCTCTTCCGACCTCTGCTCTAATAGCATTCCTCTCATATAACTGAAAACCCTCCAAACTATATTCCACCAGTTCCCTTTCAATTCTAGCATTTTTTGGTCTTACTTCCTGTAAGGCTATGACATCAGGTTTTTCCTCTTCATCCTGCAACCTACATATAAGTTCTCTTTTCTTGTCCTGGGTAAACACATCCACATTACTAAACATAATCCTTAATCCATCTACCATTCCTTGAGCAACTACACCATCCCGCTCCTCCAGTCCGTACCCTACTGTACACTCAACCAAGAAACAATGTTTACACTAACGCTCTAAACATTCTGGAAGTGGGTGCAAATCTTATGATAATACCTCACAGACGTATGTTTCACCCGATTCATTCCGTTCACACTAGATTAGTTACAGCTCACCAGTGTAAACATTGTTTTTGGGTCAACTGTACATGCTCAGATTAATATGCAGGATTCCAAACTGCATAATAAATCGTAGGCTTGTGCATAATTCTGTAACTGTCTTGATAGCGTGATGCATAAGTGCGCAGAATTTCTGTGTGAGTATCCTAGGTTTGCGTCCTTGGAGTGCCACATGTATTTGTTGATTTCATTAATTGAGTTTAGAAGTGAAGTTGGTTAGTGAAAAAATAGAATCAACAACAACAACAACATAACTCACATAAGATGGGTACAAGAGGTGCCCCAGTCGCTCTTATACACGGCACCCATATCCGTCATGGCGTCACGCAGCTGAGACCGCTCCGGGTTCTGGTATCCGCTCAGCACAAACACCACGTCGTTCATTAGGGAGGCGAAGGGTCGGCTGGTTCTATTGGCCGCCTCGCTGGTCCTCCCTCGCTCCTCCTTTCCGTCTCCTCTACGGTCGCTGTTGTCGTCTCTTCTCTCCTTCCTGGGTTTGTCTTTACTTCTCTCGTCGCCTCCGTTCTTGTCTCTCTTCTTGGGGTCTCCGTTTGTTCTCTCTCTCTCTTTGGTCTCTCCCCTCTCTCTCTTCTTGGGGTCTCCGTTCGTACTTGTCCTCTGTCTCTCCTTGGTCTCCCCCCTCTCTCTCTCTTTCGTCTCCCCCCTCTGTCTCTCTTTCGTCTCCCCCCTCTCTCTCTCGCTGGACTTGGAGGCTTTAGGTGTGTCAGGTTTCCTCTCTTTCCTCTCACTGCTGCTCGGCTTCTCCTCTTCCCTTCCTTCTGAAATACACAAGTCTAAATCATAATCCAATACAAAATAAATAACTGTATTATAAAGTAATGTTTAAGGGGAGGTTTTTAGTTAGTTCCCTAGACCTCCATCAAGCTTAAAATTACACCCTCTAGGCCCCCTTTCAAAGGCCGCTTCCTCTTAAATTACAGGCTCGCTATCGCTCGCCAGGAAAAAATCGACACCTAAATTGCATGAAAGGTCTTAAAAATTGACAGAGATGGGGCGAAAGTTCTTAATTATGGGGCGAACGTCTTAAAATATCAAAAGCAATGGGGCTAAACATGAGGGAGAAAGGGGTCCAGAAAAAAATCCCTCAAGTGGAAGTCTCGCCTTAATTTAGCTACAGGATATTTTGTCGCGAGGCCGGTCTAAATGATCTGTGCCCCATGAATATTCTTTCCTCTCACTTAAACATTAGGCTACCATAGTGCGGTGGGAATATGATAATAATAATAACAACTATTTGTCTACAGCCTACTGGGCAAAAGTCCTCATAAGGCTAGGGAGAGGCTAAAAGCGGAAATGGGTAAAAGAATAGGAAAAATCGGGGTAAAATAGGGGTAAAATAGGGGTAAAATAGGGGTAAAATAGGGGTAAAATAGGGGTAAAATAGGGGTAAAATAGGGGTAAAATAGGGGTAAAATCAATAAAACTTGTTCATCCTAAAAAGAAAAAAAAGAAACAACATTAAAAAAGATATGACGAGGATTAAGTATAAGATATTAGATCAGATGAAAGATGTTAATTTCTTTAAGGAAAGCAAATAAGTTGGCAATATCAAAGGAAGGAGTGTCAGACAGGATAGACTGAAGAGTAGGCTGAGAAAAGTAACGCTGCCGCTGTCGACCATATAGTGGGCATTCGACGAGAAAGTGCCGCACAGTAATGCTTGTGTCACAAGTAGCGCACTACGGGGGAGGAGCATCTGGAATGGCCATTAAGTGTCCATGTGTGTAGCGGGTATGACTAATTCGGAGACGAGTGAGTACGACTTGGTCCCTGCGCCTGTCCTGAAAAGAGGAAGGCCACACGGAAACCGCATCCTTGATAGCAGGAAGATGGATGGTAAGGGGCTGTGAAGACCATTCATGTTGCCATGCACGATAGATGATTTCTCGAACTACGGCTTTCATGTCAGACAGGCGCAAGAGAGGACCCGCTCCTGGACCGATACAGGCCGTTTTAGCAAGCCGATCTGCTCTCTCATTACCCGCAATGCCCACATGTGCAGGAACCCAGCAAAACTGGATTTTCCAATTGGCCAAGGAAAGGTCATGTATTTGGCGGAGAATAGTGGAAATAAGTGGATCTTTCGTAGAAAGATCTTGTAACGCCATAAGAGCACTCAGGCAGTCACTATAAATAACCACCCGAGGGGTGTTGACTGGAAAGGAAGGGACCATATCAACCGCCCCCAACAATGCACACAATTCAGCAGTAAAAACAGATGAATATGGGGATAAAGCCAAGCTAAAAATGGAAGCCTCGGAAACTGCAGCACAACCAACTTTCCCATCCCTCTTAGACCCATCAGTATATATGTCACGGGCAGGGGTATGACTTAGCATATGCTGAAGGGCGACACACCTCTGAACAGCAGAGAGCGAGGACTTAGAACCCTGAGCAAGGAACGTACAAACCATAGGTGATGATAAAAGCCAATACGGGATGGAGGGGTCAGCCGCCTGCAGAAGGGGCATGGGTAAATCATGGTGCGTAAAGAGTCTGTGGGACAAAACCGGAAAAGACGGTAACAATGCTAGAGGGAAGTCATCCTCCCCCACCTGGTCAAACAAGTTGCTCGCAGGTGACTCAGTAGACAGCAACTGCAGAGCAGAATTCATAATTACACGCTCTCGATGGAGGGGGAGAGGAAGCTGGCCACTTTCTACGAGAAGGCTCGTAATGCGAGACGACTTGAAAGCTCCAGTGCAAAGCCTGATACCAAGATGATGGACAGGATCCAAGGTTTTGAGCGTGGTCTGGGAAGCTGTGCCATAAATAGCACACCCATAATCTAAGACGGACAAAACCGTGGCCGTATATAACATAAGGAGGGTCCGACGATCAGCACCCCAGGTAACATGGTGACATTTCTTCAAGACGTTAAGACGTCTTAGGCACCGCGCCTTAAAGTCTTTTACATGGGCAAACCAGTTAAGATGTGTGTCAAGGATGAGTCCCAAGAACTTAACCTGATCAGAAAATAGTAGCCGATGTCCAGACATTGAGAGGGAGATAGTCTGACCATGTAGGTGACGTTTGTCACGATAAAACAGAATCGCCTTGGTTTTCTCGCTGGAAAATGTAAACCCCGTAGAAGACGCCCAACGGGTAACGTCCCTCAAGACAGTATTAAGGCATCGCTGTATATGAGATAAACTGGGTGAGGTATAGTAAACTGCGAAATCGTCCACATAAAGGCTGTGGGAGACTTGAGGAGGGAGGCAGGACACCACCCAGTTGATGGCGATTGCAAACAGCGTGCTACTAAGAACGCTCCCCTGAGGGATGCCCATCTGAAGAGAGTGTAGGCGAGACAGGGTTCCATTGACAATCACTTGTTAAGTCCTATCAGAGAGGAAACCCTTCAAAAATCGGAGAAGTGAGCCACGCATGCCAGACTCATATAAGATTCGTAGAATTCGATAGCGCCAAGTCGTGTCATAGGCCTTAGTGATGTCAAATAAAATAGCCACAGTGGGGTGACCCAACACGAACCCACGCCGGACTTGATCCTCCAAACAGGCCAAAGAATGAAGCGTGGAGCGTTGTGGGCGGGACCCAGACTGTGATTGAGAGATGAGGTTATGGTTCAAAGCAAAGAATAAGAGCCGAGGGTGCACCATCTTCTCAAATAATTTGCTTATGCAGGATGTCAATGAAATCGGGCGGGAGTTGGTGGGTAAACTAGGGTCCTTGCCTGGCTTCGGAATGGGGACTGTATAAGCATGTTTCCAATCAGGAGGGAAGTACCCATGCCGCCATATTTGGTTAAAAACACCAGATAAAAAAGTAAGAGCCTCATCGTCCAGGTGTTGAAGCATACTATAGGAAATTCCATCTGGGCCAGGGGTAGCATCCTTGCAATCCCGCAAGGCAACCTTGAGGACATCGATGGTAAAAGCACTGTTGTAAGGGGAGGACGTACCCCCACGAAAGTCCAAGGAACGTGCCTCAGAACGACGTTTCTGAGAAACAAACGCTCGGGGTAAATTAGCGTCACTACCTACATTCGCCAGATGACTAGCATGAGCCATCGAGATGGAATAATCGTCAAACAACAGAGAGGCGGAAGCATGATCAAAAACCGAATGAACAGGAGATCGGTTGTTTTTACCAGTAATCTTGTGAAATTTCTTCCAAACTAAAGACAGACGTACGGGGGGCCAATCCGGAGACATATGACTGCCACGACTGTTTCTTCTGTGAGATAACAGTACGTTTGAAAAGTGCACACAGTTTATTATAGTAGGGTTTCACCTCGCTGATAAAATACATATCAGTAACAAACTTCACCCAAACATGTAATGTCGCACCAGTTGCCAGCGATGCTCGAGCATCCCGTAGGTGACGGGTGGATTGAGCAAGGCGACGCTCCAAATAATGTTTCAATCGAACCAGCTTGGACAGTTCAGGGGACCACCATGGGACCCGTCGAGGGTGAGGAGTACTGGATGACCGAGGGATTGTGCTATCAGCAACGAAACAAATAAAATCTTTGAAAAACATATAATTCTCATGTGGAGAATCATCATCACGAAAAACCCCAATGTCAGCTGAAAGAGAACTAAAAGAGTCCCAATCAGCTTTAGCAAGGTTATACATGGCTAACTGACTTGACGCATTAGGGGATGTGGGAGTCAATAGTATAGGGTGATGGTCACTAGTAAAACGGTCAGCAACAACAGACCAAGTAAAAAGGGATGCCGCCTCAGCCGATGCCAAAGTAAGATCAACTGCAGAGGAAGTAGAGTGAGCTAAAGAATAAAAAGTGTGGGGACCTTCATTAAGACAGCATAGGGGAGAGTTTAAAAGCAGATCCTCAATGAGACGTCCTGGTGCATCAGCAGAAGAACAACCCCATACTGGAGAGTGGGAGTTAAAATCACCTAAAATTAAAAATGGAGGAGAAAGACACCGTAAAAGATGGGGCAACCTAGACATGTTATAATTACAACTAGGTTGATTATATATACACTACAGATGGTAAGGGCTGTACCATTAGGAAGGGATACCCTAACAGCAACAGCTTGGAATGGGGGATCTAACAATGGAACAGGTTGAAAAGCACAAGAGCGATGTAAAAGGATGGCCGTCCGAAGATGACCATCACGCACAGGTGACTCTGCTGCAACATAATAAGCACCTATCGAGTCAAGGACAGGTCCTACATGCTGGAGGCAGACACACAGAGGAGTATGCAAGCGAAGTAAACGTTGAGTTTCGCCAAGGCGACGCCTAGTGACGAAACCGTTCATGTTCCACTGAAGTATACTATGATGGTTCATGAGTAATCACTGATTTTAAATTACTGTGATTTTGAGCCCGCTGAATACGGGCAACATTGGGGAGGGGTACAGGCAGAGGGTGAGGGGGAGGACGACCAGGCACGTCCCCAGTAGCGTCGTGTATCACACACTGGGAAGGCGGGACCTGGAGCACAGGCAATTGTTCAGGGGGAGAAGAAACCTCGCGTTGAATCCTTTCCACTAATTCTGTTGGTTGAACAGCCAGGTGACCAATACAATTAACACATATACAATGGGCATCATGAGACCCTGCAAAGTCAGAAGGAAGGTGGCAGGAGGCAATAAAGTGATCAACCTTTACACGTAAGTCATGCACATTATCATTAATAGCGGGGCCAATATAGTCTATAAAGCATTTATCACAGCCACACTGGGAAACATGTTTAGCAGGAGGCGGGGAGGTATCTATTTCCATAAGTGGACCATCGATGTCTGCAAGTTGGGCTTCTATATCATCATGGGAAGGAGTCAGAGGAGCTGATGAGACCTGCGGAGATGTCAGAAGGCGAAGTCTCCTCCTATCCTGACTCCGCACATGCTTGGGAGACAAGGCAGATCTATCCGTAGGAGGAGAGTCATAACCTTTCCTCTTCTTAGTTGCAGGATCAAAGGGAGGAGAGAAGTCCTTACTGCGCACGGAAGAAACATCCGTTCGGGCCAGAATAACACTGGAATTACTCCTAGTAGTCTCCTTAGATGAGGAAGTCAAAGCAGTAGGAGAGATGGAGGGAGGACAGTGAACAGGGTCCCCTGCTACCCCAGGAGGGAGAGTCGGCTCTGGCAGTAGGTCCCGGAGTGGCGAAAAGCGATTGGTTGGAAGAGGGCGAGTCACTGAAAGCGGAGGATGCGTGAGAGTAGGTTGTAAACCAGACCTAGCCACCCTAGCATACGTCAAGGAAGGTAACAGGCCCTGTTCCTTCAAATGGGAGATAGCCGCTCTGTGAGAGAAGCCCCGACTCAGTTTCAAATCAAGGATAGCACTATGATAATGAAAATGTGGGCAAGTGTCGGAAAAGACAGCATGGGGATCACCGCAGTTGAGGCAGGTACGGGAGGTTGCATTGCAAGCCTCCCGAAGATGAGCTGAACCTCCACACAGGGGGCATAATTTCGGGTTCTCTTGGCAATACTTGGCCGGGTGACCAAACTTCCAGCAACTCTGGCATTGTCTAGGGCGGGGAACATGTTTTCGTACAGCCAGCCGCCGGCCCGCTATCCGAACAAAAGGGGGCAAGTCACGTCCCTCGAAAGTCAGTTTAGCGATACGGAGGGGGCCATCACGCTGGGAACCGCGCTGAGACAGGTATGTCTCAACCTTCAGTGCTGGAGTATCAGATGGGCCCATGTTCTCCAGGATGCGAGATGCAGAGTCCTCAAATGGTGTATCAATACGGATCTCATGAGGGATAACAACTGTCCCAACACAGTTATTAAGAGTCTTGTGCCTCGTGATGGAAACTTGGGACGGCGGATCGACCAACCACTCCTGAAGAGAACAAGACTGAGCCTCAGTCCGAGCTTCAAGGAGGCGACAGCCATCCGTACCCGTACGGATTTCAACATCACCGATGTCATGGCGTAGTATGGAGTCAAGCTCAAGATCATCACCTATGTCATAATTAATATTAAAAAATTTAGGCCACTTACTGGAGCCAAAAATAGTTTGAAATAGCTGGACAGAAGTTGGCGGGGTAGGACGACGTGGACGAGGTTTGGATTTGGGAGGAACATATGGCTCCAATGTAACAGGGCCATTAGAACTAGATGAAGGAGGTAAGTGTGGCTTGGGAGAGGGATGAGTCTCTCCTACGATTGCAGCCGAGGAGGCTACTGAAAGCCCCTTGACAGGGTGGGAAGGATCCAGGGAAATGTCAGAAGTTGCGCCAGAGGTCGTAGTCAGTGTCAAAGTCGGAACCAGGGGAGGAGTTTCAGTAACACCAGCCATAAATACCAAGCCATGCTGTTCCAGGAGTGTACTAAGCAGACCAGGCGGAGAGAAGGTATGACGGGAGGGATACCAGTAAGCCAACCTTTACGAATCATGGAGCCCTAAACCTTCACCAACGACACAAGTGGGGACAGAGTCCCAAGTGTCAGCTTCCTATCCTACCACTTGGAAGGGGATGGCATTAAAATGTAAAGAGAGGCTCAAGTGTAAGCATAACCCGCTTGATGAGACTGAGGGCATGAAACGATGCAAACATCTCCAGTCGTTACATAATTATGGGCTACCGGTCAGAAAGCCAAGAGTCCCACCTCCAAGGAACGGCACCCCTGGATGCGGAGCCGCACTACGGAGATGGTCCCGCCTAGGAACCATAACATTAGGCATGTTACCGAACCACAGGTCCTAAAACTCTCGGGTGAGCCGACATGTCACCACTGTCACCACAATTGGTTCCGGGTCAAAGCTCCAATCCCAGCAAAGACCAGCTCACTCACCCAACCGAACATAATTTGAACAAAGAGGAAAAGTCCACAAAATGAAACCAAAAGGGACAGAATAAGAACAGAAGGGGAAAACATAGAAAGAGAAAATCAAAACTACACAAAATTAGTTAAGCCGACAACGAGAGCTCGAGGGGAGAAGGCAAAAAGCATCCCCCATCAAGCTCTAGTTGCCGGCCGGAAGCCCCCCAACCGCGACAAGGAATGTAGTAACAGGGGGGGGGGTGGGAATATGAACATGATTAGATTAATATTAATCCAGTATTCGAGAATGGATAATAAGTCGTAGGCGTGTGCATAAACCTTTAACCGTCTTGGTGGTGTAATGGTTAAGGTGTCTAAAAATCTGTGTGTGATAACCCGGGTTCGAATCCCGGTGGATCACAAATATGCTTTCATAAATTTATTTGGAGGTGTTTGGTGTTGTGGTGAAATTAACCCTTTCGCTGCGGGTGACGTTCTGGAACGTCCTGGCAAGTTACAGCAATTTCCAGGCTTTAAAAGCCTGTAAAAACCGTAAAAATCAAGTGTCAGTGGGCGGGAGCGTGAGGGGCCCACCTCCGTCCCTCAGAGCACCTAGCGGCTCACTGAGGTACACTGTGTCTCGCGCGGGTCTCTCTCTGTCTCTCACAACAGTGTAGCCAAGCGAGCGAGTGCTACCAAATAGCGGGTTTCCCGCTTTTCACTGGCACCGCTGCGGGTGAACCAGACCACGTACAGGGCCCGTTCTGGTCTCATTTTGAAGCTATTTTCGCCTAGTTTTTGGCAAAATACAGTTAATTTAATGCAGATGCTTGATTTATCATTCAGGAGTGCCTGAATATGCCCTAAATAGCCCAAACATAGCCGCAGCCAATGGGTTAATAACAAATAGATTATACAGGTCTCCCTCCATTTACGATGGGGTTACGTTCCTGAAAACCCGATCATATATTTCAAAACGTTATTTCCACATAACGATTTTGATAAGTTCTTTTGCCTTTATCTTGTGTCGTCCCTGTTTTGGTTTTTTCGTTTGCATTATAATAGAAAAATCATATAGCAAACCCTAAAATTAATGGGGTAAATGGGGATGCGTTCTGGGACCAGCCAAAACCCAAACCCAAACACCTAAAAACCTAAAATAATATCGTAAATTGGGGCATCGGATGGTGAGGGAGACACCTGTACTGTACATAAAAATTCTATCTATCTATTACATATACATATACATACATAACATTTTAAGACTGAGTGTTCCACACATAAGTGCAGTTTCAGTCTCTTGTCCTAATGGCGGCGTTCCAGGCAACCCTGTTAAGGGCTGCTTCACTTGTCAAGTTCTTGGATTTGAGATCGGCGCGTATAGTCCGATCCCAGGTCTTCCTCGGTCCACCCCTTGGTGCAGCTCCCTCCACAATCACAGACCTGCATTTTGTCACCCAATTTTGTACATCTATCAATCTGACACCCTGCTTCCAGAGTAAAGCCGGTATCACACGAGCGCTTTTTCACTCAACATTTATCCTCAACACTGGTCTGGCAGCTTATGTGGTCAACATATATATGATTTTGGTTGCCTAAATTCATCTATCATCAGTCTAGTTTCCGATACCAGTGCAAAATATTCCAAAAATGTTGCCGGAAAAATTTAGATCATTGAATGTTGACTGTAAAAGCTCTCGTGTGATACCGGCTTAAGTGCCTCAAAAGGTCTGTCCATGGCATAAACTGCCCCCAGGCTCCCAGACATGCCTCCACTGACCCACTCCACAGTACCACCTCCACTAAGTGAATTATGAAAGGATGTAGTATCCGGGCGTACGGTCATGTTTACATAAGTTATGCGCTCGCGGTTACGTTTCTGTTTATTTTCTGTAATATGGGGGGTTGAGGGGAGGTAAAGCCCCCCCCCCCTCAACCTATTAGTGTATCCCACGGCAGTCAAAATAGACGTGAACTTGATTGCGAGCGTGCGACTAGTGTAAACAAGGTGGGTGATACAGGAGGGTCTCACATAAAATGAGTAATTGGTCGATAAACGAGGGCGTTCTATGCGATTTTGTTTTATGTGAACACGGCATATTGGTGGCCCAATATCGTCAATGTCCACTGGAAGCGTAAATTTCCGTCAGGAGCGTACGATATTTTGTATGTTTTGTACGATATTTCGGCGCTCTATATGAAAACTCCTCGGATTTGCCCCACTTTGGCGGCGGACTCGTTTTATGTGATCACATTCGTTCTGATCGAAAATTAAATATTAATATTTTAGGTCGGTCGTTTTAATCGAGACTTGTTTTATGTGAACAAGTTTTATGCGGGACCCTACTGTACTCCCGAATAGTCGAATACTACATCCTTACCGTGGATTATGACCCACAGCACTGAAGAACCAGCCTCAGAACAGTCCCGCACCCATCGCCGGTACAGAAGGGGTTAATTATAATGTAAAACTTGCAAAATACTGTAATAATATCAAAATAAAGAACACTGGTACCTGGAGGCAATTTCTTCTTAATCTGATAAAAGTTGGTGTCGGCATTGTCCTCGGCCTTCCTCTTCAGTGCCGCCGCCGATGAAGCTGCCCGGATCGCTGCTGCCCCTGTTCACAAATAACAACATTAGCATTATATCTATCTACTCAGGTGCATACCCCACTGTCTTCGTGGCGCAATGCATAAGTGTGTTGATTTTCGGTGTGAGCGTCCTGGGTTCGAATCCCCGGACTGCCACATGTGTTTGTTAATTTCATTAATCGAGTTTAGGAGTAAAGTTGGTTAGTGGAGAGAACATAGTAAATAATAGGGCTCCTGATTGTGTAAGCAAGCGCCTGAATGACATGAAATGTTTGCAGCAAAAAACTAGAAGAAAAGAGCTTCAAAATTACACAAGACCCCTCTTCAAAATATAGTACCTACACTCATCCCTCCGTTATCGCGTTTTACTGTTATCACGCATACCCAAAAAACCCAACTATTTTGTTACCGCGGGTCCTAGTCATAGAGCTGTTATCGCGGTCCCTCATTTCCGGGAAAACTCGAAAATCACGCCTGTCTACGTCACCGCCAATCGTGGGGTGATTCAGCAGCTGATTGGCTTGGCGTCAGAGCGAGGTGGGGCTCTGATTGGCTGTTTTTTCCGTTCTTATATTTATTCATCATGTTGTATCATCATAAAGTGGACCAAAAATAATGAAAGACTCGACATCGAACTATAAAACACAAACAAACAAGTGAACTGAACTCCAAGAATATAAGTTTGACTCCTGCAAGGAGATAAAGAAAACCTAATATTTAGTAGTGGCCCTGTAATCATTGACGATTATGCCTATTACATAAGGCCTCCTCTTCAAACGCTCATTTACCGTAGTTTGAATCTACCGCGCTGAGCATAACAAATTTGAGGAGCCTTCATCATGAGCGCACGCAACCTCACTCATGGTTCTGTCATTATGAAATTGGGTTCTCACTACGAAAAAACTTCGTAACAAATAATAAATAAAAAGAAAATAAGAATAACTATTCATAAGCTTTCCATATACTCGTGGATGTACTTGTGTGGATATTTGACCAGACGCTGACTTCAGGCGTCATACTTCCTTCACTGACATATCAAGTAAACCAAAATCCTTAATACATCAACGAATGGGAAGGGGATGGTCGGGAGGGCCCCAGTCGTCAATGATTACGGGGCCACTACTAAATATTAGGTTTTCTTTATCTCCTTGCAGGAGTCAAACCTATAATTTATTAGTGGCCCCT
This sequence comes from Paralithodes platypus, assembly GCA_032716605.1. Lineage (NCBI taxonomy): Eukaryota > Metazoa > Arthropoda > Malacostraca > Decapoda > Lithodidae > Paralithodes > Paralithodes platypus. The sequence goes on along the minus strand of CM064510.1, from coordinate 16,939,478 downwards.
CCATCATTGACGATTATGCCTGATATCTAAGACTGGAGGGGGACATTCGTAATCATATCATAACTCTAGCAAAAGCAGATAATCAAACAACCACATAGTATTCTTACTTTGTAAAAAAGATATATTTTTGCGCATAAACTTTATACAACATATACTGTATATTCAAAAAAGGGTGACAAGCAGGAGCGTGCTTCGAAGAAGCCTGCTTGATTAAAAAGGGTTAACTCTGAGACTCTGTACACAGATCTGCTAGTTAAGAAGGCACCCCACTTAAAGTAAGTGGTGAAAAATAAAAACTGATAAGTCTACATGTGCATATATAAACCCCATTAAACTAGTGGATATATTCCTAAAAATATACCCAAACATAAAATTAACTCTTGTACTTTCGCAGAAGTACTTAACTCTTGTACTTATGCAGAAGTACTTACATCAAAAATAAAAGTCGCAGTCGCAAATACTGAGATTTTCTTAAATTAAATTGCTTCACAGCCAAAACTACTTACAACAAGAATTGTTGTTTTACTACTATTGTACTTTAGCACAATTTCCTGTAATGAATACTACAGAGAAATTTTATATCACAACACCTACATACAGTATCACAGCTCGTATGCTCCGTACACATACTCCGGCGGGGTCTAGGGTGTCCTATGTTACACTGACTGCACCCCCCCCCTCTTTTCTTAACCTAAACAATAAGTGACTGAGAGGCCACCTAGACCCTCTGCCTTAAAGCTATACATGGCATGGATGGTCTGTCTAGAGCTACTGAAAGGTATCGAGTCAAAAACGTATGATTAGAGGACCATAGGTGCGTGGACGCTATGTCCTCAACAGAAAAATTCTTAAGGAAACGCAAAGAGGCCGCCCATTTGCGTAAATCGTGGGCTCTTCCCACGATGCCGGGATTACTCTCTTTAATGACTTCGACTAGGAGAGAAGCTAGTTTACGTTTCATTAAGCGTTTGCCCGTACTTGCTACCCATAAAGCACCCTGTTGATTCAGAGGTGCTACTCTCAAATATTTGGTTAGAGCTTGCACTGGACATAAATTATGGTGCACTTTTCCCCTTTTCAACGCTGGCACCGTGAACTCTGAAAACACGTGTTCACTGTGTTCATTTTTGGCGATGAACCCCGGGGAAGGTGCAAAGTGAATACACTCATTGAGCCTACCAAACCTTATGCGGCGGGTGCCCAACTCCGAAAGGAGTTGAAGTAGGGGAGCTAACCCCCCGCCAAAGGCGGCTTTCTAGGGCCTTTCCTAGCTGATGCTGAGAGGATTGGGTTCTAGTCATGTGGTGATGGGCTGGTCTATCAGAGTGAGAGCTGAGCGATCTCTGCCATACCCATAGCTTACTCTGACTGTTCCTTTTACTTATATATCTTCTAGATCTCAAGTGACGGCGTCTTTTCCGTGGATCGACCTCCCTACTGCCAACCTAAAAGTTGGCAGATTGGGAGCCAAAGCGTCACATTTTTCCCTTGCCCCTCAACTTTCCCTTCATAATTGCTGAGGGGCATAGGGCCTTGGGTGGGGCTTTGGTTTCCCGGGCGTTTCCGCGCCCTCCTCAGCTCCCTGCCTTAGAGTGGCTTCGGTCCCCTGGGTTTTGTTAGTGGTAAGCAGGGAGGGTTTTGTGGGAGCGCTCTATGGCCTTGGCCTTGCTCGGGACCTTGGGGCTGTTCGGCCAGGCAGCCTGGGGAACAACAACAACAACAACCAAACCTTATGCAAATAGGTGTGTTGCTCATCGCCGCCAGCTCAGACACTCTGTTCCCGGTAGCCAAAGCCATAAGGAAAACTGCCCTTTTTAAAAGTAAGTCAAAATCTGCCGTATTTTGGTACAGACGGGAATGAAGTAAAGACAACGCCTTGTCCAGAGACCAGGTAGGCATGAGCTGACGGGGAGGTGGGCGGAGTTTAAAACATGCTCTCATGAAACCTTTTTCCTCCGCTAGTGGTATGGTTAGACCTGTAAGGTCAAAGAATGGCATCCTAATCGCTGTTAAGTGATTTTTTAACGTTACTACAGATAGACGTTTCTGCTCGAACAGATAGTTTAAATAATGAAAAACCAAAGCCACCGAAGGTACGGTTTGTTCTGTCCTAATTATCCAAAAAGTAAAGGACTGCCAGTGCGATTGATGCTGTCTCTTTGTAGATTGGGTATATTGATTCATGAATTTATCGGTCACGTTTCTACCATACGGTGTTAGCCACTTGGCCTCCTGAATGTCCATAATGCAAAAGTCAGCGAGGTCTCTAGGTTGCCAATCGTGTCTAAGTGGAAATACCCGACCGGAAGCGACACCGGGTTCGGGCACCACGTTTTCAATTGCTGGTACCACAACTGCGCCGGCCACAGGGGCGCGATTAACGAGACTACGCCCCGATAATCCCGTAGTTTGTTTACTACGTGGCACATTAGAGAAGCATCTGGTGGAGGAAACAGATAAACGGAACTCCACCTGTTCCAGTCCGTCACCAGTGCGTCGGGTCCTCCCGCCGGCGTTATTGTCCGGCGGGTGAGGTACAGCGGGAGTTTGTGAGTCTCCTCGGACACAAACAGATCCACTTGTGGACGGTAAGGCTCCGCAATCATTTGGTCGAAAATGGTTTGCTTGAGCGCCCATTCTACTGTTGTGCTCTGTCTCCGAGACAGAGCGTCTGCCCAGACGTTTGCTACGCCTGGGAGATAAGATGCGGGAAGATGAATGTCCAGCTTGTCGGCTAGAACAAAAATCTTTTCCGACACGTTTAGCAACTTCCGAGATCTCGTTGACCCTTGTTTCTGAATGCAGTGAACCGCATTCAGATTGTCCATCCTGAAGGCCACCGATTTGTCCCGTAAAGTAGAGCCGTGAGCCTGAAGGAAATACAAGGGGACTAGTAACTCTTTGACATTGATGTGGGAGGTTTCTAAATGGGACCAAAGCCCTTGACCCTGATGGCCGTGGTTTGACTGAAAGCCCCAACCAATTGTTCCTGACGCATCCGTGTCTACCCATACCGTCGGCGGAGAGGTCCATGACATGATCGAGTGCAATGTTTCCCTCTTCGCCCAGACCGCTAGTAAGCTGTGTATTAATTTTGGGATAGGCCATAATGTTTCCGCCGGCAATAGTGGAAAAAATTTGTTGCCCTCCAAAATTAAACGTTTGACTTTCAACCGGCCCAACTTTACAGTTAGTTGAATCCAGTTGAGAGAGCCGACCAGAGATTCCCAGACTCTCCGTATCGTAGTCAGACTGAAGAAACATAAACAGTTTCTTGCGAAACCTGTTCCGATTGTCCACACTGACTCAGAGTGAGAGCAGCTGTGTCCCAGACCAGCCCTATCCACTGGACCATTCGTGAGGGAACAAAGTTTGACTATACCGGGTTTACCTTGAACCCTAGAGATTTTACATGATTTAATGTTATGTTGACATGATTGATGCATGACTGTTCCGTCTCTGCCACCACCAGCCAGTCGTCTAGATACCACAAAATCCTGATCCCTTGTTCTAACATGGGCATCAGGGCTCGCCGGACTAATTTCGTGAATAAGCGAGGTGCTAGGTTCAATCCGAACGGCATCCTCTGAAAGACATAAGTCTGATGCATCATTCGTAAGGCCAGAAATCGTTGAAACCTTTTGTTTACCGGGACGTGCCAATACGCGTCTGTCAGGTCTAAAGAACACATCCACCCTCCCGGCGGAAGTGTTAGCCTGATTTGATTCACTGTCAGCATCCGGAAGGAAACGTTGTGAATATGGAGGTTCAGATAAGACAGGTCTACTACCGGCCTCATCTGAACACTGTCCCTTTTGGGCACTAGAAAAAGTTTGGACGTAAATACTGGGTAATGTTGAGGGACCGGGATGATGACATTCTTGGCGATCATCTCCTGGATCAGTGACTCCACCTCTAATGTAACAAAATTTGCCTTTGTCGGCTGACGTAAGCGAGGTCGCCGGAGCCACTGCCAGGTGATGCCTTTGCGTGCCACCATCCTCGCCCATGTGTTTAATGGCCATGCGCGATGACACGCCCGGAACGACCCAGTTAGCAGACAAGGGTTCGCCGGCTGGACTACCCTCTGATCCACCCGCCGTAAGACTGGCCCTGGGAGTGAGAGAGACCCTAGTTTTTTGGTGGTGGTGGTGGTGTATGCTTCGATGACTGGCCGAGTTTGGCAGGAGACGGGCCCTGGCCCGGTCGTTGATACTTCTGTCCTTTATGATTACCTGAAAACTTTCCTTGCTTGTATCTGTACTGAGCCTGACTTTGGGTGGAAGAGGACTTAGGCAGATGAAAGGGCTTTGCCCCACCAGGCTGAGCTTTTGCGACTGGTTTGGGCTTGGTAAAATTGAAAGCAGGTTTCTTAGATGGGGCGGGACTGTGCTTAACCCTTCCTACCCGGTCTGCCTTACCTAATGACAGCTCGGCAGAAGGGCCGCTACCCGGCCGTCCTTACCTAAGACGGCAGCTTAATAGCCTAATTAAGCTTGGTCTGAACGCCGTGCGTACGACGTATGTCAACAAACCCAAGCATTGCGTCACTGCACCTCCGAAAACAAGAAGGAGTAGACTCTTCAATGTTATTGTTCTGACGTCAGATGAAATTAGTGCCTGAAAAGCCACCATATTGGCAACATCTCTGCAATATTTGCTCCACTGAAATCGTCATCACAACTGAACCAGTTGACTTACAGAGCTCTACTCAATGCCAAAATACAGATTGAAAACCGCACTACGATTATAGATGAGTGGGAAAGTTCTAGCAGTGAAAATAAACATAAATACGGTAGCCTAGGCCTAGACGTTTTTCAGCCATTTCGCCTGGGTACGGGCGACCGTCCTTAGGTAAGACTGGCCGGGTAGGAAGGGTTAAAGGCCTGAGCCATGTTGAACACTGTTTTCCACACCTCCGGGGACATTAAAGAGGCAGTTAGAACAGGGGACATAACCACTTGATTTGCAATCCTATCCGGGAGCTTCCTCACAAGAGACATCCTTAGATCTTGTCTTTCCCGCACCGCCTCTAGCAAGGCTGTACGGATATCTCCCAGTGACTGTATAGAAGTCTGGAGTAGCAAGTGTCTAGACAGTTCGATAGCCTTTCGGACTTCCGCGTCCGCGATTGCCTGAGCAGATCTTAGCATTGACTTCGCTACCGGTTGTGTATACTATACAGTACCTGTTCAACATACTGGGAAAACAGTCTATATGCCTTCCCACGTAGCCTAAACTCCCGGTCTAGGTGAGCAGTGGAAGGTGTGGAAAAGGGATCTTTAAGCTCGCATAGATTAATTTTAGGGGCAGCTAAAAATGCAAATAAAGCAGAGGGAACTCCGCCGGCAGAGAATACCGGCAGAGAGAACCAAGAATGGCTTTCTTGTGGAATTTGGTGTGAAGATTTAGAGGTAAAAGTTGTTGCAAAGTTCTGAGCCTCCACTTCCCAATCCACCCAAGGTCCCGGACCCAACTGCTCCACCTTCAAAACTGGATTTGCGGCTGTGTCTGTAAACGTCTTTAAACCTAACTCTGGTGTTAGAGCTGACAGTGCTTTTATATCATTGAAACCGTCATGCTTGGTCCAGTCCGAAAACAGTTTTGAAGCTGACGCAGGGGGTAGGGCAGGTGTAGAAGTATACACAAAATAATCATGGTGATAATAGTTAGGAATGGCCTTAATATTAACATCAAGTACATTTCCTAGAATATCTAAAGCACGTAACTTCCTAGATTTATTCCCTTGGATTACCCACTCACGTGGTACCGGAAGCTCCCCCGACATAGTGGACTGTGCTACCTCTGGCTTTGCTGGGAACATTGTTACCCATGACTCATCTGGCCCGTATAGGAGGGGCATAGCTCCCTTTCGGACCGGCGCTTTGTCTAAAGGGGGAGGATTTACATCTGCTACTACTCTCACATTGGAAGTAGTCAGTGCCGCCGAAGTTGGCCTAGTAACAATACAGTAGTAGGTGATACAGGGGGAGGGTGCGGAATTTGTGTCAAAGCAATGGAAGTAGCCAGAGGTCGGACATTCGATGCCGTCGTGGGAGCTCCCAAACCAACTGTAGGAGTCTCCGGCTGCTGACCAAAAAACTTAGTTAGTGCATTCGCTAGTAACACATTAATTTCATCAGCTGTGACAAATTTAGCAGAGGATGAACTATGTGGCGAATCATTCCTACTCTGAGAGTCGTCTATCAATGAACCTGACTCTTGACCCTCCATCTCAGAAATTATAGAACCCTCATCCCTTTCCTCCGGCCTCTCAGGAGAGGATTCCGCCGAAGCCGGAACCCCCTCATGCTGCCATGGTAAGTCCGGGATGGACGATGGGATCTCAGCGTCCCGGTGGACGTCTGCCACTACCTGTGTTGCCTGAGAAGGATGTGAGCCGTCACTCCATGGCTGGGAGTACCTCCAAACTCCCCGGTCTTGGCCGGAACTCACTTGTGAGCTAGGTACCACACCAATTACTGAGCCCTCACTCGAGCCCTCTAGAGGGTTATCACTTCTGGTAGAACTCTCTAAATCTAAATCTAAAGCTGGTACATGTGAACTGGGAATAATATTTGGTGACAACCTGTCCGCCGGTATATCCCCCCACCACAGTCTCTGACTCCACTCCCGACCTGTCAGATTGGACATGAGACATGTCGGGGGTAGAGGCAGAAAGTGAGGTACGAGGCTCCGGCGAACGCCGGGAGGCCTTTCGTACATGAGTATCCTTTTTCGAAGACTTGTGACTTCGCCGTGACCTTGACTTCACACTAGGACTGTCCTTGGTCTTCTCCTCCTTGCTCTTCTTCCTCGCAGGTGAAGTAGAGTGACTATGTGTCTGTTGTCGGAGGGGAGACCTTGACCTGGACCTCGATCTTGACTTGGGAGCTGTCGCCGGGGGTGTCGGCTCTCGAGATCTCTTAGATGTGCCGGGGGAGGGAATAAGCACTTTACACTGCCCAGTCTCTGCCGACTTACGCACATTTACTCTACTTTTAGAAGGGGGACGTTTAAGTGGGGGATGCTGAACAATCAATCGTTCCCACAAAACTACGTAATCGCACTGAAGAGCTTTATGAGCCACTGAAGTGGCATAAGTAGATAGGAGTTGTTTGACCTCGCGCAATGCAACCGCCGCAGCCTGATTATCTTGCTGTAAGACTTTGATACTTAACGGACTACAAAAAGTACAATTCTTAGTCACCCACAAACCCCTTGACCGGTCCAAGCATTTGACGCATCTGATGCACAGTGTATGCGCAAAAATAGGGATCCCTGAACAGGAGGGTGTTAAGCACAGAGCAAAAACAGGGTCTAGTGTAGCCATGACAGAGACCGGAAAAAGCTAACCCACCCCCGGGCTCCTTCTTGGTCCTTTGTTGACCCGCCGGAACTCCGCCCTGGAAAAAGAAAATTTCCAGGAATTAATGCTGATAAGATTACCCCAAAATGTTCTAACACAAGTGTTAATGAACCGCCGGGCAACAAGACGTAATACACCACTATTACCTCTTGTTACCCTGTAGGTTCCTATGTAAAGATTTTAGAATATCTTTACTCGTCCAAAAGATTTAAGAATATCCTCTGACATGATATAAAGACGAGCATATCTTTATCAATGACGCAGTCTTCCCAGTGGTCTTTTGTTCACCGGAAACCCATATTAAGACGCCGGCCTCCTTATTATATCGCAGTTAAAAAGGGTAAGCCTATCTTAAACTTTAGATCTGACTTCTCTCGAAGCCTTCATAGATTGCTGTAATTTGAAGGCCTCGATACCCAATTGTATCCCTCAATTGTCTGGCCAACTATACCGAATTGCAAATCCGTTAATCCCACCCTCCCAAGGTTCAACCGCCGGGTGTGAAATTAAATTAAATGTTAACCCCAATTGTTCCTATCCCCACTTCTTTGCAAAAGATCGCCGGGGTGGAAAGACCAAACAAACAAAACAACCTAGTTTTTCAATGGCTTTGCAAAAACCGGGAAAAACTATACTCCACCAGTGTCCGCATGAACACCTAGTGAAACGGGTATAGCCATCCCGCCGGGAAACACACAGTAAGCATGAACACAGGCTCCACTACAGAGACGCAGTTCCTGGAGAGCCCTCAAGCTACCACTCGCCGGGGGAAACGAGCCTATTTTAACCATGCGTGATTAAAAACTCGGCAACCAGCCGGATTTTCTCGGTGCAATCGAGAAAACCCGCCGGAAAAGGCAACCAGCTGGATTTTCTCGGTGCAATCGAGAAAACCCGCCCGGAAAAGGCAACCCAGACTAACCAGACGCAATCTGATATACACAAATAGGCCCTGGATTAAGCCAAAACACAACTAATCCAGGACACACATGACACAGTATTACATATTTATACAATAAGACAATAACACTTGTACATGTAAAAAGCTACGAGTGGCTGGCTAGGCCTAAGCAGACGGAAATATCACTTAATCACGTCGTAATATAAACAAAAAGCACTGTATCATAATATTATCACAACAGGAACAGCCGCCATCACATCATGGTAGAAAAAATCCCGGGAGAGGGATGCACTGACTCGGGACCTAGAAAAAACTTCACTAAGTGAAGAAAAATACGCTAGGAATGTCAGAAAACAAACAATAAGGCAACTTCATCAGAAAGATAAGAAGAAGCCTGATAACGCGTAGTTAAAGCCAACTAAATAACTAGGCTAGCTAGCCGCAAAAAATGTAACACGCGTCCACCACGGGACCACGAGGGTACACCCGAAATAGGTGTCCCAAACACACGACCCAAATACACTGAACTGCGGGAAACCCGCCCATGACACTCCTGCTACGCATATCCTAACCTTACTCGATACATCCCAGAGTAAACAAATGAGAAAAAACTCACTAGGGACGCAGCAAATGCGGAACCAGCGGAGCGTGGGGAGACACGTCAGGGAAGGTTGAGCGCAGAGCAGAGAAGAAGGAAGTATGACGCCTGAAGTCAGCGTCTGGTCAAATATCCACACAAGTACATCCACGAGTATATGGAAAGCTTATGAATAGTTATTCTTATTTTCTTTTTACTGTATTTATTATTTGTTACAAAGTTTTTTCGTAGTGAGAACCCAATTTCATAATGACAGAACCATGAGTGAGGTTGCGTGCGCTCATGATGAAGGCTCCTCAAATGTTTTATGCTCTGCGCGGTAGATTCAAACTACGGTAAATGAGCGTTTGAAGAGGAGGCCTTATGTAATAGGCATAATCGTCAATGATGGAGGGGCCACTAATAAATACTGCCATTGTCAAGGTGAATCCGGTGAATACAATTTATTTTTCAACACAAGTAATTAAGTTTTGTTATCGCGATTCTCGTTATCGCAGCCTGCTAACGGCACCAATTAGGCGCGATAACGGAGGGATGACTGCACCTCCGAAACAACTAACCTGAGAGGGTGGTGGACGGGTCCTTATCCTTGTGCCTGGCAAACACCGAGCCTACGGAGATGGGGTCGGCTTCCTCATCCTCTTCCTTCATGGTAAAACTTCCCAGCTTAGTGATCTTAGAAGTCGAAGCATCGGCAGAACCAACGTCCTGTAAAATATAAAACTTGCAAAACAAACCAAAACCACCAGAAGCAACATCCTGCAATTAAAATATAAACTTGCGAAAAAAAGAAACCAAATGGCTAAGAAACACCATATGAGGAGGAGCACTTTATTGACAACATTTGGCAGATAGCTTCATCAGGTCACTAAAGCAGGAGTCACACGAGCCCTTTTTCGAGCAATTTTTACGGGCAATTATCGTCTGGAAGCTTATAAAATTACACTTTACCAGAATTCAGCCGCCTAACATAATCTATCTTCAGTCTAGTTACCGATGCCAGTGCCAAAATGTCCCAAAATAATACCAGAGAATACTTGCTCATGGAAAATTGACGGAAAACACGCTCGTGTGACAGCGGCTTAACGGTTGTCAATAAAGTGCTCTTCCTCAGATGGTGTTCTTTATCCAATATGTCTACTTTTCAAGTACCGGTCAACAAAGAAACCAAAACAGGAACCGCACAATATAAGGACGAAAGAATTGATCAACAACCTACATACGCCGATAGTCATGAAATTCAGTGATAGGAGAGGCTGGGAATGCGAAATCCCCTGGATGAATAACAGGAGTGCTATGGGCTCTCTGCGAGAGGGCTGGTTATCACACAGAGGCCCACGTCTCTTCAACAAACCCCCACGGCGAGTAAGAGACATGAGGGACGTCTCGTTAGACAACTTCAAGAGAGCCCTCGATGTCGAACTGCAAAAAGTGCCAGACGAGCCTATCCTCGCGAGGGAGCGAGCTGTCGCTTCAAACAGTCTACTACACCAAAATCACCACCCATAACGAGGGGCGCCGCGCTCCTTGGTGCCGCTAGAAGAGTGGCGAACACATCAAAAGTAAGTATCACTACCACAGGCCGTAGCGGTGTTGGTAGACTCGCAGTTGGTAGACTGGCCTACAAACTGTGAGGTTGATGGTTGTAGTCTATGTAGGAATAGGTTTTTACACCATACCCGAAAGAGGATTTATGGAGCTCCGATCTTACTCTCAACCACCTTAACAATATTACCAACACACCTAAACTTCGTTAAATGCTGAAATAGCCTCCCAGAAAATATGCCCTGGCCGAGAATTGAACTCAGGACCCTTGGGTTATGAGGCGAACACTCTGCCAGTTACACCAAGAAAGATATCTCACTTGGCCTGGTCGGCTCAAGTTATTCCCGCATCTGGGTCGGTTTAGGCTAACCTATTTTTACTGACTTTACGTCTGGGACCAACCAGAGTGTGTTATTGACAGACACCAGTGATGTTGGTGGTGGTGTAGCAATCTGTGGTAACTGTTTACTGAAGTCCCTCAACCATCCAACCACCCTACCCCAGCTCTTAGGCAAGGAGTGCATGGTGGTAAAAAACCCATCACTGAGTGGATATAACACAGAAGATTGTAGATTAAATTATAATGTAAAACTTGCAAAATAAACCGAATATAGTTAACCCTTCCTACCCGGTCTGCCTTAGGTAAGGACAGCACGAAAGAAGGGCCGCTACCCGGTATGCCTTATCTAAGGCAGCAGCTTAATAGCCTAATTAAGCTTGGTCCGAACGCCGTGCGTACGACGTATGTCAACAAACCCAAGCGTTCATCACCGCACCTCCAAAAACAAGAAGGAGAAGACTCCTCAATGTTATTGTTCTGACGTCATGACGAAATTAGTGTCTAAAAAGCCCCCATATTGGCAACATCTCTGCAATATTGGCTCCACTGAAATCGTCATCACAACTGAACCAGTTGACTTACAGAGCTCTACTCAATGCCAAAATACAGATTGAAAACCGCACTACAATTATAGATGAGTGGAAAAGTTCTAGCAGTGAAAATAAACATAAATACGGTAGCCTAGGCCTAGACGTTTTCAGCCATATCGCCCGGGTAGGGGCGACCGTCATTTGGTAAGACAGCCCGGGGAGGAAGGGTTAAGGCTGGTTTAGGAAAGGATGTAGTATACGGGCGTACGGTCGTCATGTTTACATAGGTCGATCGCTAGCGGTTAAGTTCCCATCTATTTTGACGGCTATTTTTTTTTTTATTTGCCCCCTGCTGGCAATATACAGTACTCGTATATGATGATGACAATAAGTCATTGGGGGGTGGCAGTCAAAATAGACGGGAAAATGATCGCGAGCGTCCACGTAGTGTAAATAAGGCCCTACTTTATGACAAAATAGCCAACTTACTTGTCCCGGAGCTCTAACAGTGATGAAGGACAGGCCGTATTGGATTTTCTTGTTAAAGGGTTGAGTGCAGATCACCTTGACCCGATCCCACTTCTGCTCGGCCACCTTCTTGTTCAGCTTGTCCGACCCAAACATCCGCACCTGGTTCTGGTTGGTTTCGTTTCGCGAGTCGCCGGGTGACATGAATGAAGATGCCACCAGAAGAACCTGAGGGAATAATTCAATAAATGGCTAATAATGTAAAACTTGCAAAATAAACAAACCAAAACAGGGACGACACAATAATATATAGACAAAAGAATATCAATCGCGGTCATGAGTTGATTGGAACGTATGGGAAGCAACGAGAGAATGACTAAGAGGGTGTACGAGAGTGAGGTGGAAGGACAGAGAGGAAGAGGTAGACCGAGAGAGAGGTGGAAGGATGGAGTTAAGAAGTACATGAAAGACGATGCCACCAAAAGAACCTGAAGGAATATGGAAGTCCAAGAGTTAATTGGAACGTAATAAAATCCCTTCTTTTATTGCCATTCCTTTAACGTATGGGAAGCGAGAGAATGACTAAGAGAGTGTATGAGAGTGAGGTGGAAGGACAGAGAGGGAGAGGTAAACTGAGAGAGAGGTGGAAGGATGGAGTTAAGAAGTACCGGTATATGGGAAGCAGCGAGAGTATGACCAAGAGAGTGTACGAGAGTGAGGTGGAAGGACAGAGAGGGAGAGGTAAACTGAGAGAGAGGTGGAAGGATGGAGTGGAAGAAATATATGCGTGAATGCGGTGCTGGATGGGAGGAGGGACGTCGGACTGACTGGGGACAGAGGTGCATAGGGGGCGCTTCGTTTGTGGTTCTGGTTGATTTTGTTTCACGAGTCGCCGGGTGACATGAACCTGAAAACTGAGAACCTGAGGGACTATGTTTTAGTCAGCCTTATTTAACCCGTCCAGCACCAGTGACGTATTTTTCATTTTATTCTGGCAACTATTAGACGATTTTATTCAGCTTAGGAAGGACCTCTAGCAATAATAAGACTTCAAAACTATCTCAACCAACCCAATTAACTACCACAGATCCTTCCCAAGCTGCATAATATTGTCTAAATATAGCTAGAATATACAGTAAAAGTCCGTTAATCCGACGACCGATGATTCGAATCTCCCAATAGTCCGAATTTTTCAATTTGAGGCCAAATCCGAATTCACCCGATGGTCCGAATTTCAAGAAGTCCCAAAGTCCCCTTTTTGAGGCATTAGGCCACTCAAATGACACATAATGGAGCACACACATATCATATGTTCATGAATTCACTTTAAAAGTTTACCATTGTCATTGTAGCCTATTATCTACTTCAAAACATTCAGATTAATGGTCAAAGGAAGCTACTGATATAATCGTAAACACTTTCGTCTTCTTCTTCTTCCACATCGTCTGCTAGAGAGTTTGTTTTGCTCTTGAACGCATCCTTGGGACGCTCCGATGCGCTACTGGCTTGCACCGCATTTTCTGCAAGCGCATTCAGTCTTGAGCTTGAAAACGCACCTTTGGACGTATTAGTCTTGAGCTTGAAAACGCACCTTTGGATGTTCCGATACGCTACTATTTATAGTTCAGTGATCGGAGCATCCCAAGGGTGCTTTCAAGACAACAAGACAAGGGTGCTTTCAATACAATATAATATAACAGAGCACGTCACAAAAGGAAAATCACAAAAGGAAAATTACAAGAACCTCTCAGGGAAGTGCCGTTGTTAAGGCATTACTTCCCGAACCACATCTGATCTTCAAAAGCAAGACAAACTCGCTAGTAGACGGAAGAAGAAGAAGACGTTTATATCAGCAGATTCCTTTGACCATTAATCTGAATGTTTTGAAGTAGGTAATAGGCTACAATGACAATGGTAAACTTTTGAAGTGATTTCATGAACATATGATATGTGTGTGTGCACCATTGTGTCATTTGGGTGGCCTAATGTCTCAATGTTTTCGTCATACACAGGTTCATAGGGGTAAAGTCCGATAATCCGAAAAATCCACTAATCCGAACGAGAGCCGGTTCGCTGCCCTTCGGATTAACGGAAGTTTACTGTAATATGAAACACGTGGCTGGTACTCAAAGGGTTAATCTGTTGCTAAATTGAATCCTTTAGCAACAAATTATATATACAGAATAATTTATTGTCTTATTTTTTTACCAGACGCCGTAATTTCCGAGAAGGGGTGGCCATGAACATTAGGCGTTTGTCAGGAATCGCTATGTCACTTTGCCCGTGCTTGACATATACAGTACCAATAACATTTTGACAGTGCGGCCTCGATCCGCCGACCCTTTGATCAGCAGCCGACGCTCTACTGACTAGGGTATGCCAAGGCTCGCGACTAATAAATAAAGTGTAATAATGAGTAACTTAAAACGATACGACAAGTGAAGAGCCCCTGTAAACTGACCTGATAGTCCGACCCCCCGTTCCCTGCCCACCAGGACCTCAATAAAGGCCGCACCATCATTCCCGATGTCCACCTTCTTCCTCTGGTTAAGCCCCCATTAGTTTTCGGGTTTTAAGACGTTTGCCCCGTTAGTTTGTAGATTTTAATACCTTTCGTCCCATTTCTATATCAATATCAAGACCTTTCGTGCCATTTAGGTGTTGATTTTTTCCTGGTGAGCAGTAGCAAGCCTATAATTTTGAGAGAAACTGTACATTTTTCTATCAAAAAATTTACAAATTTATCTTGAAGGGGGGTCTAGGGAGTGTTTTTTTAAAGCTTGATGAAGGTCTAGCGAGGAATCTAAAAAATAAATGAATACCGGTATATAAATAAATAGAGCCAACAAAATAACTCGTGTCCCCTTAAAAAGACTGACCTGATAGTCCGACACCCCTTCCCTGCCCACGAGGACCTCGATGAACGCCGCACCATCATTCCCGATGTCCACGGAACTGATGGACGTGAGGCGTTCCATCTTGAGAGTCACCGTAGCTTGCTTTTCCGAAGATCCCACGGCGCACTTCCATTTCCGGAATCTGTCTGGCCGCAGTAAGTTGTCGGCCGGGTTGTTCTGTTGGAAGAGATTAAAACTTCAGAATACCGTACGGTACCGGTATATTAAACAGTGTATAAGATGTCTAATAAAACAATGCATATAAGAAAAATAGATTATAGAAAGTATACAATACATTTCATTATATATTTGAAAACAGGCAAGATAAACAATGATAGGCTAGGAGGGGTGACCAGTAGCGACATTGGTAGAGCGCTCGGTTTCTAACCGGGAGGACCGAGTTCGATTCTCGGCTGGTGGAGATCGTTTGGGCAATCTCTTCACACCCCTTGCCTCTGTTTCGCCTGACAGTAAAATAGGTTACGCGGCAGGGTGAAAAGGGGTCTTCGGATCCTCCGGCCCTTCAACCCATAAAAAAAAAAAAAAAAAATTATAGGCTAGGCTAGATGGTATAGGTCTATAATTGCACCTATACGAGCTAAACAAATTATTATTGTATTTAACAGGAAGGTATGATGAGGTAAGTGATGTGGTATAGGTGGCAATATGCCGAAATGGATTATAACACCCCCCCCCCTTACATTAGGCTAGGCTAGGTTAGGTTAATGTCTCTCTGAGACAATGTAAAATCTGGGTCACATCTAGATTCATAGACTTTTGTCAGAGGGGGCGGAATGCCCTTATAATCCATTTCCGCATATTGCCACCTATAGGCTACCACATCACTTACCTCGTCGTACCTTCCTGTTAAATACAATAATATATTTTTTAGCTCGTTTATCTATCTATCTATTGCCGGACGCCTTACTCCCCTTACGAGGGTGGCCCATACACAAAATGCCCCCAAGCGGACCTATTCCCTGTGAGAGGGACAACCCGAGCCAGTTTAGTGAAGGACTTACAGGATTGACCACTCAATTTAGGATCCGTGCGACTCCGAGGCGCTCTGTGTATCTTGTTAGCACTATTTTTCTACAGTGGTGTTCGGCTAATCCATCCACTAACCTGCCTTACCCTTAGGTAAGCAGTACGGATTTGTATCAGGTTTATTCCCCTAGACAGGTTGCCAACCAAGGCTGACAAGTCCCATCCACCCGGATTTGTATAAGGTTGTTGTATAGGCCTAGCCTATATCTCAATAATTTGGTAATGTTACAATATATTTTTACATTTTATATTCATAAATAGTCCACTAATATACTAGGTTAGGTTAGGTTTTGGTTAGGTTAGGTTTTGGTTAGGTTAGGTTTTGGTTAGGTTAGGTTAAATATATTGTCCAACGTTTCTTAGTAAATAGGCATCTGAAAAACAGTTCCTCCCGCTACACAGGATCTTACCTAACATTTTACTATAAATAAAGCATCTACAATCGACTTGTCGGGTCTAGCAGTCCTCGAGTTAATAATGATGGAAAAGATGTAGAATCCGCCGAATCCGGGCATACTGTCGTCTTGTTTACATAGGTCGTGCGCTCATGGTTAAGGGGGGCAAAGCCCCCCTTAACCTATTATTGCATCCGATTATTCCGATAGCTGGTAACAATACAATGGTAGGATGTAGTGAGCGGGCGTACCTCCATCTTTGTTTACAACTTTACATTACGCGTAGTGGCGTCGGACCTTTCCCATCATGTTCCCGTCTATTTTAACCTAACCTAACCTAGTACTGTATTCATGTAGTAATGACAGGGGGCCAATAGGCCTAGCAGAAAATATAGCGTCGAAATAGACGGCAACGTAAGTGCGACCGTGGCGATCGCCTATGTAAACAATGACGACCGTACGCCCGAACTCTACATCCGTCCCCAATACAATTTACCTAACATCTGGCCGTAGGATAAAATAATGGGTAGAGGCCCTTGAGGGGGCATCATGATCATAGGCCAATTATCCTATATATTATACGCGAATGTTAGTATTTTACGGAATGTAACTGCGAGCATGCGACTAGGCTAGGCTATGTAAACAAAGCAGACACAACTCTTACCCATTATTTCTGCAGAAAATAATAGGCTTGGGGCCTAGGAAGCTAGGCCTGCTTGTTGAAGTTGCAGTCACCACTCGGTCCACTCCATTGGCCAAATCTGAACCTCATATACCACACGGCCCGGCCAACATAGGAGCTGGGTTAAACTCGATCATTGACCAAATCCAGGATAAATCTACAGTTATACTACCCCTATTTTGTCGCTATTCTGTTGGAACTAATGGGTTAATATTATTAGTAGTAGACTTAGTATGGTTTGATGATGTGCGGAAATGTATATTTGACTTGAAATGGATACATTGAAGTATTACAAACCTTCGCAAACCCATAAACAGGGAACGTGAGCAGGGTTTAGACCGTCGCGCACCCATAAACAGGGAACGTGAGGGGGAGTTTAGACCGTCGCGGAGATGGGTTACTTTTCGGTTAGGTTAGGTTAATGGGTCAATATTTACGAGTCACACCACAGCTGGAATCTCATTTCTAATGGTAGTTTTGGGTTCCTATCATTCTATGTTTCATTACTATATACTTTTTATCCACCGGAAAATATTTTTTTTTCTTGTTTTATTTTTTTTTTTTTTTATTTTTTATTTTTTTTTTAGCATTAAGGGGAGCGTCCGGTTCATACTCGTAATAGTGCTCAAAACGGCAATATTGCGCAACCCGATATATGGCATCATCACCCATCCCTCTGTCTTCAGTTAAAATCCTGAGGCAATATTCCGTCTGGAAGCATGTTATTTCTGGGCTAGTTTAAAGTTTTCGCGGGTCGCGCAGATGCGTAGAAAATGCATTAAGGGTTTCGGATCTGCAAAAAAAAAAAACTAAAACCATGAATTTTTGGTGAAAATATGACGTTCTTAGATATTTTGCCTAACAGTATCTGGTACTCAACCCAGGTAACAACGAAGGGTGTGGTGGTGGTGGAGGAGAAAGAGCAGTGTGGTCCAAGCCGCGAGAGAGGTAGGGTGCGGCTGGCCGGCTGGCTTGCAACAGCTCTCGTGCCTTAGTACCTCACGTAAGAAAGTTCACTTGTCGGCGCAGTTCTGACGTAACCAAACATGCTACAACAATGTTTCTGGTGTCATTGGAAAGGGCATGAAATTCTCTACAACTCCACGTCGCCATTTGTTTTTATTTCTTTCCCATTTCGA
Organism: Paralithodes platypus; assembly: GCA_032716605.1. NCBI lineage: Eukaryota > Metazoa > Arthropoda > Malacostraca > Decapoda > Lithodidae > Paralithodes > Paralithodes platypus. The sequence goes on along the minus strand of CM064510.1, from coordinate 16,921,567 downwards.
CACAGCACCCCGAGACATTTGTCACCTAATTTGTACCTAATTTGTACCTAATTGTAAATGCCCTAATTCTACAATTAGATACAAAATGGAAAAAAGTATCAACGTACAATTGAAACTACACCTATTGTTAGTACCCCCAATGCATTAAAACAATCAAGCAACAACATTTAAATGAGATTCTGATTTTACAAAGTCATAAATTTACACACCTAACTCAAAAAATAATTGTCCTAGAGAATTAAAATTTTGGAAATTTCTTAGTTATTAGGTCCCCTATACGTGTACAAAATCTTATGAAATACAGACAAAATCCACTGACACGTTCTAGAGTAAAGGCCGGACGCTCCCCTTAACCTAACCTAAAAACCTAACCTAACCTAACCTAAATGTATTTGGGGGCTATTAGGTTAGGTTAGGTTAGGTTTTTTGGCTAAAAAAAAAAAAATTCCGGTGGATAAAAAGTATATAGCAATGAAGCATAGAATGATAGGAACCCAAAACTACCGTTAAAAATGAGATCCCAGCTGTGGTGTAACTCGTAAATATTGACCGGCTAAGGTTAAAAATACTAAAATGCGACGGTCCTCGGTAATAAACAACACTGTATATCAATTAAAAAATAAAAAACAACAACAAATTACCTGAAAAACTCATACCTGGTTGGTGATAATTTTTTATCAAAATATGGGTTTAATTCTAGTTTCGCTTTCACAGCATACTCATAAATTTCTATGGCTACTTTAGAGTTGTCATATACCATACTTAATTCCTATATACTGTATGTCCAAAGTGGCGGAAATGCATTATAAGGAATTATACCTAGCCTACTGTAAAAAAAAAAAAAAAAATCTCCCCATATGCAGCACCATAGCTATTACATAATACTAGGTTAGGTTAGGTAAGGTTGTTAGGTTAGGCTAATGTCGTTAATGTAGTTTATTATCATTATATTACGTCTTTTACCCAGCAATTTCCCCGATCTTCATAGTTGGTCGGGAAGCTATGCCTTTACAAAGGCGCCTCCCTTTTGTCGCTGTGTACTGTACGTGAAACTAGAATTTTACCAAAATATGTTTTTTTCAGTTTCCGCGTCTGCTGAACCATCCAAAAACACGCTAAAAGGCGTGTTTTGAAGGGGGGAGGTGGTGGGGGTAGTGGGGGAGGGGTAGTATAACTGTAGATTTACCAAATCCAGTACCTCAAAATCGAGAGGAGTAGCCTAAGTAACGCCAAATAGGCCTACGCTACGCCATACGCAAGGGTTGTGGCACAGTGGCAGCAGCATTTGACCCCCTCCAGGCTCCATAACCCACCAACACCCGCCATACTTACCGGGTCTTCACTAGAAAATGACACCACTTCTGTAAATGTAATGGCTGGCATTGTCTTGGCTTATGTGGTCTGTTTAACGACTGAAATTCCAGCCCAAACAGGCCGCGTCGGAGTTTTGACTTTTGAGGCTATTTAAAGGGCTGTTTAAAGGGGGCGAGCTGGGAGTCAACATCCAATAAACCCTGCCTAAGATTACCTACAAGACAAGCTTCATATACGTCCAAATCAACAGTCCAAATCATGTAATATATTAATTTCACTCTCCCAACACCAAACACCTCCCAATGAAATTAATGAAAGCATGTGATCCTCCTGGAATACGAGCTTGGGTTGCCACATACTGATCTTGGGAAGGATGTAGTATCCGGGCGTACGGTCGCCAAGTTTAAGCCTACATATGTTTACATACGTTCCCGTCTATTTTTTGTTATTTGCCCCCTGCTGGCAATATATATGATGATGACAATAAGTCATGGGGGTGTACAGATCCCCTCACCCTATTATTGTACCCCATGGCAGTCAAACTAGACGGGAACATGATATCGAGCATGCGAGTGGTGTAAACAAGGCGGGTGGTACGCCCGAATACTACATCCTTACCCTGATCTTAAACACTCTAACCATTACACCATCAACACAGTTCCACATATATGGACAAAGTACTACTTTACCATAGGCCCAGTGAACGGTTCCTAAAGAGTCTTTCAATATTATCGATGGTTGATATTGTGGAGTTGAAATGTTGAATGGCATTTAAAGTAGTCGCGCTAAGTGATGTCTCGGCACCAAGTATGTTTTGATCAATAATTGGTATCGGCAATATCTAAGCTTCATTTCTTCATGTTGAGTGAAATATACAAACATATTCCTATATATACACTTACCCACCCTATTCAACATCTGACAGACATTAATACAGCACAGAGCAAGCCAAACATAATGACAGCTGGGACATGACTTAGTGTGACCGTACACCTCAGATGTCCTAATGTGTACGTAACATCAGATTTGAAGAGGCCGAGCATCAATTTAACTTCAACAAGACTTTCATATTATCACCAGCCCACCTTAACTTACAAATAAACCAATTAATAATGTCAATTATACTATAGAATAGATGTGGTAACCTACTCCAAGGATACGAACCTAGAATACTCACATAAAAATTCAGTGCACTAAACATTAAGGATATGGAATGAGGGGAGGGGAGGGGGGGTTGATTTGAATCATTCGATGGCTATAGTCTATGTAACATCCAGCTAGGTGAAGCAGTGATGTATTAAAGAAAGGCAAAAAGGAGGGAATTCAAGCTCCTCCAAGGCAGATGTAACAGAGGTTGACAGCTCTGACATCTTGCTTTAATTTTTAGTAGCCAAACTGGGTCGGATGCTGAACCGGTTTTCTCACAAAAATCCCTGCCCTCACTTCTGGGGGATTGAACTCAGGACCAGTCGGTTACAAGACCGGTACTCTAACAGTGGGACCAAAAAGGATATCCCATGCACTTGTGCTGGTAGCTCAAATAAGTTTTACATTCAATATCCGAACACAGGTTTAGCTCCCTTTACATCACTTCACCCTCAGGGAGAGGAAGACACAGAACTGAGAGAAACGAGCCTTCGCCAACAAACATGGGACCGGTTGAGAGGTGGAAAGATGTCATATATGGCACTCAGGGACCACAACCACACGCAAGCTGTAAGAAGTCAGTGAAAATAGGTTAGCCTAAACTGAACAAGATGCAGAAATACACTTAGACCACCAAGCTAAGTGAGGTTGTTGTTGTTGTTGTTGTTCCCTAAGCTGCCTGGCCGAACAGCCCCGAGTCCCTGAGGAAGGCCATGGCCACGATCGGGCTTTCCCACAGAGCTCTCATTGAGTGTAGGTTGTGTTGTTGGCGTAAGTGGTTGTGTGAAATGCAGTCTTCTATGATGTGTTTAATGGTATGGGGTGCTGTGTTACATCCCGGGCAGGCGTCGACAACGGAGTCATCCAGTCTCTTCTGATAGCTCAGGAGAGCTGGATGGTGTCCGCATCTCAGCCTGGCCAGGTGGACTCTGTCCTCGCGAGGGAGGGAGGATTCGGAAGGATGGATTTCGGGAGGTCGTGCATGCAGCTGCGTGTTGTCTGTGAGTGAGTGGATGGATTGGTGAGAGATATGAGTATGGATGTGCTTCTGGAAGTTGGTTCGGGGTGGGCAGGGAGGGAGAGAGGACAATAATTGTGTGTGATACCGTGTGCTGGGTGTTGTTTTGATATTTCTTGGTGTCTGTGGGTGTGTTGCCATGTAGTTTAGTGGGTGGTCTTGGTTCGTGGAGGCTGCTGCCAGGAATTGAGTGCCTCTCATGTCCAGATGGTCTTTGACTTTGAGGATTTTTGTTTCTTGATGTAGATGATCTGTGGGTGTAGTAGCTGTGCAGCCTGTAATGATCTTCAGAGTTTTGTTTTGAATAGTCTGTAAGGTCTTATGATGTGTTTCAGCTAGGTTAGAAGCCCAGGCTGGGCTTGCGTATTCCATTACTGATCTTATGTATTGTTTATATACTGTGGTGGTAGTTTCTTTGTTGTGTCCAAATTTTGTGTGAGCAAGTGACCTGAGGGCGTTAAGTCTGGGTGTCAGTTTCTTTTTAATGTTTGTGGTGTGCTGTTTGAATGTCATATGAGTATCATATGTTACTCCTAGGATTTTGGGTGTGTGTGTATGTGTTAGGGGTGTGTTGTTTATGGTGAGTTGAGGGATGTATTCGTGTTCACCTGTCCAGCTTGTGAGCAGGGTTGCGGTGGATTTGGCTGGGGCTAGATTAAGTCTGTTTGTAGTGCACCAGCCATGTAGTGTGTTGAGATAGGGTTGAAGGAGATCTGTTGCTCTTCTTGGGTCATGGTGTGTGCATGTGAGTGTTATGTCATCTGCATAGGAGGCTAAGTTTATTTGGGGAGTATTGGGTGTAGTTATATCGTGCATGTACAGATTGAAGAGTGCGGGCGATAGGACGGATCCTTGTGGGACTCCGTTTGGAAAGTTTCTGATTTTAGATGACTGACCGGCAAAAGATACGTGTGCACATCTGCCTGCTAGGAAGTTGGCCAGCCACCTTTTTGTGTTGTTGTGCATGTTTGTGTTGTAGATTTTGTTTGTTAGGTTGTGGCGAGGGATGGCATCGAAGGCTTTACTAATGTCGAGTGTGGCTAATAGTGATCTGTGTGGTGGTCTAGCTGAGTTGATGCCGTCAAAAGCTCTTTATGTAAGGTCTGTGAGAAGAGTGTTTGTGGAGTGCAGTGGCCTAAAGCCATGTTGTCTTGGAGCTAGGGGTAGGTCGGGTGTAATTAGTTGTAATACTAGGCGTTCCATGACTTTGGAGGGGGAGCAAAGGAGTGTGATGGGGCGGTGCGAGGAGGGTAGCGTGGGGTCTTTGTTGGGTTTGGGGAATGTGATGATGATACCATGCTTCCAAATGTCTGGTATTGTGTTGTGTTGTGTGAATAGCTGTAGTTTGATATGTTAGTGAGTGTTTGTATGCCTTGTGGTCCCAGGTGTCTGAGGTGTATGTTGCTTATGTTGTCTAGGCCACAGGCGGGTGAGTGCTTGAGATTGTTGATGATATGCTTTGTCTGGTGATTGGTGAAGGGTGTATAGTCAGGGTCTGTGGGGAATTGTCTCTTACGTCGGATGACACGTCGGTCGTCTTTGTGAGGTTTTAGGTGGCTGACATGTGAGAAGTGATTGATGAGAGTGTTTGCTTGTTGTTTACATGAAGGAGTAGAGTCTGTTGTTGTGATTGCAGCATGTGATTGTGTTGTGTTGCTGTTGGAAAGTGTGATGCTGTTTAGTGTTTTGTAGAGTTTTTTGGGGTTTGTTTTGTGATCAAGTGTTTGTAGGAAGTTATTCCAATTTAGTTTTTGTTGTTCTTGTATTTTGTTGTTAGTTTGGGTGTTGAGTGCTTGAATTTGTTGTGTGATGTCTTGTGTGTGGGGTGCTGGGGAGTGTTTCAGTGTGTCGCGTTGTCTGAGGAGGTTTTGAATTTCTGGTGTGAAGTTGGGGTTGTGTCTTTTTCTGTTACCTCTTGGAATGTGTTTGTCAGCGTTTTGGATAGTTTTATTGAGTATGTGTACAGCATTGTTGATGTTAGTGATGGGTGTACGGTTTAGAGTTGTGAAGTGTTGTTCTGTCTCATTTGTAAATGCTTCCCAGTTAGCTCTTTTATAATTGGTGTATGTGTGTTTGTGGCTAGCTGGGGTGAGTCTGGTTTTGGTGGTGATAATGATCGGGAGGTGGTCAGAGCCTAAGGTTCTGACCACCCTCCAGGATGTTGTGGGGGCGAGTTCTGGGGAGCAAAAGGTGATGTCTGGAGATGATGGGTTATAGAGGGCTTGGTGAGGAATATGGGTATGTTGATGGATGTCGTTAAGGATGATGAGGTTATCTGTTTGGTTTTGTAGTACCAGCCCTCTGTCTGTGTCGGGGTTGTCGACAAACCAGGCCGACGTCTTGGCGTTGAAGTCACCACCCAGGATGATGTGTGTGGGGTGTTTGTGATGTGTTGTAAGTGTGGTCTGTATTCATTTGGTACTGTAGGGGATGTTTGGGGAGGGATGTATGTGTTTATGATGGTTATGTTGGATTTGTTGCCAGTGCGTATTTTAATTGATTGTATTTCTGTTGTGTTATCATTTGGGGGGAAGAGGGATTTGGTTTGTACACTGGTTACTATGTATGATATTTCATTGTGTACCAGGGTGATGAGTCCACCGCCCCCGCCGACAGCCCGGTCTTGTCTGATGGTGGTGAAATTATGAAATGTGGGTGTTTTTTGTGATGTGCGGAGTTTTGTTTCTTGTAAGATGGCAATGTGTATGTTGTGTTGTTTGATGAAGTGTGAGAGTTCGTGTTTCTTTGTGTTAATGCCATCTATGTTCAATTGGCGAATGTTAATGTTATGTGCACGATGTATGTTGGGTGCTGCTGCACGAGGATGGGGTGGGGGTGGGGGTGAGGGAGGGGCTGGAGGTTGGGATGGGTGAGGTGGGGGTGGGGATTGGGGAGCAGGAGATGGGGGTTGGAATGGATTAGGATGGGGTGTGGTGTGTTGAGTTGAGGATGTGGATAGTATGGGAAGGTTAGGTGGGTTAGGGAGGAGAGGTGGACGGGTTTTAGGGGGAGGAGTGGATGATATGGGAAGGCTAGGTGGGTTGGGGAGGAGAGGTGGACGGGTTTTAGGCGAGGGATTTGACTGGGAGAGGGAGGGGCATGAGGAACAGGTCCAGGTGTTCGTGTAGTGTTTTTTGGAGGCAAGTGTTGTACAGGTGAAGTGGGTCCAGTTCCTGCATGAATTGCAGAGCACTGAACCCTTAGTGTGGCGACTCGAAGTGATGGGTTTTGAGCAAGTTGGACATATGTATGTGTACGTGGGTCCTGGGTTGCTCTCAATGTCTCCGGCTAGAAGAAGTCTTCGAGAAATGACAGCCGGAGAGTCATTTCCCGGTGTAGGAAAAACTGTGTGATGTGTGTGTGGTGTGAGAGGTGTGGAAATTCCCGGCGCGACCGAAGCCACTCCAAGGACCCGTGCCCCCAGAGGGGGGGCAGGGGATAGTTGTGACGGTTTGGCTCCCGAAACTGCTCCCCGCGGCCGGCATCCGGTTGTCCTCCACTGGTCGATTGATCTTGTCTCCGGCCGTGGAGGGTCGGCAGCCATCCGCGGTTGGCAGCTCCGGGAGGTGGTCCCACGGCATAGACGCCGCCACATCAGGACCTATATTAGTCTTGTGGCAACGTGTCTATCTCGTAACTCAAGAGTCCCGGGTTCGATTCCCGCCCTGGGTGCAGATTTACGGGAGGCTGTTTCCACATCTAATGAAGCTTAGGTGTGTTGGTAAAATTATCAAGATGGTTTAAAGTAAGATCAGAGTTCCATAACCCTCCCTAATTACGGGCATGGTGTAAAAACCAAATCTTACAAAGCTACCCGTCATATGGTGAAAACTGGTGAGGATGTGTAGGATTTGGTTTTTACACCTTGCCCGTAAGAAGGGTTATGGAGCTCCGATCTTACTTTCAACCATCTTGACAATTTTACCAACACACCTTAACTTCACTAGATGTGCTGAAATAGCCTCCCGAAAATCTGCACCCAGAGCAGGAATTGGACCCGGGACCATTGGGTTAAGAGGCAAACTTGTTACCACGAGACTAATAAAGGTGCCTCACTTAGCCTGATAGTCCAAGTGTATTTCCACATCTTGTTCAGTTTAGGCGAACCTGTTTTCACTAACTTTACAACAGCATCACTTAGGATGGTGTCCCGTGGTTGCCCGCTACTATTGTCTATTCACTGTAAGTAGGTGAGAAATCATGACCTTAATCCTAGAACTCAAAAAGGGCAAGAGCAAATTGGCTGTAAATTTCCACATCTCTTCCTTGACGGACTCCTCTCAAATGGTAGAAATACTAGCTCGATTCCTCTAGTAGGTTTTGAGTTACAGAGGTTAGAGGTCACGATTTCTCGCAGCGAATAGACTAGGATATGGTACCTCAACTGTGGTGGTTGGCTCTAGGCCTAAACAATCAAAGTCGCCTATTGGAGTTTCTTCGATGGCCCCCACCATCACAGAGCTGCGGTGGTCCAGTGGAGAGCAAGCTCACTCGTGAATCTGCTTGACCTGGGTTCGATCCTAGTCGTGGTAGACATTTAGTGGGTGTGGTAGTACGTCCTAGCATGTACTGTATATCATGTTCGCACCCAGTCGGGGGGACACCTCAACGACATATACAAACCATTAACACACATACCAAGCCATTCTAACAGCTTCCTCTATCTACAAAGCCCCTTCTCTGCTATCTCGAGTCAGAGTCTGGCACAAATCTCTAATTTCTATACTACCCTCTATCGGTTTCTATCCCTCCATCTTTGCCTTTGTTTCGAATTTCCTTTTCGTTCGTTCCACAGCTGCGGTTGTGGACGGCCATCGTTCACTTCCTCGGGGATCTATCCTACCTCTTATTCTCTTTCTAATTTTCATAAATAATCTCTCAACTGTACCTCCAGTCCTATCCATTCATATGCAGACGACTCTACACTATTCAATTAGTTTCCCAGAATGCCCCAGCCAGCAACCCCTTAAAAGCAAACATAATTAAGCCATACACTTATCTTCTGATCTAACTTCCATCTCCAATTGGGGCAGAGAAAACCTGGTTACTTTTAATGCTTCCAAAACCCAATTTTTCCATCGATCTACCCGTCCAGAACTCTCAGCGGACTATCCCTTATTCTTCAACAATACAAAAAAAAATCTTTAATCTTCTTTCAGTATTCTTTGAGTCACTTTTTCTTCTGCTCTCTTGGAAGAACCATATTACCAGTCTTGCTAAGGCGGCCTTCCAGAAGCTGGGTGTGCTCAACCGCCTCAAGGGGTTGTTTACCCCTGCACAGCTTCTTCCTCTGTACAGGGGCACAGTGCATCCTTGTATAGAGGATTGTTCACATGTGTGGGGAGGATCCTCTCGCACAACACTTCTAGACAAAGTAGAAAGGAAAGCCTTTCATATCATTAACTCCCGTCCACTCAGACTCTCTGCAATCTCTCTTCGCCGCAATGTTGCATCTCTCTCGCTATTCTATTGCTTCTACAATAATCAGTGTTCCTCAGAGCTCTCTCATTGCAGACCACCACCTCTACATAGTACCCATCTTGCAACACAATCCCACCCCTACTCTGTACAACTCAAGTGTGAAACGTTACTCCCAATCATTCTATTCAACAGCGGAGCTCTGGAACTCTGAATCCATCTTTCCCTCATCCTATGACTTAAATAGTTTCAAATTCCATGTGTCCAGACAGTTTGGCTCTAACTTTCCTCTATTTTGGCCTGGTCATTTAACTCTGGGAGAGGCACTCTTCAGGCAGTTTTGACTTTTGTTTCCCTCATCCACATAGAAATTCTACACCCTCACAGCCGTAGGATTCAGTTGTTACCACCATACACTCCCTGCTGAATAGCAAGGCTAGGGTGGGTGCCCTGATGAATCAGGGACTTAGTGAATAGTTGCCACAGATTGCTAGACCGCACCGTTCACCAACAGCACTGACATCTGCCAATAACTCACTGGCTGGCCTGAGGCTCTAACCGCCAACCTCACCGTTAGCAGGCGAACGCTCTACCAATCCAGCTACGGCCTGTTGTATGGTCCTAGTGTACAGTCTGATGGCATTAGATTCCAAATGGATACATGGATGACCTGGGCTACCTTCAGCCTCTAGACCAGGGTGTAAAGCCTGAGCAATTTTGTTTGAATGCTTAACTCACGTTCTAGACGCAATTTTGAGCCAATTAGAGATACTTTAAAGCCTTGGTTCCCATCAGGGGTATTTATAAACCTTTAGTTTAGTTAATTCAACCTTTGCAGTTGTCTTTGAGTTAGCTGTGTTGAGCCTATTGGGGATACTTTAAAGCCTTTGTTCCCATCAGGAGTATTTATAAACCTTTAGTTTAGTTAATTCAACCTCTGCAGTTGTCTTTGAGTTAGCTGTCGGCAGAAAACTAATTTTGGAGAGTTAATTATAAGAGTGAGAGAACTATTTATTATTGCTAATCTGGCAACCTCTGAGTCATATGTGCGTGAAAGGGTTAATGAAAGCATAATATATGATTCACCCGGTATTCGAACCAGAGTTACCACATACAGATTTTAAACCCTAACCACTACACCATCAACACAGTATAGATCAGTCTTTACCTTACATAAGTTTGAAGCAGTTTTAAGTTATTAAAAACAAAATTATTAATGCAAATATATAGACTTTATTAATCCATTACTTAAATATAATATTTGGCTACAATATAAGACCTCAAATTGGAACTATAACTGGTAAAATCTAAGGGAAGGCTGTAGTATCCTGGTGAATCGCCAGCTTTGTCTACTTCACTCGTACGCTCGTGGTTACGTTCCAGCCTATTTAGAGCGTTTTGTCTGTTATTTGCCCCCTGCTGGCAATATATATATTATGAGAAGTCCTGGGCCCTCAGCCTATTAGTGCATCCCACAGCAGTAAGAAAAGATACACATGATTGCGAGCATGCAAGGACCCCAATGGAAATACGGCTAACTGCCTTATTAGGCTATCCTTAGTTGGAATTATGCAAAGCTGGTACAAGTCATATTTGAAACCTATGTTTTATTAAAATTTTAAATTGCGAACTATAATAATTATTATACCAATATTGTAAACAAAGCCAACGGTACACCCCAATACTATACATCCTTATCAAATCTAATAGTACACTGCTTTAGAAAGTTTGTGCTTCAGGTGGGGAATATAAAGTTTAAAGGCGGTCTGGTTTACTCCAGGTTTAATTTCTGGCTTCTCTGCCGCCTCATTCTCGCCCAAAGCACACCAAACTTTCATATTTTGGCATTTTCGTTCTTGGCCGATTCAGCTTCTCCGGATTTTCCGTCGACAGATTCTGAGTTCAGGGATTTATCGGCTAGAGATCCAGATTTATCATCCAACGATTCAGGTTCCCCAAATTTGCCGACGACCGATCCGGATTTCTGGAGTTTATCGTCTCCCGAATCGGTTTCCTTGGATTTATCGTCTACAGATCCGGCTTCTTGAGAAAGATCGTCTACAGATTTCTTTTTGTCTAATTTAACTTTCGCGAATTCCACTTGTTGCAATATGGACTCCACACACTCAGTTTCTTGCAATTTGCCTTCCGTTGCAGTTGGTTCCTTTTTCTTGGGGCATTCAGGCTCGACAACTTTCCTGTCGACAGGTTCGGTTCCCTGTCCATTGGTCTCCACAGCTACCGCCTCCCGATCTTTGCTCTCCACGGTCGGTTCTACATTGCTTCCGATTCCTTGCACCTCTCTTTCTTGGCCCTCCACCGTCTCCCGTTGTTCTTTGGCCTCTGTTTCTTCCCGTTTTTCTTTACCCTCCACCTCTCGTTCTTTGAGCTCCACGGTCTCCTCCAGTTGCTTAGCCTCCGTCTTCTCTACACCCTTTGCATGCACCTCTCCGTTAACGTAATAAATCACATCTTTCTGTCCATCGTCACCTGCGTCTCTCCCAGTCATCATATCATCGTACTGTGTGACTATTATAACGGGAGACCCTGACATCGGGGGTCCGTCGGCAGCGTCGGCACCATGCTCGGGATCGTCGTCAACAGAGTGGTCCCCGGCGGAGCTAGAGTGGTACTCCATGCTGTCCATGGTAGTGTTGTCGGAAGGCTGGAAAACAAATAAAAAAAAGATAAATGAAGAAAACAAAATTAAATAAAGATAGATAAAAAACAAAACAAAACTATAAACTAAATAAAACAAAAATAAAGAAAAGATAAAAAAACTAAATAAAAATATAAAATAAATTATTATTTCACTCCCAACACCAAACTCCTCCCAATGAAATTAATGAAAACGTGTGATCCTACCGTGATTAAAACCTGGGTCACCACATACAGATCTTAAACAGTAACCATTACACCAAGATGAAATAAAGATCCAATAAGGTCAAATGAAAACAAAACAAAATACATAAAAATATAAATAAATTGACAAATTAAAATTGATGGAAATAATTTAACCCCGTGAAGATTGGAACTCTTTCGCAGTTTATCTTAACCCGTACTATACCTACGTAGGATACAGTAATAAAAGTCCAACAGTCCCAAGCAATGTGGCTAAAATGGCAGGAGAGGCCACCTATCCACCTCCAAAGATGAGGCAACACTGGCTCTGTCACCCTTCAGTGAGTCTCCTAACCTGAGACATGTTGCCAACACGGGAGCAGGGTTCAAAAGGTCGTGGTAACTGGTACAGGGTTGTACAGGCAGTTACAAGGAAAGTACAGGACTGACTGATATATACGTCGCTGGGACTGGGGAGTTCCTTATCTACGGACTGTTATATATATATAAATCGCTGGGATTGGAGGGGTTAAGGCCTCCTATCTCCCGGATCAGCGCTAGACTCACATGGTAGTCTGGGTCCTGGTCTGAGGCATAGTTGTCGATGGTGTCTGTCATCAAGCAGGCCACCTCGTCACTGTCACACTCGCTAGACGAACTCCAGTGACGCCGCTTCTGTACAAGAGTAAAATATATACACTCTGGTACATACTCCATAACTGAAGGTGGCTGACTAGAGACAGAGCCCAAACAGAAACATTTAAAGTTCCAATTCTTAGGGTCCAGGACCACTTCCGTGTTCCCTTGCCCCTTACGGTCTCTTCTATCTAGGCGTGGCCTACAGGTATTTACCCCCAACACCTACTTTTAGTCTTAATTGAGCAATAGAAAGGGTTGAAAAGTATGTACAATGTATGTAGCCTATAGAGTATGTACAATGTATGTAGCCTATAGAGTATGTACAATGTATGTAGCCTATAGAGTATGTACAATGTATGTAGCCTATAGAGTATGTACAATGTATGTAGCCTATAGAGTATGTACAATGTATGTAGCCTATAGAGTATGTACAATGTATGTAGCCTATAGAGTATGTACAATGTATGTAGCCTATAGAGTATGTACAATGTATGTAGCCTATAGAGTAATTTCCTAATTTAAGAGCAAAACTATAAATAAATCCGACTAGCCTTATTTTGGCAGTAACAATTTCCAAATGCACAAATTTAAGCTTTGTAGATATTCATGGAACAGGCTGCAAAATTGTGAGGATTTAGAATTTGGAAGAGCCTTGCAGTTTAGAAATGGAAACTAAATTATATCTAGAAAAAAACTAAAATTAGTTTATATTTAGGCCGTGGTGGTCAAGTGGTGAGCACGCTCGCGTGTGAATCTGAAAGACCCGGGATCGAATCCCTGCCACGGCGGACATTTAGTGGGTGCGGTAGTAAGTCCTAGCATGTTTCACATGCTTGCACCCAGTCAGGGGACATCCTGACTACGTATACAGACAAAACACACATAACAAAGCCACTCCAACACCTGCCTCTCTCTCCAACACCCATTCTCCCCTCTCAACACATTTCTGAGCTATTGCCGATAAATATGGCATAGTCAGTCCTGTAAAGAATCTTAAGATTCAGAGTCTTAAAGATTCCAGGACGAGCTCATTAGCGGCGGATCCCCAGATCGACCGTGGTGATTGTCACTTAAACATCTACAAAACTACAAAACTAAAACTTTAATAAACTGCATTTCTATCATAGTTACCTTGAAATGGAGCCAAGTTTTCATTTACTCCCGGGTATTGAAGCAAACTAATGCCACGCTATTTATGGCTAACTAAAACAATTTTTATATGTCGCCCGCTGTACAGTAGTTTAATTCCAAGGGAGAGTACTTTGGTTACGTAATTAATTAATGATGAACTATTATATAAAACAGATATGAAGTGTTTAACCCTTTCACGACTCTGAGGTTGCCAGATTAGCAATAAGAAATAGAGTTTCGCTCGCTTATAATTACCTCTAAAATTAGTTTCCTGCCCACAGCTAACTCAAAGACAACTGCAGAGGTTGAAGTAAGGCTTTAAAGTAGCCCCAATAGGCTCAAAATCGCGTCATATGTCGGAGGGTTAAGAGTGGAGTAAGGGATGTTGAATGGGAGTTTTGGTACCTGGAAGGGGGCCTATAGTCTATTTGCTGTAAGTAGGCGAGAAATCATGACCTCTATCCTCTGTAACTAAGAAACTACTAGAGTATTCGAGCTAATATTTCTATCGTTTGGGAAGAGTCTGTCAAGGAATAGATGTGGAAATCTACAGCCAATTTACTCTAGCCCTTTTTGAGTTACAGAGGATAGAAGTCATGTTTTCTCGCCTACTTACAGCGAATAGACTACGCCAGTTTAAAAAATTATACAGCAACACTTACGACAATTTGAGTTTTCTAAATTTGTGGATAGAATTAGTAGTTTACCTTTATATTAATTATGGAAGTAGTGCCGCTTCCCTCACGCCAAGCCTCCAGAGCTCTGCGACCTCTGCCCAGCTGATGACCCTGGAAAAAAAAATAAAAAATCAAATAGAGTAATTGTATAAGAGTCCATACATATATATATAATCAAATCATAGCTCTAGGATGTCATTGGAAACATGAGAACTTTAATTAGATTTTGTTTTAGAATACAGGGGCACTGGCTTATGCGACCTTCTTCCAAGCTCCTCATACTTTTTTCGAATCCATTACTTATTTGACGAGGACAACGTTGACGAGTCGCATGTGGCAGGCTGAGGATAGGAACAGGTTGACAGGGGAGCTACAAAAAGACTATGCACACTGACCAAATAGTGTAAGTGGGTAAAGTATTAAGGCGACTATATCCCTTTGAGCAGCTAGGTTTTGACTATATTATCCAGCTTAACCCTCTCACGACCATATGACTCCGAGGTTGCCAGATTAGCAATAAGAAATAGAGTTCTCACTCTTATAATTACCTCTCCAAAATTAGTTTTCTGCCCACAGCTAACTCAAAGACAACTGCAGAGGTTGAAGTAACTAAACTAAAGGTTTATAAATACCCCTGATGGTAACCAAGGCTTTAAAGCATCCCCAATAGGCTCAACACGGCTAACTCAAAGACAACTGCAGAGGTTGAAGTAACTAAACTAAAGGTTTATAAATACCCCTGATGGTAACAAAGGCTTTAAAGTATCCCCAATAGGCTCAACACAGCTAACTCAAAGATAACTGCAGAGGTTGAAGTAACTAAACTAAAGGTTTATAAATACCCCTGATGGTAACAAAGGCTTTAAAGCATCCCCAATAGGCTCAACACAGCTAATTCAAAGACAACTGCAGAGGTTGAAGTAACTAAATTAAAAGTTTCTAACTACCCCTGATGGTAACAAAGGCTTTAAAGTATCCCTAATAGGCTCAAAATCGCGTCATATGTCAGAGAGTTAAGATGGATAGATGGTAGCTAAACTGATTGAGACAGTCTGGCCTTTTAATGGGTAGATATCCTTCCTAAGTTGCATAAAATCGCCTAAGAGTTGCCAGAATAGAATGAAAAGGAAGTCGCCGGTACTGAACGGATTGAAAAGTGCATATTTACCGTATTGATGAGGACGACATTGACGAGTCTGTGGCAGGCTGAGGGTAGCACCAGGTTGATCACTCGGGGCCACATGCCAGCCTCTGTGGGATGGAGAGAAGGTGATTTTACAGTTTAGGAAGGATCTGTTGGGAGGGAGGGGGGGAAGGAAAAGGGTGCACACAAATTAACCCTCTGGAGATTAGGAGTGATTTAGAGATTATATGCTGGCTATTAATAGAATATTTTAAGCAGTTCAGGAAGGATCTGTGGGGGGAGGGGGCGAGAAGGCACACTTAAATATACTGAAGATCATGACTCATTTGGACAGGTTATTCTGGGTATTATTGGAAGATTTAATACAGTTTAGTTATATAATATATTTTTGTTTTGACAGAAAGCTAAATTTGTAAATTTTTCAATAGAAAAATGTCTGGCGAAGCCGGATTTCTCCAGACAATGCTGGCTCTCCTTTGCTCGCCAGGAAGAAATAGACACCTGGATGGGGATAAAAGTCTTAAACCAGTTGGCTAAATGGGGCCGAATGGATACAAGCCAGAGAAATAAAGAGATAAAAAAACGGTGACTCCCCTGAAGACAAATTATAGCGAAATCTGGCAAATTATTATTATATTTTTTCACCAACCAACTTCACTTCTAAACTCAACAAATACATGTGGCGCTCCAAGGACTCTAACCTAGGACACTAACATCGAAATTCCGCGCACTGTGCATTACGCTATCAAGACTAAAAACAAATCTGAAAAGCGCTAAAACTGATCAGATACTTAATGCAATAGCTCACTTGACTGAAATATCTCTCGTCTCAGTAGGTAAGGTGCCGGTCTTTTAAGGAGACTGTTTTTGTGGTCTCTTTTCTCCCTCGTGTTTAGTCCTATTATTTGTTTAGACGTTCGGCCCATTTGTTTGGTGATTTTAACACCTTTCGTCCCATTTAGTTATACATTTTAAGACCTATCGTGCCATTTAGGTGTATTTTTTCCTGGCAAGTGATGGCGAGCCTGTAATGGTAAGAAGAACCAGCCTTTGGCCGGGAAATTTTTCTACCAAAAAATGTACAGAAGTTTTTTTACGTTTGAGGGATGTCTAGCAAGGAAACTAAGAATTTATGAATTAATGCATTTATAGGCCAAAAAAGCAGTCAGTGTCTTCTTAACTGACTGGTCCCGAATTAAATGCCATGCCCACTGCCGGGTTTGAACTCTGGATCAGTCAGTTGCGAGACCGGCACTTTACCTACCGAGACAAGAGACTTGGCAGAGATATTTCAGTCAAGCGAGTTTTTACATTCAGTATCCGATCAGTTTTAGCTCCCTTTACAGATGGAAACTAGAATGATTTAAAGAGTGACTCGGAACTGGCTATGGTAGAAGACCCAAACCCTCACCGATATATCCAGTCAACCACTGGGACAAAAGATTAACACTTAGATTGAGGCCTGGTCCTATCCAGAGTGAAGTTTGGCATCCTCTACCCAACCTTAGCTGTTTCAGTCAGTCTTTTCCTGTAAAACTTTTTCTTTTAGGCGATTGGGTGGCGCTGCGGATGGTGGCGTCATTGGCCCGGGGGTGTAAGCCTGTGGGCTGATTATCCCCTCCTCCGCTGCCCTCTCAGACAGATCTCATCTCACCCTGGCCCCTTCGAGGGCCCGAGAATCTGGAGTGGCATCGGTCTACCGGAATCAGGAATGTTCGGCCAGACCGTCTGGGGAACTATAACATCAACAACCCTTCATTATAAGATGAAGTCTTAACCCTTTCGCGCATTTATGACTCATATTAGCAATAAGAAATAGAGTTCTCTCACTTATAATTACCTCTCCAAAATTAGTTTTCTGCCCACAGCTAACTCAAAGACAACTGCAGAGGTTGAAGTAACTAAACTAAAGGTTTATAAATACCCCTGATGGTAACAAAGGCTTTAAAGTATCCCCAATAGGCTCAACACACTCAAAGACAACTGCAGAGGTTAAGTAACTAAACTAAAGGTTTCTAAATACCCCTGATGGTAACAAAGGCTTTAAAGTATCCCCAATAGGCTCAAAATCGCGTCATATGTCTGAGAGGGTTAAGGTTATTCACTTAAACTATAGTGTACCTTGCAAACTAGCTAAGGAATCAACTAGTCACCAACTAAAGAAAAATCCAAACTATATTTGCCCCCAAAACGAAGACACACACAGAAACCATACGTACCTCCAAACTGCAGGGCATGACAAGCCTTCTCCGCCGATATAAGGACCAGTTCAGAGGCCCAACAAGATGCCTCGGTCACTCGTAGGGGTAGGGATCTTGGATAGTCAACCTGGTCTTCACATTCCGGGCATAGGTAGTCATCATCACTCTGTAGGAAAGATAGAATGTTTAGCCCCATTAGTTTTGAGATTTTAAGAAGTTCGTTCCATTAGTTTAAGAATTCGTGCCATTTAGGATTTTTTTTTCCTGGCGAGTGATTGAGCGCTTTTAATTTAAGAGGAAAAAATTTCTATCTAAAAATTTACAAATAGGTCTTGAAAGGGAGTCTGAGGTGTAATTTGAAGCTTTATGAAAGTCTATAGAACAAACTAAAATCCTCCCCTTAATATCTATCCATCTATCTAACCAACCATCTATCTTTTCTCTCTCAACCCAGGCTTCACAATTTGGACATAAGTCTTCATTCTACAGGAAGGCGAAGTGAACATTTTGAAGTTTAACCCTTCCAGTACCACCGACTGCTCCTCTCAGTCAATAATATACAATCCTGGTTCTGCTTCTTTTGTCTTTAGTGTCGTCCCCGTTTTGGTTTGTATATTATGCAAGCTGTATATTATATTTGGGCTCTGTCTCGAGTCGGCCACCCTCAGCTGTGGGGTATGTGCCTGAGTATAATATAAATCTTTTTCAACGGACTAAATTGTCAAGTTCCTATAAAGATTTCTCACATAGCTAACATTTTGTGGAAAAACATGGTGCTAATCTAAAAAAAAATGTTATCTTAACCCTTTCACACACATGACGCAGAGGTTGACAAATTAGCAATAAGAAATAGAGTTCTCTTATAATTACCTCTCCAAAATTAGTTTTCTGCCCACAGCTAACGCAAAGACAACTGCAGAGGTTGAAGTAACTAAACTAAAGGTTTACAAATACCCCTGATGGTAACAAAGTCTTTAAAGTATCCCCAATAGGCTCAACACAGCTAACTCAAAGACAACTGCAGAGGTTGAAGTAACTAAACTAAAGGTTTATAAATACCCCTGATGGTAACAAAGGCTTTAAAGTATCCCCAATAGGCTCAACACTCAAAGACAACTGCAGAGGTTAAGTAACTAAACTAAAGGTTTATAAATACCCCTGATGGTAAAGGCTTTAAAGTATCCCCAATAGGCTCAACACAGCGAACTCAAAGACAACTGCAGAGGTTGAAGTAACTAAACTAAAGGTTTATAAATACCCCTGATGGTAACAAAGGCTTTAAAGTATTCCTAATAGGCTCAAAATCGCGTCATATGTTTGAGAGGGTTAATGATACATACTGAAGTAACTTTTTTAATGCGAGTGAGGGAGACAGACAGAATTGCCTGTGACTAGTGCCTCCCTCAGAATTGAAAGACTGACAGGGCCAAAATCAAGGGACGTTTGACAAAATGCCTGGAAGCAATTTTAAGTCATACGATGAAGGAAAATGATTCTGGGAGAGTTCCAGAGCTCAGCAGTTTAATAGAAAGATAAAGAAAGTTTCACTCTTGGGTTGAAGAGTTGCAAAGAGTAGGGGTGGGATTGTGTTGCAAGGCGGGTGCTATGAGCTCTCATTGAGTATCTAGAAATTAGCTGCCAAGGGATTAAATTTATAGTCAGCTGAAAAAACAGTTATTGATCAGTTATAGATTATTCTTGCTTATAGTTAGAATTATATGGCACGAGTTGTGTAACCAGGCGTACGTAGTGTAAACACTTAATTTGATGTCAAACAGCGGCCACCCATAATACTAGGATAGGTTATGTAAGGTTGTTAGGTTAGACTAATGTCCTTTCAAAGGGGTATAGTAAACACTATAGGATATACCCGGTCAGAGGTAGGTGATACGCCCAATAAAAACTCTTGCCAATTATATTTATACAGTTAATGAAGGATCTGGTAGTAAAAAGGGTTAAGTGAGAGTTCGAAGACTTAATTGCTGGAGAGTGTACAGAATGGGTTAAAATCTCCAATAGCTTTACCACAATTAACTTACCGGTTCATTTGAAGTGATGACAGGGTAGGTTAAGACCGGATAGCTTCTCTTGAGGGCGTCTAGTGCCTTAATGCCCCACTGGTCTAGCTTGGTTTCTGGAAAACAAAATAAATTAATAAATAAAAACAAAAAAAGATTGTATAGTATTTATCCAAGGTGTAGTTATTTGGAAGGATTGAGTTAAGTAGGCCTACATGCGTGAAAGTGGTCCTGGAGGAGAGGAGGGATGTCTAGTGACTGGAGACCGGTGCATTAGGGCGTTTCGTAAGTGGCCACCCCTTCGGGGATCACTACTTCCGGCAATAGATGTAGAGAAGTTTTTTGCAGTCGCGTTAAAACTACCTTCTACATCCTCAAAGGAAGAACAGTACATCAAGAATTGAAAAAATAACCGAGGAGCACTCTGCTGCTCCCAACACTCTTATGGACGCGAGAAGAGGACTGCAAGTGATTAGGACCTCTCACAACTGAGAGCTGTGGAGGTGTATTATTTTAAAACAGCAGCTGGTGTAAATAAGTTTGATGGAATAAGGAATAGAGAAGAGTCCTTTGGAATGGAGGAGTGTGCTTTGGGAATTTATTGTGGAGTGCTAGAGTGGATAAAGAGAAATGCACGGAGGTGGTACAGTCATGTTCAGAGAATGGATGAAAACCGAACGCATAAAAAATAATATAGTTAGGTGAATGCATGCAACTGGTATCGGTAGACCACCGGCCTATGGTATGGCAGAATGGAAATTTAGATTTAAGAAACCCTTCCACACAATGGAAGGGTAATTGTGGCAAGAGCAAAGGAAGCAAGTAATCACAAAAGTAGCCTGGAGGCGTTTCTGCCATGGCCATCCTATAGTGGGAGTTTTCCCGGGGGAAACAAGGCGTCCGAGATGAAGATTATTGACTTACCCGTGCACCTGACCAATGTATAGGATCGGGCATGGTGGACGATGAAGGAGAGGGAAGTAAAGGCCGCTCCAGTCACGGTCCCGTACATTGGTAGTCTAACACACAGCTCTCCGTGGGTAGCAAACACCTGCACAGACAAAGATTTATATTTTTCTGCTTGGGGCATCTTTAATATATTTGCTATAACCCTGTGTCATTGGTTTTCACCAATTGAATATTTGATAATGTTGAAAACCGCACGCAAACATCAGGTGTACATTTGTGGGCCGATTTCCAGCAATGAAAAATTTATTAGTGAAAACAAAATATATAAATAATGCAAGTCCAAAGTAAGAACGTGCATGTAGGCTACACTTTCTCTAATATCGTTTAAAAAATGGAGAAAATCTCTAAAAATATGACACTAGGCATAAAAGATAAACAAATTTAGTTACACAGAATCGTAGAGCAAAGAACATTAAATTTGTCCATGCTTGGGTACCTGAAAAATAGTATAGTTTACCCTTCTACAACCATTTTCTGTCACTCTTCCGCCCCCGTTTTCTGTTACAGGCGTTATTTGGCTAACTATTATATCCATCATCCTGGGGTAGGGTAGGTGAAGGAGGGAGTAGGGGAGGGGGCTGTGTAAGAGGCAAGACCATCAAGACTTAAGGTAAGAAGACTCTTTTCGTGTTTAGCCCCATTACTACTGAGAATTTAAGACAGTTGGCCCATTATTTTGTCGATTTTAACACTTTTCGCCCCATTTGTGTAAATGTTATGACCCACCGTGCCATTTATGTGTCCATTTTATCCTGGCGAGCGAAAGCGAGCCCGTAATATAAGAAATCTGCTTTCGGCCGGGATATTTATAAATTAGCAAATAAATACGCAATGTATTTTAGCTACCATTAGACTATTTTCCACAGCTTGGGAAGGATCTGTGGGATTAAGACTACCATTAGAATATTTTCCACAGCTTGGGAAGGATCTGTGGGATTAAGACTCCCATTAGACTATTTTCCACAGCTTGGGAAGGATCTGTGGGATTAAGACTACCATTAGACTATTTTCCACAGCTTGGGAAGGATCTGTGGGATTAAGACTACCATTAGACTATTTTCCACAGCTTCGGAAGGATCAGTGGGATTAAGACTACCATTAGACTATTTTCCACAGCTTGGGAAGGATCTGTGGGATTAAGACTACCATTAGACTATTTTCCACAGCTTGGGAAGGATCTGTGGGATTAAGACTACCATTAGACTATTTTCCACAGCTTCGGAAGGATCAGTGGGATTAAGACTACCATTAGACTATTTTCCACGGCTTGGGAAGGATCTGTGGGATTAAGACTACCATTAGACTATTTTCCACAGCTTGGGAAGGATCTGTGGGATTAAGACTACCATTAGACTATTTTCCACAGCTTGGGAAGGATCTGTGGGATTAAGACTACCATTAGACTATTTTCCACAGCTTGGGAAGGATCTGTGGGATTAAGACTACCATTAGACTATTTTCCACAGCTTGGGAAGGATCAGTGGGATTAAGACTACCATTAGACTATTTTCCACAGCTTGGGAAGGATCTGTGGGCGCCTCTTACCTTATGGGCAGCCACATTAACCACAGGTATGCCGACTACTTCCTTAACCCAGAGTCCTAGTAGGTCCTTCTGCTGGGGTTAAGGGGTTAATAGGTAGTTTTTCTGGTCCCCCATCATGCTGAGCCCCATTGGTGTCCAGATTTTAAGACGTTCGGCCCATTATATATATAGTTTGGCGATTTTAAGAACTTTTACCCCTTTTATTTTGTCATTATTAAGACTTTTCATTCCATTTAGTATTTTTTCCTAGCGAGCAGTAGCGAGCGTGTATTTATAAGAGGAAACAGCCTTTGGCCGGGACATTTTTCTACCGAAAAATGTACATATTTATCTTGAAAGGGGATCTAGGGAGTTTGTTTTAAAGCTTGGAGGTCTAGGGAGAAAACTAACAAAATATATATGCCAAAAGATTATAAAAATGCAAATACGCTCGTTTTGACTAATTGCTACCATTAAGACTACCATTAAGACTATTCTCCACAGCTTAGGAAGGATCTACGAGCCTCTTACCTTATGGGCAGCAACATTGACGACAGGTATGCCGACGACTTCATCAACCAGAGTCCTAGTAGGTCCTTCTGCTGGGGTCACTTCTGCTGCCGAGACTTCTGCTGGAGTTACTTCTGCTGCCGAGACTTCTGCTGGAGTTACTTCTGCTGCCGAGACTTCTGCTGGAGTTACTTCTGCTACCGAGACTTCTGCTGGAGTTACTTCTGCTGCCGAGACTTCTGCTGGAGTTACTTCTGCTGCCGAGACTTCTGCTGGAGTTACTTCTGCTGCCGAGACTTCTGCTGGAGTTACTTCTGCTGCCGAGACTTCTGCTGCCGAGACTTCTGCTAGAGTTACTTCTGCTGGGGTTAAATCCATTGTTGTTGTTGGGGCTTCTTGTTGGAGTTCTCTAGGGGTTTCCTGGCTGCTGCTACTGTGTTGGCCCGTCTCACCCATGGTTCACTATACTCTGTAGGTCAGAAATCTTGAACCTTAATCTCTTAACTGAAACTGAAAAAAAAATATATATTATAATGTCAAATTTGCAAAATAAACAAATTAAAACTAATTATAAACGCAACAAAACTATCAAAATCGCTATGTAGAAATAACGCTTTAGCAAAAAGTTTAGAAATCTATTGGGAGTTTTATTAATTTCACTCCCAACACCACCTCCCAATGAAATTAATGAAAGCATGTGATCCTACCGGGATTCGGTCAATATTTACGAGTCACACCACAGCTGGAATCTCATTTCTAATGGTAGTTTTGGGTTCCTATCATTCTATGTTTCATTACTAGGCTAGGCCTATATACTTTTTATCCACCGGAAAATATTATTTTTTGTTTTTTTATTTTTATTATTTTTTTTATTTTTTTTTAGCATTAACCTAACCTAAAAACCTAACCTAACCTAAATGTATTTGGGGGCTATTAGGTTAGGTTAGGTTTTTTGGTTAGGTTAGGCTAATGCTAGGCTAAAAAAAAAAAAAAAAAAAAGCCAAGAAAAAAAATATTTTCCGGTGGATAAAAAGTATATAGCAATGAAGCATAGAATGATAGGAACCCAAAACTACCGTTAAAAATGAGATCCCAGCTGTGGTGTGACTCTTAAATATTGACCCGGGATTCGAACCTGGGTTACCACAAAGATTTTAAACTCTAACCATTACACCACCAAGACAGTTATAAGTACAGCACTAAACTTTCCAAATGGTAGCTAAATTAGCGATCAGCCTAGTCCGTTTCAACCATCGGAAATACAATAAGATCGGAAAATATCAAGGAAATCGGCCACGAATTCACCTGGAAATTTGGAAGTCACCCATCGAATGAACATAACTATACATCATATTAATATAAGTTTCAACTTTCGGAAAAACCGTTTTCCCCATTATCCAACAATCTTAAGATACAGCCCCCGATAGTGGGGACGGCTATGAAGTACAGGGAAATTGAGGGGTAAAAGACGAAAATAAGGGGTAATATTAGCCTAACCTAACCACCTTACCTAACCTAACCTAGTATATCAGGTGGGGGCTGATTTGGTATGTAATTAATAAAAGGTTGACGGTCGCCAACAAATACTTTAATGAAGTCTACGGTATTTACTCCGCAATCTTCAGTTTTGGCTGTGGAGAACAGGAGGTAAATATTGTATTATTTTTTTCAAAGTAATTGAATAAGTTTTTTCCGAAAGTTGAAACATTAATATGATATATATGATATATAGGTTATGTTCATTGAAACATTAATATGATATACAGGTTATGTTCATTAATATGATATATATGATATACAGGTTATGTTCATTAATATGATATATATACAGGTTATGTTCATTAATATGATATATATGATATACAGGTTATGTTCATTAATATGATATATATGATATACAGGTTATGTTCATTAATATGATATATATGATATACAGGTTATGTTCATTGAAACATTAATATGATATACAGGTTATGTTCATTAATATGATATATATGATATACAGGTTATGTTCATTAATATGATATATATGATATATAGGTTATGTTCATTGAAACATTAATATGATATACAGTATATGATATACAGGTTATGTTCATTCGATGGGGGACTTCCAAATTTCCAGGAAAATTAGTGGCCGGTTTCCTTGATAAATACCATAAGATCTTTAAGGAGAGTGACCTTTTTTTTTGTTCTGTCCTTTTCTATCTTTCTCTGGCTTGTATCCATTTAACCCCATTCAGCCTACTGTTCTAAGAAGTTTATCCCCATCCAGGTGTAAAGTTTTTTACTGGTGAGCGGTAGCGAGCCAGCATATTTTTTATTTTTGTTTGACAGCAGGCTAAATTTGTACATTTTTAGATAGAAAATTTCTCCGGCGAAGCCGGATTTCTTCATATAATGCTGGCTCGCTGTCGCTCGCCAGGAAGAAATAGACACCTAGATGGGGATAAAAGTCTTAAAAAAAGTTGGCTGAATGGGGCCTAATGGATACAAGTCCGAGAGAAAAGGAGAAAAATTAAAAACTAAAAATTATCCCCCCCCCCCCGCCTTACTGTATATAAAGCACTAAAAAATAAACTCCCATAATGCTCCCTATAGACGGTGGTAAAACTAGTTGGGGCCCCATAATATAAAAAATAGAGGTGCCGATTTCAATAAGTTAGGGGTTTGGGGGGGCTACCCATCCTGTATAATGGGTTAAGGAGAGGTTTTTAGTTTGTTCCCTAGACCTCCATCAAGCTTAAAAGTACACCCCCTTGAGCCCCTTTAAAGATAAATTTGTAAATTTTTCGGTAGAAAAATGTCCCGGCCAAAGGCCGGTTCTTCTTAAATTACAGGCTCGCTATCGCTCGCCAGGATAAAATTGACACCCGAATGGCACGAAAGGTCTTAATATGGGGTGAAAGTTCTTAAAATCGCTAAACTCATGGGGCAAACTTTTTATAATATCAAAAGCAATGGGGCTAAACATGCGGGAGAAAGGGGTCAAGAAAAAAAATCCCCCAAGTGGAGATCTCCCCTTAAATGCAATTGCAGAAGGAAACCTCTCAACACGGCAAACTAATTACACGTAGCAACACCTGCATGGCCTAAAATACACCTGCATGGCCTAAAATACACCTGCATGGCCTAAAATACACCTGCATGGCCTAAAATACACCTGCATGGCCTAAAATACACCTGCATGGCCTAAAATACATAGACTGGATTATTTAAGGGAAGGTTTTTAGTTTGGTCCCTAGATATCCTTCAAGCTTAAGATTACACCCCCTTGAGCCCCTTTCAAGATAAATTTGTACATTTTTCGGTAGAAAAATGTCCCGGCTGAAAGCCGGTTCCTCTTAAATTACAGGCTCGCTATCGCTCGCCAGGATAAAATAGACACCTAAATGGCACGAAAAGTTTTAAAATGGACAGAAATGGGTTGAAAGTTCTTAAAATAGTCAAAACAATGGGGCAAAGTCTTAAAATTAGAAAAACAATGGGGCTAAACATGAGGGAGAAAGGAGTCCAGAAAAAAATCCCTCAAGTGGAAATCTCCCCTTAAGCCAGCAGACTGAAGCCAGTATCACACGAGAACATTTATAGTCAACATTCCATGATCAAACATTTTCTGGCAACATTTCTGGAATATTTTGCACTGGTATCGGAAACTTAGACTGGTGATACACGAATTTATAGGTGACCGAAATTTGCCAAATGTTGACCTCCTAAGCTGCCAGACCAGTGTTGAGGATAAATGTCGACTGAAAAAGCGCTCGTGTGATACCGGCTCAAGTCAAAAATAGCTCCTTTTCGAAAACTCCATTGAAAATTATCACTTCCAACTCCATTTACCCGAAGTGATGAACCACCAACGACAACACGTCCTCTCCTTCTGATAGCCAACGCGGCACTGCGTGACTGACCCCTCCTTGGGCCCGCACGCACCTCCAGACGTCATCCAACCCTCGCTTCCTATTGGTCCACGACACTCCCTAGATAACGACCAAACGGGCCGAACGACCGAACGAGCCAATTGGGGAGGGGGGGGGGGGGGAGGGGGCTCCAGCAATGCAATGTCTTCGAACTACCTCACTTAAAGGGAGGTTTTTAGTTCGTTCCCTAGAATTCCATCAATCTTAAAATTACACCCCCTAGACCCCCTTTCAAGATAAATTTGTACATTTTTCGGTAGGAAAATGTCACGGCTGAAAGCCGGTTCCTCTTAAATTACAGGCTCGCTATCGCTCGCCAGGATAAAATCGACACTTGAATTGCACGAAAGGTCTCAATATGGGGTGAAAGTCCTTAAAATCGCTAAACTAATGGGGCGAACGTTTTATAATATAAAAAACAATGGGGCTAAACATGAGGGAGAAAGGAGTCCCGAAAAAAAAAACTCAAGTGGAGATCTCCTCTTAAGGTGAGACTGGGGCCGTTTCTTGGGTCTATTAATTCATTTATTCATATATTTTTTTTAGTTTCCTCCCTAGACCTCCATCAAGCTTGAAAAAACACCCCCTAGACCCCCCTTCAAGATAAATTTGTACATTTTTCGGTAGAAAAATGGTTCCTCTTAAAATTGCAGGCTCGCTCTCGCTCGCCAGGAAATAATCGACACCTAAATAGCACGAAAGGTCTTAAAATTGACAACGAAATGGGGCGAAAGGTGTTAAAATCGCCAAACTAATGGGCCGAACGTCTTATAATCTCAAAACTAGCGGGGCTAAACATGAGGGAGAAAGGGGTCCAGAAAAACGGCCTGTCTCCCCTTGACCGGCGACGTGGCCCAGAGTGTCTATTCAAGTTCGGTTCTTTGCTGCACATTCCTTAAGGGGAGATGTCCACTTGAGAGATTTTTTTCTGGACTCCTTTCTCCCTCATGTTTAGCCCCATTGTTTTTTTCTAATTTTAAGACGTTCGCCCCATTATTTTGACGATTTTAAGAACTTTCGACCCATTTCTGTCAAATTTAAGACCTTTCGTGCCATTTAGGTGTCGATTTTATCCTGGCGAGCGATAGCGAGCCTGTAATTTAAGAGGAACCGGCTTTCAGCCGGGACATTTTTCTACCGAAAAATGTACAAATTTATCTTGAAAGGGGATCAAGGGGGTGTAATCTTAAGCTTGAAGGATATCTAGGGACCAAACTAAAAACCTTCCCTTAATTTTTAAATACTATTTAAATACAAACAAAAACAAAACAAAAGTACCTTCTGTTGGTGTTGTTGTTTTTTTTTGTTTTTTTTGTTTCTATATTCCAACTACTCCCTCTCGGGCATAGGCTGATAACCTTTACACTCTACCGCTGAACACGGTGAGGCCCGTGAGGTCTTGCTCCAGTCTAGGGGATCGGTGACTCAGTGAGACATGCGAAGCTTCACGGCTTGAAGCAACTCCATCTCTGAAGCCGCTTCGCCTCTGCGCTTCACAGTCTCACCCCCCCACTCGGACCCTCACTCTCAGAACGCCACCTATTGAGCAATTAACTCACTAGGCATTGCCCCCCTGTAGCATATTTTGAATATGGGAATATTCATACAATGCTATTTAATCAGGGAACAATGAGGGTATTTTGTTTTGGCATTTCGGTGTGCTGTGGTAATGCACTGATACTAGGTACGGTCGCGCTAATAAGTCATGTCCCAGCTGTCATTACGTTTGGCTTGCTCTGTGCTGTGTATTAATGTCTGTCAGATGTTGAATAGGGTGAGTACGGTGGCGCTAATAAGTCATGTCCCAGCTGTCATTACGTTTGGCTTGCTCTGTGCTGTGTATTAATGTCTGTCAGATGTTGAATAGGGTGAGTACGGTGGCGCTAATAAGTCATGTCCCACCTGTCATTACGTTTGGCTTGCTCTGTGCTGTGTAGTAATGTCTGTCAGATGTTGAATAGGGTGGGTGTAAGTGGGTATAGGAATATGTTAATATATTTCACTGGATATAAAGAAATGAAGCTAATTAGATATGGCTGGTACTATTTATTATGGATCAAAACATACTTGGTGCAGAAACATGACTTATTAGCGCGACTGCACATAACTCATTCCATCCCAATAAAAAAAAAAAAAAAATCCAAGTTGTTGTTGGGTGGGTGAAAATACGCCATTATTATACCTCGTTATATTAAGGGAGGGATGTGGTGGCCATGGTTTTCTGGACACCATTTTCTCCCTCATGTTTAGCCCCATTAGGTTTCAGATGTTAAGATGTTTGCTCCATTAGTGTTCAGATTTCAAGACCTTTCACCCCCTTTCTTTGTAAATATTTAGACCTTTCGTGCTACTTAGGTGTCGATTTTTCCCCTGGCGAACGATAACGAGCCAATAATGTTGGAAGAACCGGCCTTCGGCCGGGACATTTTTCTACCGAAAAATGTACAAATGAATCTAGAAGGGGGATCTAATGGATGTTTGTTTAAATTTGATGGAGGTCTAGGGAGGAAACTAGAAAAATAATGAATACATGCAAAAATGATGGAGGTCTAGGGAGGAAACTAGAAAAATAATGATAAAAAAGAGACGGTGACCGAGACATGTTTGGGTTTGTCCCAGAACGCAGCCCCATTTACCCCATTATTTTTGGAGTTCGCTATACAATTTTTCTATTTCAGATCTGGTTTTCAGGAACGTAATTACCCAATTGTAACTCAAAGGAGACCTGTATATACCTGATAGCGGACGCATGGTGGCCACACTTTACATCATCGGAGAGTGTTGCTACGATTACTTCACTCCCCCCCCAAGGGCTAGATGGCCATCACTGTGTCCATCATTGTGTTAGCCACCAGTACCCGCTTCCTACCGTCGCTAAGGGTGCCGGAAGTGATGGACTGCAGGCCAACGCGAGTCCCGGCTATAAGTCCGGCCTCGGCGTTAGCCATCATGGTTATGGAGAACCCCTGGTTAAGTTTCACAAGGGGAACCTTTAGGGTCATGCAGCATCCGGAGTCTGATATGCTGACATTGGAGACGTCCCGCGCCCCCTGGAAGTGAAGTTCTGGGCCGCAACGAATCTCTATTTCTGCCTTAAACGTATCAGTATCGTTTTTCGACAGCTCATGCAGGAAAGAGTCGCCGAGAGCTGCGTGATCCTTTACAATATTGATGCCTCCGCTGCCCTGGACGTCTTTTTCCGGGTTACTGGTCAGCCAGATTACTTCAATAGCATGATCTCTGCAGATTGTGTTGATCCATGACACAGTGTCATGTGGGAGGCTCATCCCTTGTTCCCCCTTGACAAAGATGATTCTCCCTGGGTGGCCAGTGAGGAGATTTAAAGCAAACTGCAATGCTTTCTTCGATGGTGAAGTCCGTAAGAAGGAAGCCATTCTCCATCTGCTATTTTCATTTTTCATTTGTTTCATGTATTCTTTCAGTACGGAACTGAAATTTGAGTCCGCATTTAGTTGATGATACGTAAACTTTTCCCAGTCCTTCCCATACATTATCAGATGCAAGTCGGGAGTTCGTGCTATGCTAATTACATCTTGTAGCTTAGTTAGCGCCGATGCTTCATCATCATCTTCAATAACTACCACTGTTCTCGCCTGCTGAGTGAAGTCTGGTTCCCATGTCTTGACAGTGTGTGTCTGTAAGATGGGCCATTTAATGTTCTTCCAGTCGGTAACAGAGTACTTCTCATAGCAGATGTTACACATCTGGCTGGGTCCATGCCTCAGCCAGTAGATGTTCGGACGGGCTTTACACCCACTACAGTAAAACTCCAAACTGGTATCATCGGGCGAAGCGACTGGGTAATTTGATGTGTTCGGCATGAAGTGGACGTCGAACGCATTGTTCAAGGGGGATGACATTTTGGGCAGGCGAAAGGATGCATTTCCCGGGTCAGTAATGGTCAACATTAACTGGTCAATCGGGAACGAGGTTGTGTCTGATTCGGATGAATCAGGATGGGCAACGGCACTCGCAGAATGAAGCTGTTCCTTGAACTGTGTGGAGGGAGAGGGGGCTTTATAGGTGGGGGGGTGGGAGGTGGTGGTTGTCTGGGTAGGGGAGCAGGAGGGGGCTTTATAGGTGGGGGGGTGGGAGGTGGTGGTTGTCTGGGTAGGGGAGCAGGAGGGGGCTTTATAGGTGGGGGGGTGGGAGGTGGTGGTTGTCTGGTTAGGGGAGCAGGAGGGGGCTTTATAGGTGGGGGGTGGGAGGTGGTGGTTGTCTGGGTAGGGGAGCGGGAGGGCGCTTTATAGGTGGGGGGGTGGGAGGTGGTGGTGGTTGTCTGGGTAGGGGAGGGGGAGGGGGTAAGGAAGGGAGGGGGCTTCTAGTTTAATGAAGGGATCTCTGGGGAGGAACGGGAAGGTGGGATAAATGGGAAGGGAGGGGGAGATGGGAGGAGAGGGAGACTCTCCGGGCAAGAGTAGAGCTGGGGGTGCTAGTTAGAGGAGGTGGTGAACTAGTTGTGGTGTCTGGGGATGGGATGAATAACGATTCTAACGTATTTGGGGATGAAGTAGGTGAGGTTCTGGTGCTACATGGGGATGATGGGGAAGTTCTGGTGGTGGTGGGTGAGAGTGAAGGGGTACGCGGAGTGTAGGTGGCTAATGACTCTAGCTCTGGGGATGATGGGGTAGAAGGGGTACTGGTGGTGGGAGTGGTATACGCCTCAGGGACGTTACTCTCATCCCCTATCTTAGCGGACCTCAAATACTAGAGCAACCTCGCCGCGGCTTCCACCTAAGACTCCTCTAGGTCCAGTATAGCCTCTGCGGCGTCCCCTTCTATGCACAGGCCCTCCTCGAAGGCCTCGCAGGCCTCCGACAGTAGAAGGATGGCCTGCCTTATCTTCCACAGGGCGGCCTCCTTGGGGCGCTCCGAGGCCCAAGCCTCCCGTAAGTCCATCAGGTTAGTTATTAGGTTGTACCCTGACATATTTAATTTTTTCGTAATACAAAAAACTGAACGATAAAGTCTAAGTCATTAACTAATTCTGTACCGACGACGTTCTTTAAGGAGAGATTTCCACTTAAGGATTTTTGTTCTTGACTCCTTTGTCTCTCTCATGGTTAGCCCCATTGTTTTTTCTAATTTTAAGACGTTCGCCCCTTTATTTTGACTATTTTAAGAACTTTCAACCCATTTCTGTCAATTTTAAGACCTTTCGTGCCATTTAGGTGTCGATTTTATCCTGGCGAGCGATAGCGAGCCTGTAATTTAAGAGGAACCGGCTTTCAGCCGGGAAATTTTTCTACCGAAAAATGTACACATTTATCTTGAAAGGGGCTCAATCTTAAGCTTGATGGATGTCTAGGGAACAAAGTAAATACCTCCCCTTAAGCACAATATACAGAACATGCTTTCCACTCATCCACACACACTGTAATAATAAACACAATACACGCCCCATTTGCGTGTGACAGGAATCTGCCTTGTGTGGGCCGATCGGCGTTTTGCAGACTCCCATTTTCTTATGTTCTTATTTCTGTCAATTTTAAGACCTCCTGTCAATTAGGTTTCGTTTTTTTCCTGGCGAGCGATAGCGAGCCTGTAATTTAAGAGGAATAGGCCTTCGGCCAGGAAATTTTTCTACCGAAAAATGTACAAATTTATCTTGAAAGGGGCTCAAGGGGGTGTAATCTTAAGCTTGAAGGATATCTAGGGACCAAACTAAAAACCTCTCCTTAATAGGTAGTGAATATTTAAAGCTAAGTTGCTGTTTGCTGTTAGAGAGAGAGACGGTAAGTGAGTGTGTGTGTGAGAGTGAGTTGAATAAGAGAGAGAGAGAGTGTGTGTGTCTGTGGTGGAAAATGTGTTAAAGGGAGGTTTTTAGTATAGTCCTATTTTAACCGGGTGAAAGCGTCTAATAGTAGCCAGAAATAACGAATTAAGAGGACCCACCTGGCATGTTTTCCTCTCTCTCTCTTTGGCTTGTATCCATGCGGCCCCATTCAGCCTACTGTTTTAAGACTTTTACCCCCATCCAGGTGTCAATATTTTCCTGGCGAGTGGTAGCGAGCCAGCATATATATATTGTTTCGACAGCAAGCTAAATTTTTACATTTTTCGATAGAAAAATGTCTCCGGCGAAGCCGGAGTTCTCCATACAATGCTTGCTCGCTATCGCTCGCCAGGCAGAAATCAACACCTGGATGGGGACAAACGTCTTAAAACAGTTGGCTGAATGGGGCTGAATGGATACAAGCCAGGGAAAGAGAGAAAAGGAGAGAAAGATAAAAAATAAAACTATGCCAGTTTTTCTCCCAGGCTTGTTAATTAACCCTCTCAAGCTCCCATACGCGTTTCTGTTCGGTTTCCTGGCTGCCATTAGACGATGTTATTCAGGTGAGTAACGGGGTATGGAAGTCGGAGGGTGGATTGAGATAGTATTAACCCTCTCAAGCTCCCATACGCGTTGCTGTTCGGTTTCCTGGCTGCCATTAGACGATGTTATTCAGGTGAGTAACGGGGTATGGAAGTCGGAGGGTGGATTGAGATAGTATTAACCCTCTCAAGCTCCCATACGCGTTGCTGTTCGGTTTCCTGGCTGCCATTAGACGATGTTATTCAGGTGAGTAACGGGGTATGGAAGTCGGAGGGTGGATTGAGATAGTATTAACCCTCTCAAGCTCCCATACGCGTTGCTGTTCGGTTTCCTGGCTGCCATTAGACGATGTTATTCAGGTGAGTAACGGGGTATGGAAGTCGGAGGGTGGATTTGAGATAGTATTAACCCTCTTAATACCCACAGAATCCTTCCTAAGCTGCATAAAATCGTTCTAACGTTAGCCCAAATAAACTGCCAAAACGCGTCAGAGCTTCAAGGGGTTAAGCGGAGGTGTTTAGTTTGTTCCCTAGACCTCCATCAAGCTTAAAATTAAACCCCCGAGACCCCTTTCAAGATAAATGTGTAGATTTTTTTGGTAGGGAAATGTTCCGGCCGAAGGCTGGTTCTTCTTAAATTACAGGCTCGTTATCACTCGCCAGGAAAAATTCGACACCTAAGTGGCACGTAAGGTCTGAAAATTGATAGAAATGGGGCGAAAGTTCTTAAAATCGCCAAACTAATGGGGTGAACGTCTTAAAAAATCTTAAAAGCAACGGGGACATGAGGGAGAAAGGGGTCCAGAAAAAAGTCCCTCAAGTGGATATCTCCCCTTTAATCCAGGCTTTTGTTTATTTTTGTCCCCGCCCTCCCTCCCCCCTTCTCCATCCATCCCAATCCCTCTGACTCCCCATCTAACTAGCTATCCCTCCCTCGACCCTACCTCCCACTAATTAAACCTTCCCTCCTTCCCTCCATCCATCTGACCATCCTCGATCCAACCTCCCTCTATCCATCCATCCAACCTCCCTCCCCATCCATTCCTCCTTACCTCCCTCCACATCCCTCCTCTCTCTATCCATTCATCCATCGCATCTCGGACCATATGTGCCTTTGTGGGGGGGGGGGACAAGGAACCTCACCTCTCATTCTAATCCTCATTTAAAGAAACGCATCCTGTCATCCACCTCCGCTGCACCCGCATCCATCCGGATCCCTGACCCTCACCTCCCTCGGCAACCAGCCTATCCATCCCTGCACCTCCCCACCAACCATCTGGGCATCCTTCGCCCTCACCCTCCCCAACCATCCATCGCAGCCCTGCAACTCCCCCAACCAGCATCCACCCTCACCTCCCCCCCAACCCCCATCCATCCCCTCCCTTCCCCAACCCATCCCATCATCCCTCAACCCTCCTGATTCGCCTTCCCCCTCCAACCATCCTGGCCATACTCAATTCCCCCCCGACCCCACTTACCTTCCTTCTCGTCCATCCCCATTTCCCTACCTTCTCTCCTCCTTTACTACCTCCTCACCTCCTCCAACGCATCCATCCATCGTCCTCATTCCTCCCCCCAACCATACCATTCCATCCCTCACCTGCCCCTCCAACCATCCATACCAGCCCTCACCTCCCCCAACCATCCATCTACCCTGCACATCCCCCAACCATCCATCGGCATACCCTCCGCGCTCCCCCCTCCCAACCATCCATCCATGTCCCTCACCTCCTCCCAAACCCATCCATCCATCCGCCTCCCATCCCCCCAACCATCCATCCATCCCTCACATCACCCACCACGCATACCATCCATCCGCTCACCTCCCCCCAATCCATGACCATCCAACTCCTCACCTCCCCCAATTCACATTCCATCCATCCGATCACCTCCCCACAACCATCCCATCCATCCTCTCTGTCTCACCTCCCGCACCAACCATCCAGCCATCCCTCACCTCCATCCCTCAACCAGCCAGCCATCCCTCCCCTCCCCCCCAACACATCGCATCCATCCATACTCCTCACCTCCCCCCCAACCCATCGCCATCCATCAGGCCTCACCTCCCACCACCATCATCCTCCGCACGCTCCCCACACACCTCCACCATCCACTCACCCTCCCACCAACCATCCATCCATCCCTCACCTCCCTCGCCAACCATCCTTCGCCTATGCCCTACACCTCCCACCATCCATCCCTCACCATCCCCCAACATCCATCCAGCTCACCTCCCTCCAACCAGGCATCCCTCACCTCCCCCAATCCCCCCCAAAAACCATCCCGCACTCTTCCCCCCCAACCATCCATCCATCTCACCTCCCCCGCACAACCATCGCATCCATCGCCTCACCTCCCCCAACATCCATTCCTCACCCCCCCAACTCCATCATCCCTCACCTCCCCCCCAACCACATCCATCCATCCCTCACGCTCCCCCCAACTACATCCATGCCATCTTCCTCACCAATCCGGGCCCCCAACCATCCATCCCTCGCCTCACGACTTCCTCCCCCAACCATCCATCGCATCCCTCACACTCCCCCCAACATTACCATCCATCCATCCCTTCACTCTCCCCCCAACCATCCCATCGCATCCTCTCACCATCCTCTCCCCGTCAACCATCCACGACCATCCCTCACCTCCCCCCAACCATCCCACTTCCTCCATCCCTCACCTCCCCCAACCATCCATCCACACTCCTCACCTCCCCCAACCATCGCATCCATCCTTCACCTCCCCCCAACCTCCCTCCCTCCCTCAACCTCCCTCCCCATGCCATCCATCCCTTCACCTCCCCCCCCCCCAGCATCCATCCCGCACCTCCCCCCAACCATCCATCCCTCCCTCACCTCCCCCCACAATCGCATCCATTCCCTCACCTCCCTCAACCATCTCATCGCATCCCTCACCTCCCCCCAACCATCCATCCATCCCTCACTTCTCTCTCAGGCCTCCCCCCAACCAGCTCCATCCATCCATCCCTCCAACGGCATCTCATACCCCTCACACCATCTCGCCCAAACCATGCCCTCTCTTGCCCTCATCCCTCGCCCGCAACCATCGTCATCCATCACCTCCGTCCACCAACCATCCCTCACCATTCCCGCTTGCCTCCCCCCCAACCATCCATCCATCCTCACCCTCTCGCCCCTTCCCCCCAAGCCATCTCGATTCCCATCCCTCACCTCCCTTCCCAACGCATCGCATCCATCCCTGGCACTCTCCCGCTGCGGCAACCATCCATGCCATCCCATCCGGCCTCACCTCCCCCGTCAACGCCATTCCATCCCTTCCCAGTCACCTCCCCACCAACCATACCATCCTCCCTCCCCCGCCCCCCCCAAAAAAAACCGCACACCAACCTCGCATCATCCCCCTCACCTCCCCCCAACCATCCCTCCATCCTCACCTCTCCCCAACCCTCCATCCACCCTCACCTCCCACCACCCTCATCCCATCCTCCGCACCTCCCCCCCAACTCCTCGATCATACCCCCCTCCCTCACCTCCCCCAACCATCCAATCCATTGCCCTCAGCCTCCTCGGCCCCAACTCATCCATTCGCATCCCCTCACTCCTCCCCGCTAACAACTGCATCCATCCATCCCCTTCACCTCCTCACCTCCATCATCCCTCCACCTCCCACCAACCAATCCTCATCCTCCCTCCCCCAGACCATCCATCCGTCCCTCCCTCCCACCAAATACCATCCGCATACCTCCCTCACGCTCCCCCCAATCCATCCCTTCCCTCACCTCCATCCATCCTCCTCACTCTCAGCCCCCACACCATAGCCATCCATCGCCTGCACCTCCCCCAACCATCCATGCCATCCCTGCACCTCCCACCAACCATCCATCCATTACTCCATCACCTCCCTCCAATACCATCCATTCTCATCCCTCACCTTCCCCCGCAACCATCCATCCATCCCATCAAGCCTCCCATGCCCAACCATCCTCATCCATCCCTCACGTCCCCACCCCATCCATCCCCGTCACCTCCCCTCTCAACCATCCATCCATCCCTCACCTCCCCGTCCGCAACCATACCCATGCCATCCCTCACCTCGCCCCCAACCGATCCATTCCGCCCTCAGCCTCCACTGCCCCCAACCATCCGATGCCATCCCGCACCTCCCATCCCCAAGCCTATTCTCATCCATCCCTCACCTCCCCCCACCCATCCCATTCCCCAGCACCTCCCCCAACCATCATCCAGCACCCTCATCCTCCAACCATCCACCTCATCCTCGTCCCCCGAACCATTCCCATTCCATCCCATCACCTCACCGCCCAACCATCCATCCATCCACCCATCCCTCCAACCATCCCTCCAGGCACCTCCCCCCAAGCCATCTATACCATCACCTCACCTGCTCCCCAACCATCCATCCCATCCCTCACCTCCCTGTCACTCAACCAATCCATTCCAGCCCCATCACCTGCCTCCCTCCTAACCATACCATGCATCACCTCCCCCCAACCATCCATCCCATCACCTCCCTGCACCTCATCCATGCCATCCATCACCTCCCAACCAGTCCAATCATCCTGCCCCTGCACCGTGCTCCCCTCCAACCATCCATTCCATCCCTCACGCTCCCTCCTCCCAACGCATCCATCCAGCGCCGCACTCTCCCCACCGCATCCCGTCAAGCCTCACCTCCCCCCAAACCATCCATCCATCCTCACCTTCCCGGCCTCCAACCATCCATCCA
>CM064510.1:16822962-16883933 GCA_032716605.1 Paralithodes platypus | reverse complement strand
ATATGACCAACCTGCAATACAGACACAAAATATTTGCCCATACATACTTCTCTCTCTCTCTCTCTCTCTCTCTCTCTCTCTCTCTCTCTCTCTCTCTCTCTCTCTCTCTCTCTCTCTCTCTCTCTCTCTCTCTCTCTCTCTCTCTCTCTCTCTCTCTCTCTCTTCTCTCAATTTGATTTCGCTATTTTTATATTTTTCGCGGTGAGGATTTTCGGCTTTGGGTGTGCGAGGGATGAAAAATGGAGGGTGGAAATATTTGTTGTACTGTTCCTCTCAATGTTTTATGATTTCCCTGTTGTGTGCGAAGTTGATTATTTATTTAGGGGCACATAACCCATAATATATTTGCGGTTTTGGTTTATACGGTACACATTCTGGTGTTGCTATTAATTGTATGTATTAATTACATTGTTATTTAGTTACAATTACACGCTCTGTCTCGAGTCGGCAACCCCCAGAAAACAAAAATAAAACAAAGTGGGGTATGCGCCTGAGTAGATAGATAGATAGACAATTACACATAGTTAAAAATGCAAATAAATGCATAGTTACATAAGGTCTATACAGTTCCTCTCCGTGATCTTATACATGGAAATACAATACGCAGGACTGAATTACGAGTGTAGTTCCTTATGCAGTGGTTAACTCATCTGACTAGTCAACTGATAATTAAAAGAAACCACACTCGAATGAAATTCATACTATATTTACGTTTTTTTCTGGACCCCTTTCTCCCTCATCTTTAGCCCCATTAGTTATGACATTTTAAGACGTTCGACCCATTAGTTTGGCGATTTTAAAACCTTTGGCTTCACTTTGTTGTAAATTGTAAGACTTATTTTGCCATTTTGGTGTCATTTTTTTTTCCTGGTGAGCGATAGTGAACCTGTAATTATATGAGGAATCGGCCTTCGGCCAGGACATTTTTCTACCGAAAAATGTATCAATTTATCTAGAGGGGGGTTCTAGAGGGTGTTTTTCGAAGCTTGAAGGAGATCAAGCGAGGGAAATATAAAAAAATATGAATAAATTAATTAATAGACCAAAAACACAGCCACTAACCCCTTAAATAATTATAGTGAATAATATGTTTGAAAATATGACCCATTGTCTCTTTCCACAAGGATTACTATCGTGATGGACCAATAATGCCAAATGTAAATGAGGGATAGGATGGAGGTAGGAGGGGAGATAGTTGTTTTTGTTGTTGTTGTTGTTGTTGTTGTTGTTGTTGTTGTTGTTGTCGTTCCCTAGGCTGCCTGGCCGATCAGCCCTGAGTCCCTAAGGAAGGCCATAGCCACGATTGGGCTTTCCCACAGGGCTTTCATGGGGTGTAGATTATGTTGTTGGCGTAAGTGATTGTGTGGAATGCAGTCTCCTATAATGTGTTTAACCCTATAACGCATTTATGACGCAGAGGTTGCCAGATTAGCAATAAGAAATAGAGTTCTCTCACTCTTATAAATACCTCTCCAAAATTAGTTTTCTGCCCACAGCTAACACAGAGACAGCTGCAGAGGTTGAAGTAACTAAACTAAAGGTTTATAAATACCCCTGATGGTAACAAAGGCTTTAAAGTATCCCCAATAGGCTCAACATCGCGTCATATGTCGGAAAGGGTTAATAGTATGGGGTGCTGTGTTTCATCCTGGGCAGGCGTCAACGACGGAGTCATCCAGTCTCTTCTGATAGCTCAGAATAACTGGATGGTAGGGGAGATAGTAATAGATGAAGGTTTGAAATATGTCGAAATGATGCACACAGAAAGATCCGTGAAATTATTATATAGGATTAAAATAAACTAATACAAATCTTAGAAAGGTGAATCAAATTATATAATTGAGAATGATGAGAATATCGGTGTAAAATACAATGACAATTTGTATCAGGCAAATAAGTTAGTGTTCATATCTTTCAGTGGATACACAGTTTATTATATGTACTGTATATTATATGCATACAATATATAAAAGAAAGAGAGAGAGAGAGTGAGAGATATATATATATATTTACATAGATACACTGACCACACATACCTTACGATCCCAGCGAGGTGGTCATGACTTAATTCTAGTAGAGATAACTAACCCGAGAGTAGGGGAAAGTGGAAAGAAAGGATAGCAAAGAAGTGACAGAGAGAGAGAGAGTGTGTGTGTGTGTGTGTGTGTGTGTGTGTGTGTGTGTGTGTGTGTGTGTGGAAGAGAAGGAAATGAAGTGAGAATTTTGAAGGAGTGAATTGAGAGTGTAACCTAACTGGGCCACCGAGTAAATAAGAGAGGGAGTGTGGACGAAATGTGGAGGGAGAGAGGGAGGGTTGGAGGAACTTGGAGGTGGAGGGAGGGAGTGCAGATGTGTGACAGGAAGGTGGAAGAAGAGTGGGAATGTGGATGTGTGAGGGGAAGGTGGAGGAAGGAAGTGTGGGTGTATGGGAGGAACTGGGTGGAAAGAGTGCGAGTGCGTTGGAGGGAGGGAGTATGGGTGTGTTGGAAGAAGGTGAAGGGGTAGAGAAGGAGAGAACACTAGAGGAAAAGGTAAACAGAAAAAGAAATAGGAGTTGGAGTGGAAGAGAGAAAATGAGGAAGAGGAACAATAACATGAAGGAAAAGAATGAGAAGAGGAGGGAGGAGTGAGTGAAGGAAGGAGGAAGATAAATGTCTAGATGATGAGAGAGGAACGGAAATAGAAAAGGAGATGTGAATAACTGGAAGGAGGAATAACATCGCTGGTGAAACGCAGAGGGAGGCAGTTCAGAAGGAAGAAGAGAGAGGGAATGGAAGTAAGGGGAAAAGATGGAGGAAATTACATTGGAGAGGGAAGGGGGAGGCAGGAATAAAAGAAGAGGGGGGGGGGGGGCTGGAGAAAAATGGAGGAGAGATGGAGGAAAGGGAAAATAAGGTATTATAAACGTATAAGATGGTCGTGAGATTCAAGGGATGAGTTGTACTTGTTTTTGCATATTTTTTATGTATATATTTATATATAATTGTAAGGCCCACCGTAGACCTCCATCAAGTATATAAGATACCCCCAAGACACCCTTTTGAATTACGTTTGTGCATTTTTGGTAAAAATACTAAACATCAATTAAACAACATAATCTAATACGCCTAATTAAGAAGCGACTAACCTGAAAAATAGAGTAAATTAAAGCAAATGCAGCGAGCTGGAGAAACCATGAGAATTAAATTGAATTAGAACCAAGGCATAGATGAAACTGATTAACCCTTTCACGCTTATGACGCTATGTTGAGCCTATTAGTGATACTTTAAAGCCTTTGTTACCATCAGGGGTATTTAAAAACCGTTAGTTTAGTTACTTCAACCTCTGCAGTTGTCTTTGAGTTAGCTGTGGTCAGAAAACGAATTTTGGGGCGGTAATTATAAGAGTGAGAGAACTCTATTTCTTATTGCTAATATGGCAACCTCTGCGTCATAAAAGCGTGAAAGAGTTAAGAGAGAGAGAGAGAGAGAGACAGACAGAGACAGAGAGAGAGATAGACGGTATGAGGGAGGTTTTGAAAGGAAAAGGCCGGATGGTGTGTGAAATATAAAAATGTCGAAAAAGAGAGAAGACTGGCCAATATACTGTATATATATATATATATATATATATATATATATATATATATATATATATATATATATATATAGAGAGAGAGAGAGAGATCTACAGTATATGTATATATATATATATATATATATATATATATATATATATATATATATATATATATGTATATATATATCTATATATATATATATAAATTATTGTCATATTTGTATTTATTTATTTGACAGGGGTGATATGGTTCTGGGTGGATTGGGAAGGAAATGTTAGAATAGCAAAACGGTAACATTGAGGGGGAGATACGCTAGTTTGACGATGAGGCAGACTAGAGTGGGGTAGGAATGAAAGGGGGGGGGGGTAGAAGAGAAAGAAGACAAAGAAAAGGTAGATTAGGAGACGAAGGTGGAGGAGGAGCGGGAGGAGGAAGAGGAGGAGGAGAAGGAGAAGTAGGAGGAGGAAAATATCAGAGTAAGGTAAGAGATGTCCGATAATAATGATAGAATCCCTCTCTCTTCTCCGCCCCTTATTATAAGCCTAAGGGGAGACTGACCGTTTGTTTGGTCTATTAATTAATTTATTCATATTTTTTTTGTATTTCTTCCCTAGACCTCCATCAAGCTTAGATAAACACACCCTAGGCCCCCCTTTAAGATAAATTTCTACATTTTTCGGTAGAAAAATGTCCGGTCGAAGGCCGGTTCCTCTTAAAATTGCAGGCTCGCTATCGCTCGCCAGGAAATAATCGACACCTAAATGACACGAAAGGTCATAAAATTGACATGAAAATGGGGCGAAAGGTGTTAAAATCGCCAATCTAATGGGCCAAACGTCTTATAATCTCAAAACTAGTGGGGCTAAACATTAGGGAGAAGGGGAGCCAGAAAAACGGTCTTCCTCCCCTTAACTGTTTCTCCTGCCCCTTCACCCCTTCTCTACCCTCCCTTCCCTCACTTCCTCCCTCTC
Organism: Paralithodes platypus; assembly: GCA_032716605.1. Lineage (NCBI taxonomy): Eukaryota > Metazoa > Arthropoda > Malacostraca > Decapoda > Lithodidae > Paralithodes > Paralithodes platypus. Next base: position 16,879,402 of record CM064510.1, on the reverse strand, counting down.
GGTCTCTCCCTTTCCTCTCCTCCCTCTCTCTCTCTCCTCTCCCGATCCTCACTGCAAACGGGAAATGAAGTTAGGGGCTTCATGCACACCGTACCCAGCCACAGTCAATCACATACACACACACACACACACACACACACACACACACACACACACGGGTCGCTGTGGTCCAGTCGATTAAAGCGCGTTGTTTCGTGCTGACCGCAAGGGGCCGGGGCGCGGGTTCGAATCCACCAGAATCCTAAAGTTTTTTTCGGCCATAGCGACGGAGAGAATTGTATCGTGTTTCCTCCCTAACCAAACTGCTATCAGCCTGTGTTAGCCTACACATCTTCTCACCAATACAAAGTGCATCTGCGTATGTACAGGTACTTGGTGGGAAGCCAGGCACCTCATGGTCGCCAAAGGTCGCATGAGCCCTCGTAGTTAAGGTAGAATAAGTATTGTACTTTACTGTACCTAGGTTTAAGAAACACTCTGTAGATTTTCAGCCTCAGGGCTGCAATGAACAATAAATCGACAATTATTAAAATTATTATACACACACACACACACACACACACACACACACTTTTTGGAAAAAACAAACACACGCACACACTCAAGGACAGACAAAGAGACAGACACACACACACACGCACACTTTATGACAGACAAACACACACACACACTTTATGAACAAACACATGCACACACTCAAAGACAGACACACACACACACACACACATTCGTTCAATTACAGCAAACACGGTATTAATCACAAGCTCATTAATTTCAACACAATGACACAGAGGCAATTCCGTTCATAAACAGACAGAGGTATGTGCACACAGCGATAATACGCACACAACCATAATACATAACTAAGCATACACACAGTTATAATACATAATTATATACACATACAGCCATAATACATAACTAAGCATACATTGGCGATGGGCTGATCTATCAGAGTGAGACCTGAGCGATCTCTGCCATACCCATAGCTTATTCTGACTGTTCCTTTTACTTATATATTTTCTAAATCTCAAGTGACGGCGTCTCTTCCGTGGATTGACCTCCCAATCTACCAAGATTGGAAGCTAAAGCGTCACATTATTCCTTTGCCCCTCAACTTTCTCTTCATAATTGCTGAGGGGCACAGGGCCCTGGGTGGGGCTTTGGTTTCCCGGGCGTTTACGCACCCTCTCAGCTCCCCGCCATGGAGTGGCTTCGGTCACCCAGGCTTTATTGTGGTCGGCAGGGAGGGTTCTGTGGGGGCGCTCGTTTATGGCCTTGGCCTTACTCGGGGCCTTGGGGCTGTTCGGCCAGGCAGCTTGGGGAACAACAACAACAACAACAACAACAACTAAGCATACACACACAGTTATAATACATAACTATATACACATACAGCCATAATACATAACTAAGTATACAGTATATATACTGTATATACTGTACATACAGCCATAATACATAACTAAGTATATCCACTTAGTCATAATACATGTATCTACTGTATCTACCTATCTATCTATCTATCTATCTATCAATCTACCCGTCTATCTATCTATCTATTTATCTATCTATCTATCTGTCTGTCTTTCTAGCAATACATCTATTGTTATCGTTAACTCTTTCGCAGCCACTCCTCTCTCTCTCCCGTTTACACTTCCGATATTGTAAGCCTCTTACTCACAAATCCATCACACTCTTGTAAACTTTTTCACGCCTTCTCATTTATTATTATATATTAATTGCTCTCATACGCACCTTCCTTTTTTCAATTTACAATATACATTATGTTAATGCAATTTGCCTTCTTTCATTAGGGAGTTATGTACTCTTACATTTGCTACGCTTACAGTGTTTACCTCAGAAAAGTTGCTCTTTCTGATTATAACTGTGTGTGTGTGTGTGTGTGTGTGTGTGTGTGTGTGTGTGTGTGTGTGTGTGTGTGTGTGTGTGTGGGGGGGGGGGGGGGGGGAGAGGTCGTCACGTGACATTTCCACCTAAGAGAGTGTATTGGATATTCGAGTGTGTTTAGTATTTGTTTTTAATTTCGCGTGCACACACACACACAAACACACTCACTTACATATACTCACTCACTCACTCTGACTCGACTCTCTCTCTCTCTCTCTTGTCAAAACCTCAAATTGTGAACATCGACACATCTTGTGTGCTAATAAAGAATAATAAAGGTACAAAAATAATACTTGCATTAATATACAGACCTCCAGCTCAATCAGTGCAAACTGACCGAGAAATTTATGAACAAATTGCAGATGTAAGTAACTCACAAGATACCGTATTTATTGGCGACTTTAATTTACCTGTGACCAAGTGGGGCGATACTCTTACTTCACACTCCGGACATGACTTGTATACCAACTTGCAAGAGAGTTCCCTTTATCAATTTGTTCGAACACCGACCCGCGGTAAAAACGTTCTTGACATTGTACTTGCAACAAAAGAAGAATTAATAGAGAATTTGAATGTTGGTGATGAATTCAGTAACAGCGACCATCGTACGATAACTTTCACTTTAAAGTTTACTAGTAACGAACCAAATAGTAGCATCGAAAAAGTCCCTAATTTCAAGAAAGCAAACTTTCATAAACTTAGAGCTATGTTTAAAGAAACTGACTGGAGCTTTTTAATTAACAATAACGACATAAATACATCTTGGAAGTTATTCGAAACCACTTAAAGACTGCATACCATCGAAAATACGGCGTCCAGGCCATAATAATAAGCCCAAATGGTGGAATAAAGATATTTCAAACTGCCTGCTTGCTAAAAAATTTGCTAATGATAGATTAAAATCCTCACAAAATGACGAAGAACGGGTGAAATTTGTAGAGCTACGACGCAAAGCCAAAAAGTTAATTAAGCAAAGTAAAAAGACCCTAGAGTTACATATTGCGAATCAAAGTAAAACAAACCCGAAAGAATTCTATAGTTATATCAGCAAGAAAAAAGTAGTTACGTCAACTGTTGGACCGTTAGTCGATGAAAATGGAGAATACAACAAAGACGAAGTACAAATGAGTAATGCCCTCAATACCTTCTTTGCATCAGTTTTTACAACAGAAGACCTCAGTGATATCCCTACACCATCGCCGATTCAGATTGATAATTCAGATGTTCTAAGCAATATCACCGTTACAGAGAGAGAAGTATTGAATTGTTTAGATAAACTGAAGGTAAATAAAACGCCTGGACCTGATACAATCTCGCCTAGAGTTCTAAAGGAAGCTAAGGATGAGCTCTCCAAACCACTGACATTACTATTCAATAAATCCTTGCAGTCTGGAACTATGCCTGATCAGTGGAAGATAGCCAACGTAACACCGATATTAAAAAAGGCAGCAAATCCCTACCCAGTAACTATCGTCCAATTAGCTTAACCTCAGTTGTATGTAAAATGCTAGAAACGGTCATAAGAGACCGACTCGTAAATCACTTAGAGGAAAATAACATACTTAAAGATACTCAACACGGCTTTCGTAAAAAACGTTCCTGTTTAACGAACCTCTTAGACTTCTTCCACGATATCCTCAACCTCTACGATGAGAGTAAAGCTGTAGATATTATATACCTTGATTTTCAAAAGTCCTTTGACAAAGTTCCCCACAAACATTTACTGCTAAAACTAAAAGCGCATGGAATACAAGACGGTGTGTTGAAATGGATAGAAAATTGGCTCAGCGACAGAAAGCAAAGAGTAGTCATAAACGGTAAGGCATCTAAATGGACCAATGTAAGTAGCGGGGTACCCCAGGGATCGGTACTAGGACCAATTATCTTTCTAATTTACATCAACGACATAGATGAGGGTCTCACCTGTACAATCTCAAAATTTGCTGACGATACAAAAATTGCAAATAGCGTACTCTCAAAAGATCAAGTTGACGATATGCAACACAATCTAGATAAATTGTCACATTGGGCCCAAATTTGGCAAATGAGTTTCAATGCGGATCAATGTAAAGTACTACATATCGGATACCTAAATGAGAAAGCAAACTATTCGATGAATGGCACTCAGCTTAAGAATGTAAACAGAGAAACCGATCTGGGAGTAACAATATCGAGTAACCTAAAACCGAGTCAACAATGTTCAGAAGTTGTTAAGAAGGCAAACAACATAATTGGCTTTATAGGCAGGTCATTTGAGCATAAATCCAAAGACGTTATCCTAACCCTTTACAATTCCTTAGTCCGCCCTCTTCTGGAATACTGCGTTCAATCCTGGTGCCCTTATTACCAAAAAGACATAAACAACCTAGAACGAGTTCAACGTAGAGTTACCAAAATGATACCTAGCCTAAAGAACAAACCATACGAAGAGCGTCTTAGAGAATTAAATCTATTTCCTTTAACCCAGCGCAGATTACTGACTTAATTCAAGTGTTCAAAATCATCAAAGGCATCGACAATATGAACTGTAGTAAGTACTTCACTATCGATCAATCTAATTACACGCGGGGAAACGGTTGCAAAATTATTGGTAAATCTTTTAACTCACACGAATCTAAGAATTTCTTCCTCAATCGAGTTGTCAACTTGTGGAATGGGCTTCCCTGAGACGTTATAGACTGCAGCACCGTTGATTCATTTAAACTCCGCCTAGACAAATATCTTTCATCAAACCCGCGACTGACTGCGTTTGTAAATGAATAACTTTATTTTATCCCCCCCTCAGTTACTAACCCATCTGTCCCCTACTAACTTTCTAATCCTGCCACGGACATTAGTTCCAGGGCAGTAGTTCCCTTTCCAATGTTCCCTTACCCACTCTAAACCACTGTTTGGACACTTGATCCTCAGTGTTTTGGAGGACAAGCAGCCTAGAAGAGTCACTAAATCTGTTGTTGCTTGATTTCCTTTGTACTCCTTTGTACCTTCTGTAAAAGCGCGAATCACCCAATATATGGCGCGATATGACGCCGTATCTTCAGATTGATGGATAATGGGCAAGTTAATGCAAATCCTCCACTCAAACCATGAAACACAGCTATGAAACTCTTATTTTCCTTGAAGAAAAAACAAAAAACATTTTAAATAAGGCCGATGTAGTCTTGTTGAATGTTACCGTTTTTTTTTTCTTTCACTCACAATTTTGTTTAGTCATTTTACAAGCTTGCATTAGTGTGGATTCCAGGTTAGGTTAGGGTAGGTTATAGGTTGTCAGGCTAGGTCAGTAACACTATATGCGTGGCTTAACATTGACAGGGTCGTTAATTAAGACAGGTTGTTAAGATAGTAAATGGGTTAATATACAGGAGACGCAACAACGTGTTTTTCAGGTATTTTTTTTGGAATTTTGATTTTGTTTTTGGTGTTTTAGTCGTATCTAGTGATGAAATTGAATGGGAATTAAGCATTTACCCATTATCCATCAATCTAAAGACACGCCCCCCCCGATAGTGGGGAGGGCTATGAAGATCAGGGAAATTGAGGGGTAAAAAGCGTATAGAACACTATAGAACACGATAATACACATTTGGGTCAATATTTACGAGTCACACCACATCTGGAATCTCATTTCTAATGGTAGTTTTGGGTTCCTATCATTCTATGTTTCATTACTATATACTTTTTATCCACCGGAAAATATATTTTTTTTATTTTTATTTTTAGTTTTATTTTTTTTATTTTTTTTTTAGCATTAACCTAACCTAAAAACCTAACCTAACCTAACCTAACCTAACCTAAATGTATTTGGGGGGTATTTGGGGGCTATTAGGTTAGGTTAGGTTAGGTTAGGTTAGGTTAGGTTTTTTGGTTAGGTTAATACTAGGCTTAAAAAAAAAAAAAAAAAAAAAAAAAGCCAAGAAAACAAATTATTTTCCGGTGGATAAAAAGTATATAGCAATGAAGCATAGAATGATAGGAACCCAAAACTACCGTTAAAAATGAGATCCCAGCTGTGGTGTGACTCGTAAATATTGACCCACATTTGTAACCCAAATTTGGCTCGGGTTTGTTCAATTTCCAGACCCATAAAACCGGATTTTTTGAAAACCCGAGCCAAGTTTTGACGAAACTTGGCTCGGATTTAACAAATGTAAAAATTAAAAAAACACAGTAACCTTGGTAAAATATTGGCTCGGGTTTTGTCAATTTCCAGACCCATAAAACCTGACTTTTTGAAAACCCGAGCCAAGTTTTGACGAAACTTGGCTCGGATTTAACTAATTTATAAATGAAAATAACACAGTAACCTTATTTACATGTTGGCTCGGGTTTTGTAAATTTCCATACCCATATAACCCGACATTTCGAAAACACGAGCCAAGGCTCGGATTTTACTAATGTTCATGTTAAAATTACACAGTAACCCTAATAAAATCTTTGTTTGGGTTTTCATAAGGTTAACATTACCCTAACCTAACTAAGTAAGAATGGGGTTAACATTAGCCTAACCTAACAACCTTACCTAACCTAACCTAGTAAGAATGGGGTTAACATTAGCCTAACCTAACAACCTTACCTAACCTAACCTAGTAAGAATGGGGTTAACATTAGCCTAACCTAACCTAGTAAGAATGGGGTTAACATTAGCCTAACCTAACAACCTTACCTAACCTAACCTAGTAAGAATGGGGTTAACATTAGCCTAACCTAACAACCTTACCTAACCTAACCTAGTAAGAATGGGGTTAACATTAGCCTAACCTAACAACCTTACCTAACCTAACCTAGTATTATTGGTGGGGGCTGCCGCCCCCACACCCCCGCTGGTTGGGTACTGGCTGAAAAACTTGTTGTTTTACAGTAGGCCTATGTATTTTATGTTATTTTTGTTCTCCCTTATAATACATTTCAGCTCTTAATGACATATATAGCAATGATGTATAGCCTATGCTCTACCGGACCTATTAGGCCTAAAAAGATCGATGGGCTAACTGTCGGTCCAAAACATCAGTATGGTAACCAACTAGCCCTTGCATGCCAGTTTAATCCTATGCGAAAAAATCTGTAACTTTATGTTACTTTGCGATGACCCATTAAGATTCCCTAGCTAGCTGTGGTCCGGCTCCTTTATGTTGTCCCAACCAACCAACTAACCTTAATGAACAGAGGAGGTACTGGGCTGCCTGGCTGGCCGCTGGAGGCTCGATCACCACTCATCTTGGTCAACAGCTGGTGGATTTTTGTTTCGAATTTTTCCATGTAAAACAAGTGTATGTGCATTTCAAAACCAGCTGTCCTCGTCAGCTGTATTTGGAACACTGGTTATTGCACTTTGGAGAGTTTACACTTATTGGAAGGCGAAAAGGTCTTAAGCAGCCTCAGTGTTTTTAAAGACGGTGGAAAAAGCTTTGATCGGCTCACACCCTCTACACAAGCTGGCCAGAGTCAAACTGACAGCTTATATCCTGGGCCACCTGTTTTCCAAATCATGGCATCACCTGATTGGTCGATAGACATCACGTGTCAGTGAACTCGAGTACTCTTGGCATGAATTAGGTAGGGTGATTACTTTGGCTACGACGCCACCAGTATAGTTCATTGCATTCGCCACCAGATGTCTCAGTTGTTGACTGACAGTCACGAAAAAGAAGTCTCCCAGATGAAGACGAAAAAGAAGAAGTGTAAACAAACCCTTAAAACGTAAATATCCATATAATATGTATTATGTTAGTTTCCCGGGAATGACACCTACATCAACAATTTGGAGAAAAATCGCTTAATCATATGCTATTGAGCTTAATTTTTAACCAATATTGTAGCGCCTCCTGTATATTGACCAGTAAAGGTATTCCAAACAATTAATCACACTCGCAAATAACTCAAATAACCTCTACAAGGTTCAGTGAAGAAAGAAACAAAACATTGCTAAAGAAAGGAGCTCTAACCTTCTAAAATCTAACCGAAATATCAATAATAATAATAATAATATTATGAGGCTTTAAATAATAATATTACGTGACATACCAATTATATGATGACAGATGAAGTTGTAGGTTGTCAGTAGGTGAGGCTGCTGCATGTTGATACCAGGCCTCGGGAACCAACCTATTAACATGTTTACAATTAGTGCCTTAGAATCGTACCCAAATAAGTTATTAAATAATAATAATACACTTTGTTAATATTCAATAGAAATCGTCGCCTTAATACATATACATTTATGGCCAATAATTTGTTATTACCCATATTACTTTATTTGTATATAATTTGCTTTAGAATAATTTAAGAATCTAAAACATGAACCTAATATAATCTTCCCTTTACGTACCGTACCGTACTGTAATAATAGGAAAATCATTAGGAAAAAACTAGTTTCTTCTGTGGATAAGTCTATAGCTAAATACAGAGATAGGTATGACTAATATGGAAAATATATCATTCACTCCATAAATATATGTTTTACTCATATCTTGTTGCATTTTGAAATTATGCAGCGCAGCTAAAAAAATATGGCTGCGATGATATTAATAAATAGTACCCCTCACCTACGTACCTCATTCCCATTTTCTTTGGGCCATGTCGTTCTCTATGATTCCCTCACTCTCCTGTGTTCTCTCTCTCTCGCTCTCGTTCTCTCTCTCTCTCGTTCTCGCTCTCGCTCTCGTTCTCGCTCTCGCTCTCTCTCTTGCTCTCGCTCTCTCTCTTGCTCTCGCGCTCTCTCGCTCTCTCTCTCTCTCTCCACATAAAGCCACGAATCCCAAATATTTACCTGCTCCAAATGTATCCTGCCAAACAGATGAACGACACACCTTCACTTCACCGACTCGACAGACACTGAATATTACGTCATTATAACACCCCCCCTCCCTTTCCCATCCACCTTACCCCCTCCCTTCCCCTCCATCTACCCCCTCCTTATGCCACCCCACCTTCCCCTCCATCTCCCCCTCTCCTTATCCCCCCATTCTCCTCATCTTCCCCCTCCTTACCTCCCCCCTTCCCCTCCATCTCCCATCCCCCATAATCCCCCCTTCACCTCCATCTCCCCCCTCCTTACCCCCTATCCCTTCCATCCCCCACCCCTCTCAACCCCTCCACCACCTCTCAGTCGGTCAACAAGGCACTCACAACCATAACACCGACCTGGCAACTCACATCAGGAGAGATAGAAAACGTGAGAAGGACCAACCATACATTACAAGGGACTGGAGTTCGCGAAAAGGGGCTGCAGTCCTGAGTCTATTCTTGACTTACAGTGTGCTGGTTTATTAATCCAGAAGGGTTAATAGCCTCTGAAGTCCTATTTTAACTAACCATACAGTACTGTACTGTACACTCTGAGACACAAATCTGGACCCACAATTAATCCTAGAAAAACATACGCAAACGACCGAGAAGTAAATAATGGATAGAGGGTTAATTGACAGGTTCGATTCAGATTGAGACTTGATGCATGTGTAGGATACTATATAAATTTCCTTCAGCAAAACCTAGAGTGGATATTATGAAGTTTGGACAGGACTTTTGAGAATGACTACGATAAACGAACTTTGTATCTCGAAAAATCTGAAAATTCATCGAACGCAAGCGAGGTAACCCCATGTATATGTATGAACACAGATGCCTCGGAGCTTCATTATACAGTACTGTATTGGTTCGAGCCAATAGAAATAACTACTCAACTACTGCGTATTAATTATAAAGCATAGTCATTCATTATAATACAAGGACCCCATGTGAAGGCGTCGACTAAAATGTATTATTTTTTGCTTAGTTAATTCAAATAGGATTTTAGATGCTATCAACCCTACTTGTGGGGGCAGAATAGGAGGGGGTGTAGAAGCAGGGTAGTACGGTAGTTACCCTACCCCCACTTTTACCTCTAAACTAAAATTCCACACCTCTTTCTCTTCTCTCTCTCTCTCTCTCTCTCTCTCTCATAAAATACAAAATACGTACAGTCAGAAACCGCAATTTCTGAGACACTTTGATAGGGCCCAGACATGTGGAGCGCATCGTTTCTGGACGACAGCCCATTTTAACTATCACAAGGCCGCATACCTATGAACACACGTTTCGAACCAATAGATGCTTCACTCAGTCTGCCATGTAAAATGATAATGCTGCTATGCTATGATCTGCATTCATTATATTTATGGATATACAAATGTCAAAAATAACTTTATTACATTACCTTACGTCTATCTATCTATCTATCTATATGCTCAGGCTCAATCCCCATTTTGGGGGTAGCCGACTCAAGACAGAGCAAGAACAGGGAAAACACAAAAACAACATAAAACAACAAATAAACACAGATAAAAAGCACAAACTCACACACATCCAAGTCACCCAGGAGAAGATCCAGAGACCAGGGTCACCAAGGTCGCTCCAGCACTCCCCCGGCCCCCGACCACCCGGAGAGGTTCCGATCTCGGCAGGCAGACATGCAGCGGAGCCAAAGCCACAAGCCCTCCCACCACACTTCCAGGCGCACCCTTCATATTAATCGTCTCCCCGGGCCAGGCGCCTCATGGACTATTATCTAGTCCAACTTGCGCCCGACCCCTTACTCCAAATGACCACGTGTTCACTCAACTATTCACAAGCATTTTCCATTCACTCCTGTCCACCACCACTTCCCCTGCCTGATCTATAGTCATTCCTCTATCATCCAAAGCCTTTCTTACAGTCTCTCCATCTCAATGGGGGTCTTCCTGCCCTTCTATCTCCCCTTGTACCTGACTCACATATTCTCTTTGTAAGCCTTTCATCTCCCATTCGTTCAACATGACCATACCAGCTCAGCACCCTTCTGTCCACTCTGGCTGACAAATGTTCCTGCTGCCCCACTCTCCTACGTATCTCTTCATTCCTCAATCTGTCTCTACGAGTAACTCCACACATACTCCTCAAGCAGCTCATCTCCATCACATCCAGCCCTCTTTTCTCCTTTTTCTTCAGAGCCCATGTCTCAGCCCCATACATCACTGTTGGCACAACAATTCCTTGATACAGTGCACATTTTACTTTCACTCCGAGATTTCTCGTCTTCCACATACTTCCCATTGCTCCGAAAACCTTCCTTCCTTCACACACTCTCTGTTTTACCTCCACTTCCATACCTCCACTCCTGCTTATCGTTCCTCCTAGATATTTAAAACACTCTACTTGTTCCAATATTTCCCCATCCAGCCTCACATCTAGATTCACCCTATGCTCTCCCCTATTACACACCATTACTTTACTTTTATTGACGTTCACCTTCAGTTTCCTCCTTCCACAAACCACACCAAACTCTTTGACTACCCGCTGCAGTTTCTCATCAGAATCCGCCACCAATGCTGTGTCATCAGTGAAGAGCAACTGATTCAACTCCCAATCTCTACCATTCTTCCCTACTAAACCCAATCCTCTTCCCATAGTTCTCCTTTTCACCTCCCTCACTACACCATCCATAAACATATTAAACAGCCATGGTGACATTACACAACCCTGTCGCAAACCTACCTTTACCTAAAACCATTCACTCAACTCGCCATTTCCTACTCTCACACATGCTCTGCTCCCTTCATAAAAACTCTTAACTGCTTCTAACAAATTTCCTCCTATTTCATAAATCCTTAACACCTTCCACATTGCTTCACGGTCCACACGATCATATGCTTTTTCCAAGTCCATAAATGCCCAAAATATCTCCTTATGCTTCTCTAAATACTTCTCGCATAACTGTCTTACTGCAAACATCTGATCCACGCACCCTCTTCCCCTCCTAAAACCGCACTGTTCTTCTCCTATTGCAACTTCTGTACACTTTATTATCCTCTCTATCAACACCCTGCCATACAGCTTTCCAACCACTGACAATAAACTAATACCTCTATAACTTGAACACTCCTGCCGATCTCCCTTCCCCTTGTACAACGGCACAATACATGCACTCTTCCAGTCTATTGGTACCATTGACACAGCAAAGCACACATTGAAAAGTCTCACCAACCAATCTATTATCACATCTCCACCCTTCTTTATACACTCCACAGCAATACCATCCAAACCTTCTGCTTTTCCCGCTCTCATTTGTTTCACTGCTTCTTTCACCTCATTTTCCTCAATCCTTTCATTCATTCCCTGCCACCTGGGTGGCCTGGGTAACCTATCTCCATCCACCTCTGCTTCAATCACTGCTTCCCTTCCATCTCTTGTATTTAACAAAGATTCAAAATACTCGGCATATCTTTTCCTCACTTCAACTGGTTCCACTAGTAATTCTCCATTTTCATTTTTCACTGACTCTTCCCTCTTTTGTCCTCCTTTCCTTACTTTATTTACCTCCTTCCTGAACATCTTCTTTCGTTCTTCAAAATTCTCACTCAACCTTTGACCCCACCTTTCGTTTGCATCTTTTTTCGCTTCTCTAATTTTCCGTTTTGCCTCTCTCCTTTTCTCCTTGTACCTCTCCCATACCTCAACACTACCATCCTGTAAAACCCTCTCAAAACACTGTCTCTTCTCCTCAACTGCCTTTCTCACCGTATCATTCCACCACTCGCTTCCCTTCCTGATACCTCTGCCTCCTACTTTCCTTTTGCCGCATACTACCTCTGCACTTACGTAATGGGGTAAATGGGGATGCGTTCTGGGGCCAGCCAAAACCCAAACCCAAACACCTAAAAACCTATAATAATATCGTAAATTGGGGCATCGGATAGTGAGGGAGACACCTGTACTGTACAACCAAATTCTATCTATCTATTACATCTATCAATCTGACACCCTGCTTCCAGAGTAAAGCCGGTATCACACGAGTGCTTTTTCACTGAACATTTATCCTCAACACTGGTCTGGCAGCTTATGTGGTCAACATATATATAATTTTGGTTGCCTAAATTCATCTATCATCAGTCTAGTTTCCGATACCAGTGCAAAATATTCCAAAAATGTTGCCGGAAAAATTTAGATCATTGAATGTTGACTGTAAAAGCTCTCGTGTGATACCGGCTTAAGCGCCTCAAAAGGTCTGTCCATGGTATAAACTGCCCCCAGGCTCCCAGACATGCCTCCACAGTACCACCTCCACTAAGTGAATTATGAAAGGATGTAGTATTTTCTGTTTATTTTCTGTAATATGCCCCCTGCTGGCAATATATATGATGGTGACAATAAGTCATGGGGGGTTGAGGGGAGGTAACGCCCCCCCTCAACCTATTAGTGTATCCCACGGCAGTCAAAATAGACGTGAACTTGATTGCGAGCGTGTGACTAGTGTAAACAAGGTGGGTGATACGCCCGAATACTACATCCTTACCGTGGATTATGACCCACAGCACTGAAGAACCAGCCTCAGAACAGTCCCGCACCCATCGCCGGTACAGAAGGGGTTAATTTAATGTAAAACTTGCAAAATACTGTAATAATATGAAAATAAAGATTACTGGTACCTGGAGGCGATTTCTTCTTAATCTGATAAAAGTTGGTGTCAGCATTGTCCTCGGCCTTCCTCTTCAGTGCCGCCGCCGATGAAGCTGCCCGGATCGCTGCTGCCCCTGTTCACAAATAACAACATTAACATTCTATCTATCTACTCAGGCGCATACCCCACTGTCTTCGTGGTGCAATGCATAAGTGTGTTGATTTTCGGTGTGAGCGTCCTGGGTTCGAATCCCCGGACTGCCACATGTGTTTGTTAATTTCATTAATCGAGTTTAGGAGTAAAGTTGGTTAGTGGAGAGAACATACTAAATAATAGGGCTCCTGATTGTGTAAGCAAGCGCCTGAATGACATAAAATGTTTGCAGCAAAAAACTAGAAGAAAAGAGCTTCAAAATTACACAAGACCCCTCTTCAAAATATAGTACCTACACTCATCCCTCCATTATCGCTGCTTTTTGGTTATAGCGTTTTACTGTTATCGCGCATACCCCAAAAAAACCCAACTATTTTGTTACCGCGGGTCCTAGTCCTAGAGCTGTTATCGCGGTCCCTCATTGCCGGGAAAACTCGAAAATCACGCCTGCAGCCTGTCTACGTCACCGCCAATAGTTGTTGTTGTTGTTGTTGTTGTTCCCCAGACTGCCTGGCCGAACAGCCCCAAGGCCCCGAGCAAGGCCAAGGCCATAACCGAGCGCCCCCACAGAACCCTCCCTGCCTACCACAATAAAGTCTGGGTAACCGAAGACACTCCATGGTGGGGAGCTGAGGAGGGTGCGGAAATGCCCGGGAAACCAAAGTCCCACCCAGGGCCCTGTGCCCCTCGGCAATTATGAAAAGAAAGTTGAGGGGCAAAGGCAAAATGTGATGCTTTGGCTTCCAATCTTGGTAGATTGGGAGGTCAATCCACGGAAGAGACGCCGTCGCTTGAGATCTAGAAAATATATAAGTAAAAGGAACAGTCAGAGTAAGCTATGGGTATGGCAGAGATTGCTCAGTTCTCACTCTGATAGACCAGCCCATCACCACATGACTAGAACCCAATCCTCTCAACATCAGCTAGGAAAGGCCCTAGAAAGCCGCCAATCGTGGGGTGATTCAGCAGCTGATTGGCTTTTTTTTTTTTTTTTTTTTTTTTTTTTTTTTTTCTATATTCCAACTTACTTCCTCTCGGGCATAGGCTGAGAGCCTTAACATTCACCGCTTTACAATGAACAGTGAAGCCCGTGAGGTCTTGTTCCAGTCTAGGGAGTGAGACATGTGAAGCACGTAGAGTACAACGAGCACCTGCCATCTTGCCTTCACATGAGGCACGGTGCTCACTCATGGCCCGAAACGACCCCATCTCTGAAGCCACCTCGTTCCCGTGCTTCACTGTCTCACCCCCTACACTCGGACTCTCACACTTACACACACACAACGCCACCTGTTGAGCAGATAACTTGGCAGGCATGGCGTTAGAGCGAGGTGGGGCTCTTATGGGCTGTTTTTTCCGTTCTTATATTTATTCATCATGTTGTATCATCATAAAGTGGAGCAAAAATAATGAAAGACTCGACATCGAACTATAAAACACAAACAAACAAGTTAACTGAACTCCAAGAAACTACCATTGTCAAGGTGAATCCGGTGAATACAATTTATTTTTCAACATAAGTAATTAAGTTTTGTTATCGCGATTCTCGTTATCGCAGCCTGCTAACGGCACCAATTAGGCGCGATAACGGAGGGATGAGTGTACCTCTGAACCAAGAGGTACGGCCGTCTACCGAGTGGTAGACGGTTCCTTATCCTTGTGCCTGGCAAATACCGAGCCCACGGATATCGAGTCGTCATCCTCTTCTTCCTTCTGGGTAAAACTTCCCAGCTTCGTGATCTTAGAAGTCGAAGCATCGGCAGAACCAACATCCTGTAATTAAAATATAAAACTTGCAAAACAAACCAAAACCACCAGAAGCAACATCCTGTAATTAAAACATAAGCTTGCGAAACAAAGAAACCAAATGGATAAGAAACACCATATGAGGAGGAGCACTTTATTGAAAACGTTTGGCAGATAGCTTCATCAGGTCACTAAAGCCGGAGTCACACGAGCCCTTTTTCGAGCAATTTTACGGGCAATTATTGTCTGGAAGCTTATAAAATTACACTTTACCAGAATTCAGCCGTCGAACATAATCTATCTTAAGTCTAGTTACCGATGCCAGTGCCAAAATGTCCCAAAATTATACCAGAAAAAACTTGCTCATGGAAAATTGACGGAAAAAACGCTCGTGTGACAGCGGCTTAACGGTTGTCAATAAAGTGCTCTTCCTCAGATGGTGTTCTTTATCCAATATGTCTATTTTTCAAGTACCGCTCAACAAAGAAACCAAAATAGGAACCGCGCAATATAAGGACGAAAGAATTGATCAACATCACTACCACAGGCCGTAGCGGTGTTGGTAGACTGTTGGTAGACTCGCAGTTGGTGGACTGGCCTACAAACTGTGAGGTTGATGGTTGTAGTCTATGTAGGAATAGGTTTTTACACCATACCCGAAAGAGGATTTATGGAGCTCCGATCTTACTCTCAACCATCTTAATAATTTTACCAACACACCTAAACTTCGTTAAATGCTGAAATAGCCTCCCAGAAAATATGCCCTGGCCGAGAATTGAACTCGGGACCCTTGGGTTATGAGGCGAATACTCTGCCAGTTACACCAAGAAAGATATCTCACTTGGCCTGGTCGGCTCAAGTTATTCCCGCATCTGGGTCTGTTTAGGCTAACCTATTTTTACTGACTTTACATCTGGGACCAACCAGTGTATCTTATTGACAGACACCAGTGATGTTGGTGGATGGTGGTAGTGTAGCAATCTGTGGTAACTGTTTACTGAAGTCCCTCAACCATCCAACCACCCTACCCCAGCTCTTAGGCAAGGAGTGCATGGTGGTAAAAAACCTATAACTGAGTGGATATAACACAGAAGATTTTAGATTAAATTATAATGTAAAACTTGCAAAAGAAACCGAGTATAGTTAAGGCTGGTTTAGGGAAGGATGTAGTATCCGGGCGTACGGTCATCATGTTTACATAGGTAGATCGCTAGCGGTTAAGTTCCCATCTATTTTGACGGCTAGTTTTTCTGTTATTTGCCCCCTGCTGGCAATATACAGTACTCGTATATGATGATGACAATAAGTCATGGGGGGTGGCAGTCAAAATAGACGGGAAAATGATCGCGAGCGTCCACGTAGTGTAAATAAGGCCCTACTTTATGACAAAATAGCCAACTTACTTGTCCCGGAGCTCTAACAGTGATGAAGGACAGGCCGTATTGGATTTTCTTGTTAAAGGGTTGAGTGCAGATCACCTTGACCCGATCCCACTTCTGCTCGGCCACCTTCTTGTTCAGCTTGTCCGAGCCAAACATCCGCACCTGGTTCTGGTTGGTTTCGTTTCGCGAGTCGCCGGGTGACATGAATGAAGATGCCACCAGAAGAACCTGAGGGAATAATTCAATAAATGGCTTATAATGGAAAACTTGCAAAATAAACAAACCAAAACATGGACGACATAATATATAGACAAAAGAATATCAATCGCGGTCATGAGTTGATTAGAACGTATGGGAAGCAGCGAGAGAATGACTAAGAGGGTGTACGAGAGTGAGGTGGAAGGACAGAGAGGGAGAGGTAGACCGAGAGAGAGGTGGAAGGATGGAGTTAAGAAGTACTGTATATGAACGACGATGCCACCAAAAGAACCTTAAATAATATGGAAGTTGAAAAGTTTATTGAGACAGGAACGTATGGGAAGCGAGAGAATGACTAAGAGGGTGTACGAGAGTGAGGAAGGGGTAGACCGAGAGAGAGGTGGAAGGATAGAGTTAAGAAGCATATGAACGAAGATGCCACCAGAAGAACCTGAGGAAGTATGGAAGTCCAAGAATTAATTGGAACGTGTTTGACTGTACAGTAATAAAATAGTGTCATCCAAAACTAATCCTTTCTTTTATTGCCATTCCTTTAACGTATGGGAAGCGAGAGAATGACTAAGAGAGTGTATGAGAATGAGGTGGAAGGACAGAGAGGGAGAGGTAAACCGAGAGAGAGGTGGAAGGATGGAGTTAAGAAGTACCGGTATATGGGAAGCAGCGAGAGAATGACCAAGAGAGTGTACGAGAGTGAGGTGGAAGGAGAGAGGAGAGGTAAACTGAGAGAGAGGTGGAAGGATGGAGTTAAGAAGTACCGGTATATGGGAAGCAGCGAGAGAATGACCAAGAGAGTGTACGAGAGTGAGGTGGAAGGACAGAGAGGGAGAGGTAAACTGAGAGAGAGGTGGAAGGATGGAGTGGAAGAAATATATGCGTGAATGCGGTGCTGGATGGGAGGAGGGACGTCGGACTGACTGGGGACAGAGGTGCATAGGGGCCGCTTCGTTTGTGGTTCTGGTTGATTTTGTTTCGCGAGTCGCCGGGTGACATGAACCTGAAAACTGAGAACCCGAGGGACTATGTTTTAGTCAGTCTTATTTAACCCGTCCAGCACCAGTGACGTATTTTTCATTTTATTCTGGCAACTATTAGACGATTTTATTCAGCTTAGGAAGGACCTCTAGCAATAATAAGACTTCAAAACTATCTCAACCAACCTAATTAACTACCACAGATCCTTCCCAAGCTGCATAATATTGTCTAAATATAGCTAGAATATAATATGAAACACGTGGCTGGTACTCAAAGGGTTAATCTGTTGCTAAATTGAATCCATTAGCAACAAATTATATATACAGAATAATTTATTTTCTTATTTTTTACCAGACGCCGTAATTCCCGAGAAGGGGTGGCCATGAACATTAGGCGTTTGTCAGGAATCGCTAGGTCACTTTGCCCGTGCTTGACATATACAGTACCAATATAATTTTGACAGTGCGGCCTCGATCCGCCGACCCTTTGATCAGCAGCCGACGCTCTACTGACTAGGGTATGCCAAGGCTCGCGACTAATAAATAAAGTGTAATAATGAGTAACTTAAAACGAGACGACAAGTGAAGAGCCCCTGTAAACTGACCTGATAGTCCGACCCCCGTTCCCTGCCCACCAGGAC
This sequence comes from Paralithodes platypus, assembly GCA_032716605.1. NCBI lineage: Eukaryota > Metazoa > Arthropoda > Malacostraca > Decapoda > Lithodidae > Paralithodes > Paralithodes platypus. The sequence goes on along the minus strand of CM064510.1, from coordinate 16,860,966 downwards.
CTCAATAAAGGCCGCACCATCATTCCCGATGTCCACCTTCTTCCTCAGGTTAAGCCCCCATTAGTTTTCGGATTTTAAGACGTTTGCCCCGTTAGTTTGTAGATTTTAATACCTTTCGTCCCATTTCTATGTCAATATCAAGACCTTTCGTGCCATTTAGGTGTTGATTTTTTCCTGGTGAGCAGTAGCAAGCCTATAATTTTGAGAGAAAATGTACATTTTTCTATCGAAAAATGTACAAATTTATCTTGAAGGGGGGTCTAGGGAGTGTTTTTTTAAAGCTTGATGAAGGTCTAGCGAGGAAACTAAAAAATAAATGAATACCGGTATATAAATAAATAGAGCCAACAAAATAATTCGTGTCCCCTTAAAAAGACTGACCTGATAGTCCGACACCCCTTCCCTGCCCACGAGGACCTCGATGAACGCCGCACCATCATTCCCGATGTCCACGGAACTGATGGACGTGAGGCGTTCCATCTTGAGAGTCACCGTAGCTTGCTTTTCCGAAGATCCCACGGCGCACTTCCATTTCCGGAATCTGTCTGGCCGCAGTAAGTTGTCGGCCGGGTTGTTCTGTTGGAAGAGATTAAAACTTCAAAATACCGTACGGTACCGGTATATTAAACAGTGTATAAGATGTCTAATAAAACAATGCATATAAGAAAAATAGATTATAGAAAGTATACAATACATTTCATTATATATTTAAAAACAGGCAAGATAAACAATGATAGGCTAGGCTAGATGGTAAAGGTCTATAATTGCACCTATACGAGCTAAACAAATTATTATTGTATTTAACAGGAAGGTATGATGAGGTAAGTGATGTGGTATAGGTGGCAATATGCCGAAATGGATTATACCCCCCCCCCCCACCCCCTTACGTTAGGCTAGGTAAGGTTAGGTAAGGTTGTTGTTAGGTTAGGTTAGGTTAGGTTAGGTTCATGTCTCTCTGAAACAATGTAAAATCCGTGTCACATCTAGATTGATAGACTTTTGTCAGAGGGGGCGGAATGCCCTTATAATCCATTTCCGCATATTGCCACCTATAGGCTACCACATCACTTACCTCGTCGTACCTTCCTGTTAAATACAATAATATATTTTTTAGCTCGTCTATCTATCTATCTATTGCCGGACGCCTTACTCCCCTTACGAGGGTGGCCCATACACAAAATGCCCCAAGCGGACCTATTCCCTGTGAGAGGGACAACCCGAGCCAGTTTAGTGAAGGACTTACAGGATTGACCACTCAATTTAGGATCCGTCCGACTCCGAGGCCCTCTGTGTATCTTGTTAGCACTATTTTTCTACAGTGGTGTTCGGCTAATCCATCCACTAACCTGCCTTACCCTTAGGTAAGCAGTACGGATTTGTATCAGGTTTACTCCCCTAGACAGGTTGCCAACCAAGGCTGACGAGTCCCATTCACCCGGATTTGTATAAGGTTGTTGTATAGGCCTAGCCTATATCTCAATAATTTGGTAATGTTACAATATATTTTTACATTTTACATTCATAAATAGTCCACTAATATACTAGGTTAGGTTAGGTTAGGTTTTGGTTAGGTTAGGTTAAATATATTGTCCAACGTTTCTTAGTAGGCCTAAATAGGCATCTGAAAAACAGTTCCTCCCGCTACACAGGATCTTACCTAACATTTTACTATAAATAAAGCATCTACAATCGACTTGCCGGGTCTAGCAGTCCTCGAGTTAATAATGATGGGAAAGATGTAGAATCCGGGCGTACTGTGTAACTGTCGTCTTGTTTACATAGGTCGTGCGCTCATGGTTAAGGGGGGCAAAGCCCCCCTTAACCTATTATTGCATCCGATTATTCCGATAGCTGGTAACAATACAATGGTAGGATGTAGTGAGAGGGCGTACCGCCATCTTTATTTACATTACGCGTAGTGGCGTCGGACCTTTCCCATCATGTTCCCGTCTATTTTAACCTAACCTAACCTAGTATTCATGTAGTAATGACAGGGGGCAAATAGCAGAAAATATAGCGTCGAAATAGACGGCAACGTAAGTGCGACCGTGTCGATCGCCCTATGTAAACATTGACGACCGTACGCCCGAACTCTACATCCATCCCCAATACAAATTATCTAACATCTGGCCGTAGGATAAAATAATGGGTAGAGGCCCTTGAGGGGGCATCATGATCATTGCTCAGTTCAGTTCAGTCAGTGACAGGAGGAGGTTGTGTTAATTTGAGTTCCTGCCCGGACCACCTGCTCGTGACCCAGTGACCATACGCACCTACCTGTGTTTGGAGGCAGTGCACTCGTGTATATATAAAAGTGTTTTAGCTCAGTTTTTAGCTGTTAGTTGACTTATTTGTTTTTGTTTTCTGTACTTAGTTGTTTGCTCCTCGCTAAGCCTTTTGGGATCATGTCAGGTATGGAGTGCGAGTCCTTTACTGAACTGCATCATCTTATTCTCCAGGTAAGGGAAGAGATGGTTGTGGTGAAGGAAGAGGTCTTGGCTCTAAGGGAGGTTAATGTTAAACTTCAGAGGGAAGTGGATTTGATTAAAGACGAAAATCTAGCTTTCAAGCTTAGCCAAGAGGAAATTAAGTCGAGTAAGGGGAAAAGGGAGGAAGTTGATGAAATATTGTATTCATGGCAGGTTGTTTAAAATACGGGTGGGAAAGTCACACTCAAGAAGCAGGATAGTAGAATAGGTATGAGTGTGACAAATACATTCTCTCCTTTGCGAGACGAATGTGAGGGAAAAGATAGTCAGGATAAGGGAGGGTTAGCCGAAGTGCCTGCCGCCGACTCAGCTCCAACCGCTGACGCTGTGCTACCTACCACCACCACCACCCCCACCACCACCACCACCAAGGGAGCTTCTGCCACCACCGGGGGTTCTCCAACTGCAGCTGCTGGATCCTCCCGAGGGAAAGGTAAGTCTGTGTCCCGAGAAGGTAAGTCTGTGTCGATTGTGGGCGACTCCATGGTAAGACATTTAGTTAGGGCTACCCGCACTAAACTTAGGAAGGTTGTGTGTCTGCCTGGCCATGGAGTTGGGAGGGTTTTAGAGAAGATGGACCACATCTTGGAAGATAGTGGAGATAACCCCATTATCTGTCTCAGTGCCGGGAGTAACGATGTTGGTATGGGTAGAAGTGAGGAACTGCTGCAGCAGTATCGGGATGTGTTAGATAAGGTTAGGATGAAGGGAGGGATCCCTGTAGTACATTGTATCCTACCCAGAAGAGGAGTTCCCAAGGAATGGACATCCAGGGCGATTGGTGTCAATTGCCGTTTGGAGAAATATTGCAAAGAAAAAGCAATACCATTCATTGATAACTGGGATAGTTTCTATGGGAGAGATGGGATGTACGCAAGGGATGGGGTTCATCTTTCACGATTAGGGGTTTCTACATTAGCTAGTTCTTTAGATAGGGTGGTTGTGGGGTTTTGAACAGAAATATTGAGTGTAAATGAGAGGTTAAATGGAACAATTTTAGCGTCAGGCGAAAGCGATAAGGATATTCAGTCTCATGCTAAAAATGATGACTATATTGCAAATGATAGTAGTGATGGTGCAACGGAAGATGGAAATGTCGTTAGAAATAAAGGTAAATTAGGTATACAGAAAAGAAGTAAATTGAGAGTATATTACACAAACTGTAGGAGTCTATGTAACAAAATGAACGAACTTAGAGCCCTTGTTAGCAAAGAAAATATAGACATAATAGCACTAACTGAAACGTGGATTAATACAGAAACCAGGCATTTTTTAGCAGAATTTGATATACCAGGATATAGTTTGTTTAAATATGACCGAACAAGTAAGAGGGGTGGCGGTATAGCAGTGTTTGTCAGGAGTACATTAAAAAGCTGTATTAAATCAGGTATTAGACTAAATAACGATAATGAAAGTGTTTGGGTAGAGGTAAACGAAGGTAGTGAGACCATAGTTATTGGAGTTATGTATAGACCGCCAAATATGAGTAGAAATGACGGAACGTCATTATGGGAGGAAATTAAAATGGCATCAAGATTTAGCAATGTGTGCATTATGGGGGATTTTAATTTTCCGAATATAGATTGGCAGCATCAAATAGGAGACTCTGATTCTGAGGAGTTTATAGAGGTAGTACAAGATAGTTTTTTATTTCAATTCATAGATACGCCGACTAGAGGTAATAATATTCTCGATTTAGTTTTCAGTAACAATGAACATATGGTAAATAATGTAGAGATAGGGGACCACCTAGGAAATAGTGACCACAATTCTGTGTATTTTAATATACAATGGAAAGGTAATACCAGAGAGAATACAACATTAATACCTGACTTCAGAAAAGCCAATTATGGTGGGTTAAGAAGAGCCCTATTAGCTGACCCTATGGTCAAAAAATTAAGTCGATCCAGGTGTCCAAATGAGTGTACCCCTTCTAAGGCACCTGTCATCTTAAGTCAGGAAGAGACGTCAACCTTGGTAGATACATACGATAATTTTATCGAGTCAGTATTCAATGCACAAAATAAATACATCCCCAAAAGAAAATTTAGATCAACACAGAACCAACCAAAATGGATGAATAATAGACTATTAGATCTTCTAGGACAAAAGAGAGGAATATATAGAAAAATTAGGAAAGGCGAAAATTCACCTACTTGCTTACTATCAGAATCTATCAAGACAGGTAAAAAAGGATATTAGGAAAGAAAACAGAAATTATGAAATTAAGGTTGCCAATCACTCAAAAAATAATCCTAAAGCTTTTTACCAACTATATAAATCCAAGGTTAGAGATGTAATTGGTCCCCTTAAAACTTCGATAGGAGAAATGACAGAAAATGATTTAGAAATGTGCAGTACATTAAATAGTCAATTTCTTTCCGTTTTCACTAATGAAAATTTGGCACAGTTTCCAGAAGTCCGTAAGGTATATAGCGATAGTATAGAAAATAGGTTAAATACGATTACTATAAGTAGAAATGATGTGCTTAAGGAAATTGACAGACTGAAACCTCATAAATCGCCTGGTCCTGATGAGGTATATGCTAGAGTATTAAAAGAATGTAGGGATGAGTTAAGTTACCCATTAACATTTTTATTTAACAAGTCATTGGAGACAGGTATAGTTCCAGAAGCTTGGAAGCTTGCAAACGTAGTTCCGATCTTCAAAACAGGTGATAAATCAATAGCATCCAATTACCGTCCCATTAGTCTTACATCAATCATAGGAAAGCTACTAGAGTCAATTATTGCTAGTAAAATTAGAAACCACTTAGATACATTTAATTTAATAAATTCTTCTCAGCATGGATTCACTCAGGGACGTTCTTGCCTTACTAATTTGCTTAGCTTTTTCTCAGAGGTATATGAAGCAGTAGATAATGACAAGTCATATGATATAATATATTTAGATTTCAGTAAAGCTTTCGACAGAGTCCCCCATGAGAGATTGATGAGAAAGGTTGAGGCGCATGGAATAGGTGAGGCGTTGTTGGGATGGATTAGGTCATGGCTAATTGGTAGGAAGCAGAGAGTCAGCATAAATGGTAAGAAGTCAGAATTGGGAGCAGTCAAAAGTGATGTCCCCCAGGGATCTGTATTAGGTCCTCTGTTGTTTGTTATATACATAAATGACCTTGATTTAGGTATAACTAGTAGGATAAGTAAATTTGCAGACGATACCAAAATGGGGAGAACAATTGATTCAGATAGAGATATAGAGTGCCTCCAAAGGGATCTAGATACCTTACACTAATGGTCAGTAAATTGGCAGATGAAGTTTAACATTGACAAATGTAAGGTATTAAAGATAGGGAAGATGCATACAAATGTTAAATATAAACTAACTAATATGGAATTAGAAAACTCGAATTGTGAGAAAGATCTAGGTGTGTTTGTTAGCAATGATTTGAAGCCTAGACAACAGTGTATAAGCGTTCGAAACAAGGCAAACAGGATTCTCGGGTTCATCTCTAGGAGTGTGAGTAACAGAACTGCTGATGTTATCTTAAAACTTTACTTGTCATTAGTGAGACCCCATATGGATTATGCTGTTCAATTTTGGTGTCCTTATTACAGAATGGACATAGATTCATTGGAGAGAGTACAACGTAGAATGACAAAAATGATCCATAATATTAGAAATATTCCGTATAAAGAAAGGTTGAAGAAATTAGGCTTACATTCATTAGAGAGACGCAGAGTTAGAGGGGATATGATAGAGGTGTTCAAGTGGGTTAGTGGGATTAACAAAGGGGACATGACAAATGTACTAAAGCTCAGTGATAGCGAAAGAACTCGTGCCAATGGTTTCAAATTAGATAAATTTCGTTTCAGAAAACATATAGGCAAATATTGGTTTGGTAACAGAGTTGTAGATGGGTGGAATGGACTACCAAGTGCTATAGTGGGATTAAAAACTATAGGGAGCTTTAAGATAAAATTGGATAAGCATAATTATGGACGAGAAGGGTTGGCTGTGAAGGGGAATCAGCAGGGTTGGGCCAATCAGCGCTCTGCAGACCCCGTAATCCTGCGTTAATCTCTAACCGTTTTGGTAAGATGATCCTCAGGGTATTAGAGTGTTCAGCCTATAATTGGGCTTTGTAATTGGGGTTGTGTGAGACAGGGATCTGCCTTGCTTAGGCCAATCGACTTTCTGCAGACTCCCATTTTCTTATGTTCTTATGGGCCTATTATCCTATATATTATACGCGAATGTTAGTATGTTACGGAATGTAACTGCGAGCATGCAACTAGGTTAGGCTATGTAAACAAAGCAGACACAACTCTTACCCATTATTTCTGCAGAAAATAATAGGCTAGGGGCCTAGGAAGCTAGGCCTGTTTGTTGAAGTTGCAGTCACCACTCAGTCCACTCCTTTGGCCAAATCTGAACCTCATATACCACACGGCCCGGCCAACATAGGAGCTGGGTTAAACTCGATCATTGACCAAATCCAGTACCTCAAAATCGGAGGAGTAGCCTAAGTAACGCCAAATAGGCCTACGCTACGCCATACGCAAGGGTTGTGGCACAGTGGCAGCAGCATTTGACCCCCTCACTAACCCACCAACACCCGCCATACTTAACGGGTCTTCACTAGAAAATGACAGCACTTCTGTAAATCTAATGGCTGGCATTGTCTTGGCTTATGTGGTCTGTTTAACGACTGAAATTCCAGCCCAAACAGGCCGCGTCTGAGTTTTGACTTTTGAGGCTATTTAAAGGGCTGTTTAAAGGGGGTGAGCTGGGAGTCAAAATCCAATAAACCCTGCTTAAGACAAGTTTCATATACGTCCAAATCGGTTCCATGTCATCTCAACCAGTAGACCATTTCAACCAGTAGCTCTCAACCAGTGCCAAATTAACCCAGACCAACCAAACCAGTGCCAAAATATAGTACTAACCTAACCTAACCGTATTGGTTGATTTGGTACTGGTTGAGAGCTACTGGTTGAAATGGTCTACTGGTTGAGTTGACCGGTCACCGTCCAAATCATGTACAATATTATTTTCACTCCCAACGCCAAACACCTCCCAATGAAATTAATGAAAGCATGTGATCCTCCTGGAATACGAGCTTGGGTTGCCACATACAGATCTTGGGAAGGATGTAGTATCCGGGCGTACGGTCGCCATGTTTAGGCCTACATACGTTTACAAACGTTCCAGTCTAATTTTTTCTGTTATTTGCTCCCTGCTGGCAATGTATATGATGATGATAATAAGTCATGGGGGTGTGAGGGGGGGCACAGATCCCCTCACCCTATTATTGTACCCCACGGCAGTCAAACTAGACGGGAACATGATATCGAGCGTGCGAGTGGTGTAAACATGGCGGGTGGTACGCCCGAATACTACATCCTTACCCAGATCTTAAACACACCATTAGTACACCATCAAGACCGTTCCACATATATGGACAAAGTACTACTTTACCATAGGCCCAGTGAACGGTTCCTAAAGAGTCTTTCAATATTATTGATGGTTGATATCGTGGAGTTGAAATGTTGAATGGCATTTAAAGTACAGTCGCGCTAATAAGTGATGTCTCGGCACCAAGTATGTTTTGATCAATAATTGGTTGATCAATATCTAAGCTTCATTTCTTCATGTCGAGTGAAATATACACACATGTTCCTACAAACACTTTATCACAAAACAAACCCCAAAAAACTCTACAAAACACTAAACAGCATCACACCTTCCAACAGCAACACAACACAATCACATGCTGCAATCACAACAACAGACTCTACTCCTTCATGTAAACAACAAGCAAACACTCATCAATCACTTTTCACATGTCAGCCACCTAAAACCTCACAAAGACGACCGACGTGTCATCCGACGTAAGAGACAATTCCCCACAGACCCTGACTATACACCCTTCACCAATCACCAGACAAAGCATATCATCAACAATCTCAAGCACTCCCCCGCCTGTGGCCTAGACAACATAAGCAACATACACCTCAGACACCTGGGACCACAAGGCATACAAGCACTCACTAACATATCAAACTACAACACAATACCAGACATTTGGAAGCATGGTATCATCATCACATTCCCCAAACCCATCAAAGACCCCACGCTACCCTCCTCGCACCGTCCCATCACACTCCTTTGCTCCCCCTCCAAAGTCATGGAACGTCTAGTATTACAACTAATTACACCTTACCTACCCCTAGCTCCAACACAACATGGCTTTAGGCCACTACACTCCACAAACACTCTTCTCACAGACCTTACACAGAGATTTCGATGGCATCAACTCAGCTAGACCACCACACAGATCACTATTAGCCACACTCGACATTAGTAAAGCCTTCGATGCCATCCCCCGCCACAACCTAACAAACAAAATCTACAACGCAAACATGCACAACAACACAAAAAGGTGGCTGGCCAACTTCCTAGCAGGCAGATGTGCACATGTATCTTTTGCCGGTCAGTCATCTAAAATCAGAAACTTTCCAAACGGAGTCCCACAAGGATCCGTCCTATCGCCCGCACTCTTCAATCTGTACATGCACGATATAACTACACCCAATACTCCCCAAATAAACTTAGCCTCCTATGCAGATGACATAACACTCACATGTACACACCATGACCCAAAAAGAGCAACAGATCTCCTTCAACCCTATCTCAACACACTACATGGCTGGTGCACTACAAACAGACTTAATCTAGCCCCAGCCAAATCCACCGCAACCCTGCTCACAAGTTGGACAGAACACGAATACATCCCTCAACTCACCATAAACAACACCCCCCTAACACATGCACACACACCCAAAATCCTAGGAGTAACATATGATACTCATATGACATTCAAACAGCACACTACAAACATTAAAAAGAAACTGACACCCAGACTTAACGCCCTCAGGTCACTAAGTCTTGCTCACACAAAATTTGGACACAACAAAGAAACTACCACCACAGTATATAAACAATACATAAGATCAGTGATGGAATACGCAAGCCAAGCCTGGGCTTCTAACCTAGCTGAAACATATCATAAGACCTTACAGACTATTCAAAACAAAACCCTGAAGATCATTACAGGCTGCACAGCTACTTCACCCACAGATTACCTACATCAAGAAACCAAAATCCTCAAAGTCAAAGACCATCTGGACATTAGAGGCACTCAATTCCTGGCAGCAGCCTCCACGAACCAAGACCACCCACTAAACTACATGGCAACACACCCACAGACACCAAGAAATATCAAAACAACACCCAGCACACGGTATCACACACAATTATTGGCCTCTCTCCCTCCCTGCCCACCCCGAACCAACTTCCAAAAGCACATCCATACTCATATCTCTCACCGATCCATCCACTCACTCACAGACAACACGCAGCTGCATGCATGACCTCCCGAAATCCATCCTTCTGAATCCTCCCGAGGACAGAGTCCACCTGGCCAGGCTGAGATGCGGACACCATCCAGCTCTCCTGAGCTATCAGAAGAGACTGGATGACTCCGTTGTCGACGCCTGCCTGGGATGTAACACAGCACCCCATACCATTAAACACATCATAGAAGACTGCATTTCACACGACCACTTACGCCAACAACACAATCTACACTCAATGAGAGCTCTGTGGGAAAGCCCGATCGTGGCCATGGCCTTTCTCAGGGACTCGGGGTTGTTCGGCCAGGCAGCTTAGGGAACAACAACATTTGACAGACATTAATACAGCACAGAGCAAGCCAAACGTAATGACAGCTGGGACAGGACTTATTAGTGTGACCGTAAACCTCAGACGTCCTAATGTGGTAAAATCAGATTTGAAGAGGCAGAGTAATAACTTCAACAAGACTTTCATATTATCACCAGCCCACCAATTAACTTACAAATAAACCCATTACTAATGTCAATTATACTAATGAATAGATGTGGTACTCCAAGGATACGAACCTAGAATACTCTCATAGAAATTCAGTGCACTAACCATTAAGAATGGAATGAGGGGAGGGGAAGGGGGGGCGGTTAATTTGAATCATTTGATGGCTATAGTCTACTTAACATCCAGCTAGGTGAAGCAGTGATGTATTAAAGAAAGGCAACAAGGAGGGAATTCAAGCTCCTCAGAGGCAAATGTAACAGAGGTTGACAGCTCTGACATCTTGCTTTAACTTTTAGTAGACAAACTGGGTCGGATGCTGAACCGGTTTTCTCACAAAAATCCCTGCCCTCACTTCTGGGGGATTGAACTTAGGACCAGTCAGTTACAAGACCGGTACTCTAACAGCGGGACCAAAAAGGATATCCCATGCACTTGTGCTGGTAGCTCAAATAAGTTTTACATTCAATATCCGAACACAGGTTTAGCTCCCTTCACATCACTTCACCCTCAGGGAGACTAAGACACAGAACAGAGAAACGAGCCTTCGCCAACAAACATGGGACCGGTTGAGAGGTGGAAAGATGTCGTATGGCACTCAGGGACCACAACCACACACAAGCTGTAAGAAGTCAGTGAAAATAGGTTAGCCTAAACTGAACAAGATGCAGAAATACACTTAGACCACCAAGCTAAGCGAGTTACCTTTATTAGTCTTGTGGCAACGTGTCTACCTCGTAACCCAAGGGTCCCGGGTTCGATTCCCGCCCGGGGTGCAGATTTACGGGAGGCCGTTTCCACATCTAATGAAGCTTAGGTGTGTTGGTAAAATTGTCAAGATGGTTGAAAGTAAGATCGGAGCTCCATAACCCTCCTTACGGGCAAGGTGTAAACACCAAATCTTACAAAGCTACCCGTCATATGGTGAAAACTGGCGAGTATGTGTAGGATTTGGTTTTTACACCTTGCCCGTAAGGAGGGTTATGGAACTCCGATCTTACTTTCAACCATCTTGACAATTTTACCAACACCTAAACTTCACTAGATGCGCTGAAATAGCCTCCCGAAAATCTGCACCCAGAGCAGGAATCGGACCCGGGACCATTGAGTTACGAGGCAAACACGTTACCACGAGACTAATAAAGGTACCTCACTTAGCCTGATAGTCCAAGTGTATTTCTGCATCTTGTTCAGTTTAGGCGAACCTGTTTTCACTAACTTTACAACAGCATCGCTTAGGATATTGTCCCGCGGTTGCCCGCTACTATTGTCTATTCACTGTAAGTAGGTGAGAAATCATGACCTTTATCCTATAACTCAAAAAGGGCAAGAGCAAATTGGCTGTAAATTTCCACATCACTTCCTTGACAGACTCATCTCAAATGGTAGAAATATTAGCTCGATTCCTCCAGTCGGTTTTGAGTTACAGAGGTTAGAGGTCACGATTTCTCGCCTACTTGCAGCGAATAGACTAGGATATGGTACCTCGACTATGGTGGTTGGCTCTAGGCCTAAACAATCAAAGTCTCCTATTGGAGTTTTTTCGATGGCCCCCACTATCACAGAGCTGCGGCGGTCCAGTGGAGAGCAAGCTCATTCTTTAATCTGCTCGACCTGGGTTCGATCCTAGTCGTGGTAGACATTTAGTGGGTGTGGTAGTACGTCCTAGCATGTACTGTATATCATGTTCGCACCCAGTCGGGGGGACACCTCAACGACATATACAAACCATTAACACACATACCAAAGCCATTCCAACAGCTTCCTCTATCTACAAAGCCCCTTCTCTGCTATCTCAAGTCCGAGTCTGGCACAAATCTCTAATTTCTAAACTACCCTCTATCAGTTTCTATCCCTCCATCTTTGCCTTGGTCTCTAATTTCCTTTTCGTTCGTTCCACAGCTGTGGTTGTGGACGGCCATCGTTCACTTCCTCGGGGATCTGTCCTATCTCTTATTCACTTTCTAATTTTCATAAATAATCTTCTCAACTGTACCTCCAGTCCTATCCATTCATATGCAGACGACTCTAGACTATTCAATTAGTTTCCCAGAACGCCCCAGCCAGCAACCCCTCAAAAGCAAACATAATGAAGCCATAGAACACTTATCTCCTGATCTAACTTCCATCTCCGATTGGGGCAGAGAAAACCTGGTTACTTTTAATGCTTCCAAAACTCAATTTTTCCATCGATCTACCCGTCCAGAACTCCCAGTGGACTATCCCTTATTTTTCAACAATACAAAAAACAATCTTTAATCTTCTCTCCGTATTCTTGGAGTCACTTTTTCTTCTGCTCTTGGAAGAACCAGATTACCAGTCTTGCTAAGGCGGCCTTCCAGAAGCTGGGTGTGCTCAACCGCCTCAAGGGGTTGTTTACCCCTGCACAGCTTCTTGCTCTGTACAGGGGCACAGTGCATCCTTGTATCGAGGATTGTTCACATGTGTGGGGAGGATCCTCACACAACACTTCTAGACAAAGTAGAAAGGAAAACCTTTCGTATCATTAACTCCCGTCCAATCAGACTCTCTGCAATCTCTCTTCGCCGCAATGTTGCATCTCTCGCTATTCTATTGCTTCTACAATAATCAGTGTTCCTCAGAGCTCTCTCAGTGCAGACCACCACCTCTACATAGTACCCGTCTTGCAACACAATCCCACCCCTACTCTGTACAACTCAAGTGTGAAACGTTACTCCCAATCATTCTATTCAACAGCGGAGCTCTGGAACTCTGAATCCATCTTTCCCTCATCCTATGACATAAATAGTTTCAAATTCAGTGTGTCCAGACATTTTGGCTCTAACGTTACTCTATTTTGGCCTGGTAATTTAACTCTGGGAGAGGCACTCTTCACAGGCAGTTTAGCCTTTTGTTTCCCTCATCCACATAGAAATTCTACACCCTCCCAGCCGTATGATTCAGTTGTTACCACCATACACTCCCTGCGGAATAGCAAGGCTAGGGTGGGTGCCCTGATTAATCAGAAACTTAGTGAATAGTTGCCACAGATTGCTAGACTGCACCGTTCACCAACAGCACCGACTTCTGCCAATAACTCACTGGCTGGCCTGAGGCTCGAACCGCCAACCTCACCGTTAGCAGGCGAGCGCTCTACCAATCCAGCTATGGCCTGTTGTATGGTCCTAGTGTACAGTCTGATGGCATTAGATTCCAAATAGATACATGGATGACCTGGGCTACCTTCAGCCTCTAGACCAGGGTGTAAAGCCTGAGCAATTTTGTTTGAATGCTTAACTCTCTCACGTTCTAGACGCAATTTTGAACCAATTAGAGATACTTTAAAGCCTTTGTTCCCATCAGGGGTATTTATAAACCTTTAGTTTAGTTACTTCAACCTCTGCAGTTGTCTTTGAGTTAGCTGTGGGCAGAAAAGTAATTTTGGAGAGGTAATTATAAGAGTGAGAACTATTTAGTATTGCTAATCTGGCAACCTCAGAGTCATATGTGCGTGAAAGGGTTAATGAAAGCATATATGATCCACCCGGTATTCGAACCAGAGTTACCACATACAGATCTTAAACCCTAACCATTACACCATCAACACCGTATAGATCAGTTTTTACCTTACATAAGTTTGAAGCAGTTTAAAAGTTATATTAAAATCAAAATTATTAATGCAAATATAGACTTTATTAATCCATTACTTAATATAATATTTGGCTACAATATAAGACCTCAAATTGGAACTATAACTGGTAAAATCTAAGGGAAGGCTGTAGTATCCGGGTGAATCGCCAGCTTTGTCTACTTCACTCGTGGTTACATTCCAGCCTATTTAGAGCGTTTTGTCTGTTATTTGCCCCCTGCTGGCAATATATATTATGATAAGTCCTGAGCCCTCAACCTATTAGTGCATCCCACAGCAGTAAGAAAAGATACACATGATCGCGAGCATGCAAGGACCCCAATGGAAATACGGCTAATGGCCTTATTAGGCTATCCTTAGTTGGAATTATGCAAAGCTGATACAAGTCATATTTGAAACTAGTTTTATTAAAATTTTAAATTGCGAACTTTAATAATTATTATACCAATATTGTAAACAAAGCCAACGGTACACCCCAATACTATACATCCTTATCAAATCTAATAGTAAACTGCTTTAGAAAGTTTGTGCTTCAGGTGGGGAATATAAAGTTTAAAGGTAGTCTGGTTTACTCCAGGTTTAATTTCTGGCTTCTCTGCCGCCTCATTCTCGCCCAAAGCACACCAAACTTTCATATTTTGGCATTTTCGTTCTTGGCCGATTCAGCTTCTCCGGATTTTCCGTCGACAGATTCGGAGTTCAGGGATTTATCGGCTAGAGATCCAGGTTCTCCAGATTTATCAGCCAACGATTCAGGTTCCCCAGATTTGCCGTCGACCGATCCGGATTTCTGGAGTTTATCGTCTCCCGAATCGGTTTCCTTGGATTTATCGTCTACAGATCCGGCTTCTTGAGAATGATCATCTACAGATTTATTTTGGTTTAATTTAACTTTTGCGAATTCCACTCGTTGCAATATGGACTCCACACACTCAGTTTCTTGCAATTTGCCTTCCGTTGCAGTTGGTTGCTTTTTCTTGGGGCATTCAGGCTCGACAACTTTCCTGTCGACAGGTTCGGTTCCCTGTCCATTGGTCTCCACAGCTACCGCCTCCCGATCTTTGCTCTCCACGGTCGGTTCTACATTGCTTCCGATTCCTTGCACCTCGCTTACTTGGCCCTCCACCGTCTCCCTTTGTTCTTTGGACTCTGTTTCTTCCCGTTTTTCTTTTCCCTCCACCTCGCTTTCTTTGAGCTCCACTGTCTCCTCAGCCTCCATCTTCTCTACACCCTTTGCATGCACCTCTCCATTAACGTAATAAATCACATCTTTCTGTCCATCGTCGCCTCCGTCTCGCCCAGTCATCTCCTCATCGTACTGCGTGACTATTATAACTGGAGACCCTGACATTGGGGGTCCGTCGGCAGCGTCGGCACCACGCTCGGGATCGTCGTCGACAGAGTGGTCCCCGGCGGAGCTAGAGTGGTACTCCATGCTGTCCATGGTAGTGTTGTCGGAAGGCTGGAAAACAAAGAAAAAAAAGATAAATGAACATAACAAAAATGAAATAAAGATAGATAAATAAACAAAAAACTATAAACTAAATAAAAAATAAAGAAAAGATAACTAATAAAACTAAATAATATAAAATAAACTTTATTTCACTCTCAACACCAAACTCTTCCCAATGAAATTAATTAAAAAGTGTGATCCTACCGGGATTAGAACCTGGGTCACCACATACAGATCTTAAACAGTAACCATTACACCAAGATGAAATAAAGATACAATAAGGTAAAATGAAAACAAAACAAAATACATGAAAATAAAAGCCTAAAAATATAAATAAATTTACAAATTAAAATTGATGGAAATAATTTAACCCCGTAAAGATCGGAACTCTCGCAGTTTATCTTAACCCGTACTGTACCTACGTAGGATACAGTAATAAAAGTCCAACAGTCCCAAGCAATGTGGCTAAAATGGCAGGAGAGGCCACCTATCCACCTCCAAAGATGAGGCAACACTGGCTCTGTCACCCTTCAGTGGGTCTCCTAAGCCGAGACATTTTGCCAACACGGGAGCAGTGCTCAAAAGGTCGTGGTAACTGGTACAAGGTTGTACAGGCAGTTACAAGGAAAGTACAGGACTGGCTGATATATACGTCGCTGGGACTGGGGAGTTGCTTATCTACTGACTGGTATGTATACTGTATATTAGTCGCTGGGATTGGAGGGGTTAAGGCCTCCTATCTCCCGGATCAGCGCTAGACTCACATGGTAGTCTGGGTCCTGGTCTGAGGCATAGTTGTCGATGGTGTCTGTCATCAAGCAGGCCACCTCGTTACACTCACTGTCACACTCGCTAGACGAACTCCAGTGACGCCGCTTCTGTACAAGAGTAAAATATATATACTCTGGTACATACTCCATAACTGAAGGTGGCTGACTAGAGACAGCGCCCAAACAGAAACATTTAAAGTTTCAATTCTTAGGGTCTAGGACCACTTCAGTGTTCCCTTGCCCCTTACGGTCTCTTCTATCTAGGCGTAGCCTACAGGTATTTACCCCTAACACCTACTTTTATTCTTAATTGAGCAATAGAAAGGGTTGAAAAGTATGTGCAATGTATGTAGCCTATAGAGTACAGTAATTTCCTAATTTAGGAGCAAAACTATAAATAAATCAGACTAGCCTTATTTTGGCAGTAACAATTTCCAAACGCACAAATTTAAGCTTTGTAGATATTCATGATACAGGCTGCAAAATTGCGAGGATTTAGAATTTGGAAGAGCCTTGCAAGTTAGAAGTGGAAACAAATTTTATCTAGAAAAAAAACTAAAATTAGTTTATACTAAACTCCTTCAGACATATTATGTTCCGAGGAGGCGGGAGCCCCGGGATCATTGCCACTGCCTCGCACTACACTCACAACACTGCGGCCGTTAGAATTATCGGAGGTGGCTGAGGTTGCCACCAACGGTTTTATCGTAAGGTAACTTATCGGACTTACTGAGCTCCATATGACGCTAGTGCGTCATATAACTTATTATAGAGGCATGGAGAGAAGTCCATATGACGCGATCGCGTCATATGAGTTTTTGGTTCACTAGTCCATATGACGCGATTGCGTCATATATGTCTGAGGGAGTTAATAAACATTGCATTTCTATCATAGTTTCCTTGAAATGGAGCAAAGTTTTCATTTACTCCCGGGTATTGAAGAAAACTAATACCACGCTATTTATGGCTAACTACAACAATTTTTATATGTCGCCCGCTGTACAGTAGTTTAATTCCAAGGGAGAGTACTTTAGTTACGTAATTAATTAATGATTAACTATTATATAAAACAAAGATATAATGTGTTAACCCTTTCACGCTTTTATGACTCAGTTTGCCAGATTAGCAATAAGAAATAGTTTCTCTCACTCTTATAATTACCTCTAAAATTAGTTTTCTGCCCACAGCTAACTCAAAGACAACTGCAGAGGTTGAAGTAACTAAACTAAAGATTTATAAATACCCCTGATGGTAACAAAGGCTTTAAAGTATCTCAAATAGGCTCAACACAGCTAACTCAAAGACAACTGCAGAGGTTGAAGTAACTAAACTAAAGGTTTCTAAATACCCCTGATGGTAACAAAGGCTTTAAAGTAGCCCCAATAGGCTCAAAATCGCGTCATATGTCTGAGAGGGTTAAGAGTGGAGTAAGGGATGTTGAATGGGAGTTTTGGTACCTGGAAGGGGGCCTATAGTCTATTTGCTGTAAGTAGGCAAGAAATCATGACCTCTATCCTCTGTAACTAAGAAACGACTAGAGTATTCGAGCTAATATTTCTATCGTTTGGGAAGGGTCGGTCAAGGAATATATTTGGAAATCTACAGCCAATTTACTCCAGCCCTTTTTGAGTTACAGAGGATAGAAGTCATGTTTTCTCGCCTACTTACAGCGAATAGACTACGCCACTTTAAAAAAATATATACAGCAACAAGTACGACAATTTGAGTTTTCTAAATTTGTGGATAACATTAGTAGTTTACCTTGATATTAATTATGGAAGTAGTGCCGCTTCCCTCACGCCAAGCCTCCAGAGCTCTGCGACCTCTGCCCAGCTGATGACCCTGGAAAAAAATAAAATAAAATAGAGTAAACTTATATGAATTCATAAATATATATAATCAAATCAGTTCTAGGATATCATTGGAAACGAGAACTTTTATTAGATTTTGTTTTAGAATACAGGGGCACTGGCTTATGCGACCTTCTTCCAAGCTCCTCACTTTTTTCGAATCCTTTACTTATTTGACGAAGACAACGTTGACGAGTCTGTGGCAGGCTGAGGATAGGAACAGGTTGACAGGGGAGCTACAAAAAGACCATGCACACTCTGACCAAATAGTGTAAGAGGGTAAAGTATTAGACTATATCCCTTTGAGTAGCAGACTTGCGCTATATTTTTATTCTAGTTAGGTTTTGACGATACTATATGGGTAGAAGTCCTTCCTAAGTTGCATAAAATCACCTAATAGTTGATGATTATGCAGTTTTTACCACTATACACTCCCTGCTGAATAGCAAGGCTAGGGTGGGTGCCCTGATGAATCAGGGATTTAGTGAATAGTTGCCACAGATTGCTAGACCGCACCTTTCACCAACAGCACTGACATCTGCCAATAACACACCGACTGGCCCGAGGCTCCAACCGTCAACCTCACTGTTAGCAGGCGAACGCTCTACCGATCCAACTACGGCCTGTGCCAGAATAGAATGAAAAGGAAGTCTCCGGTACTGAATGGATTGAAAAGTGTATTTACCGTATTGATGAGGACGACATTGACAAGTCTGTGGCAGGCTGAGGGTAGAACCAGGTTGACGACTCGGGGCCACATGCCAGCTTCTGTGGGATGGAGAGAAGGTGATTTTACACAGTTTAGGAAGGACCTGTTGGGAGGGAAGGGGGGGGGGGGTGAAGGGGGCACATAAAATGAACCCTCTGGAGATTAGGAGTGATTTAGAGATCATATTCTGGCTATTAATAGAAGATTGTAAGCAATTCAGGAAGGATCTGTGGGGGGAGGGGGGGGGGGGGCGAGAAGGCACACTTAAATATACTGAAGATCATGACTCATTTGGACAGCTTATTCTGGGTATAATTGGAAGATTTAATACAGTTTAGTTATATATATAGCATATATATATATTTTTGTTTTGACAGCAAGCTAATATGTAAATTTTTCAATAGAAAAATGTCTGGCGAAGCCGGATTTCTCCAGACAATGCTGGCTCTCCTTTGCTTGCCAGGAAGAAATAGACACCTGGATGGGGATAAAAGTCTTAAAACAGTTGGCTAAATGGGGCCGAATGGATTCAAGCCAGGGAAAGAAGGAGATAAAAAAAACGGTGACTCCCCTCAAGACAAATTATAGCGAAATCTGGCAAATCATTATTATATTTTTTCACCAACCAACTTCACTTCTAAACTCAACGAATGAAATCAACAAATATATGTGGCACTCCAAGGACTCTAACCTAGGACACTCACATCGAAATTCCGCGCACTTTGCATTACGCTATCAAGACTAAAACAAATCTGAAAAGCGCTAAAACTGATTAGATAATGCAATATCTCACTAGACTGAAATATCTCGTCTCAGTAGGTAAGGTGCCGGTCTTTTAAAGAGTGTTTTTGTGGACTTTTTTCTCCTTCGTGTTTAGTCCTATTATTTTTTTAGACGTTCGGCCCATTTGTTTGGTGATTTTAACACCTTTCGTCCCATTTAGTTATAAATTTTAAGAATTATCGTGCCATTTAGGTGCATTTTTTCTGGCGAGTGATGGCGAGCCTGTAATGGTAAGAAGAACCGGCCTTTGGCCGGGAAATTTTTCTACCAAAAAATGTACAGATGTGTTTTTAAGTTTGAGGAATGTCTAGCAAGAAAACTAAGAATTTATGAATTAATGCATTTATAGGCCAAAAAAGCAGTCAGTGTCCTCTTAACGGACTGGTCCCGAATTAAATGCCATGCCCACTGCCGGGTTTGAACTCTGGATCAGTCAGTTGCGAGACCGGCACTTTACCTACAGAGACAAGAGACGTACCCCACTTGGCAGAGATATTTCAGTCAAGTGAGTTTTTACATTCAGTATCCGATCACAGTTTTAGCTCCCTTTACAGATGGAAACTAGAATGATTTAAAACAGTGACTCAGAACTGGCTATGGTAGAAGACCCAAACCCTCACCGATATATCCAGCCAACCACTTGGTCAAAGCAGATTATCCTTAGATTGAGGGCTGGTCCTATCCCAGAGTGAAGTTTGGCATCCTCTACCCAACCTTAGCCATTTCAGTCAGTCTTTTCCTGTACAACTTTTTCTTTTAGGCGATTGGGTGGCACTGCAAGGGGCGCTGCGGACGGTGGCGTCATTGGCCCGGGGGTGTAAGCCTGTGGGCTGATTATCCCCTCCTCCGCTGCCCTCTCAGACACAGATCTCATCTCACCCTGGCCCCTTCGAGGGCCCGAGAATCTGGGGTGGCATCGGTCTACCAGACTCAGGAATGTTCGGCCAGACAATCTGGGAAACTAACATCAACAACCCTTCATTATAAGATGAAGTCTTAAGGTTATTCACCTAAACTATTGTGTACCTTGCAAACTAGCTAAGGAATCGACTAGTCACCAACTAAAGAAAAATCCAAACTATATTTGCCCCCAAAACGAAGACAGACACACAGCAACCATACGTACCTCCAAACTGCAGGGCATGACAAGCCTTCTCCGCCGATATAAGGACCAGTTCAGAGGCCCAACAAGATGCCTCTGTCACTCTTAGGGATAGGGATCTTGAATTGTCAACCTGGTCTTCACATTCCGGGCATAGGTCGGCATCATCACTCTGTAGGAATGATAGAATGTTTAGCCCCATTAGTTTTGAGATTTTAAGAAGTTCGTTCCATTAGTTTAAGAATTCGTGCCATTTAGGATTTTTTTTTCCTGGAGTGATTGAGAGCTTTTAATTTAAGAGTAACATTTTTCTATCTAAAAATGTACAAATAGGTCTTGAAAGAGAATCTATGAGGTGTAATGTGAAGCTTTATGGAAGTCTATAGAACAAACTAAAAACCTCCCCTTAATATCTATCCATCTATCTATCTATCTAACCAACCATCTATCTTTTATCTCTCAACCCAGGCTTCACAATTTGGACATAAGTCTTCATTCTACAGGAAGGCGAAGTGAACATTTTGAGGTTTAACCCTTCCAGTACCACCGACTGCTCCTCGGTCAATAATATACAATTCTGGTTCTGCTTCTTTTGTCTTTAGTGTCGTCCCCGTTTTGGTTTGTAGATTTTATGTGTGATATGCACAAGTCCAGCATCCTACACATTATCAATCGAGATCATGCAAGCTTTATATTATATTCGGGCTCTGTCTCGAGTCGACCACCCCCAGCTAGGGGGTATGCGCCTGAGTATATACATCTTTTTCAACTGACTAAATTGTCAAGTTCCCATAAAGATTTCTCACGTATAGCTAACATTTTGTGGAGAACCATGGTGCTAACTTAAACAAAACTTTATCTTAACCCTTTCACGCACATATGACTCAAGAGGTTGCCAGATTAGGAATTAGAAATAAGAGTTCTCACTCTTTATAATTACCTCTCCAAAATTAGTTTTCTGCCCACAGCCAACTCAAAGACAACTGCAGGCAGAGGTTGAAGTAACTAAACTAAAGGTTTATATATACCCCTGTTCGTAACAAAGGTTTTAAAGTATCCCCAATAGGTTCAACACAGCTAACTCAAAGACAACTGCAGAGGTTGAACTAACTAAGCTGAAGGTTTCTAAATACCCCTGATGGTAACAAAGGCTGTACAAATGTATCTATGTTCCCGTTTTCCTATCCTCAAGTAACCTATGAAGAACTGTTCAGGGGACTGGTTATAACTTTTAGGATGTTTAATTGAAGTGCGGAAATCAGTATTTACTGAGAAATAACAGTCTTAAAATGCGCTATGTTTTACGGGAGGGTCTGTACGTCGCCACATACCTTACCCCACTGCCCCCTTATCCCACTGCCCAAAATGTACAAATATTATATTTAGATTAACCTAACTTAACCCTCATAATATAACAACATTTTTGCCTGAACTAGTCTTAGTTTACCTGGGTAAGAGGGCAGGGACCCTGGGTGACCCATAGCGCATTTTAAGACTTATTTCTCAGTAAATACTAATTTCCGCACTTCAATTAAACATCCTACAAGTTCTAACTAGTCTCTTCAGTTTTTAATAGGTTACTTGAGGATATTTTAACGGGACCATAGGTAAACATTTATCCCCATTTGTTTTAATGTGAGTGAGTGAGACTAGGCAGAACTGCCTGTGAATATAGTGCCGCTCTCAGAATTGAAAGAATGACAGGGCCAAAATCAAGGGACGTTCGACAAAATGCCTGGAAGCAATTTTAAGTCATACGGTGAAGGAGAGTGATTCTGGGAGAGTTCCAGAGCTCAGCTGTTTAATAGAAGATTAAGAAAGTTTCACTCTTGGGTTGAAGAGTTGCAAAGAGTAGGGGTGGGATTGTGTTGCAAGACGGGTGCTATGAGCTCCCATTGAGTATCTAGAAATTAGCTGCCAAGGGATTAAATTTATCGTCAGCTGAAAAAACAGTTATTGATTATTCTTGCTTATAGTTAGAATTATATGGCATGAGTTGTGTTACCAGGCGTACGTCTTGTAAACACTTAATTTGATGTCAAACAGCGGGGGTGTGGCCACCCATAATAATGGACGATAGGTTAGGCCTGGTAAGGTTGTTAGGTTAGGCTAATGTCCTTTCAAAGGGGTATAGTAAACACTATAGGATATACCCGGTCAGAGGTAGGTGATACGCCCAATAAAAACTCTTGCCAATTATATTTATACAGTTAATGAAGGATCTGATAGTAAAAAGGGTTAAGTGAGAGTTCGAAGACTTAATTGCTGGAGAGTGTACAGAATGGGTTAAAATCTCCAATAGCTTTACCACAATTAACTTACCGGTTCATTTGAAGTGATGACAGGGTAGGTTAAGACAGGACAGCTTCTCTTGAGGGCGTCTAGTGCCTTAATGCCCCACTGGTCTAGCTTGGTTTCTGGAAAATTAATAAATATAAGCAAGATTGTTTAGTATTTATCCAAGGTGTAGTTATTTGGAAGGATTGAGTTAAGTACATGCGTGAAAGTGGTCCTGGAGGAGAGGATGGATGTCTACTGACTGGGGACAGGTGCAAGAGGGCATTTCGTAAGTGGCCACCCCTTCGGGGATCACTACGTCCGGCAACAGATTTAGATGGTTATTTGCAGTCTCGTTAAAACAACCTACATCCTCAAAGGAAGAACAGTAGGGTACATCAAGAATGAAGAAATAACCGAGGAGCACTCTGCTGCTCCCAACACTCTTATGGAAGCAAGACGGGGACTGCAAGTGACTATAGGACCTCTCACAACTGAGAGCTGTGGAGGTGTATTATTTTAGAACAGCAGCTGGTGTAAATAAGTTTGATGGAATAAGGAATAGAGAAGTATAGGAGTCTTATGGAATGGAGGAGCGTGCATTGCTAATTGATTGTAGAGTGCTAGAGTGGATAAAAAGAAATGCACAGAGGTGGTACAGTCATGTTCAGAGAATGGATGAAAACAGAATGCTAAAAAAGATACGAGAGTTAGGTGAATGGTGCAACTGGTAGCGGTAGACCGGCCCCTATGGTATGGCAGATTTGGAAATGTATATTTAACCCTCTATTGGCGGCCCGCAACATAAGTCTAGTTAAATAAATTTGGACTATGTGGCGGTGCGCGACATAGGTCGTGTGGCAATTTCAGCACGTAATGTTGCTGAGAGAGAGAGAGACAAGTGGTGGCAGGAGAGTAGCGAGCGTATGACTGCTCCAGACCACCGCGGCGGGCCTACTGACACTAATCCCACCCTCCTCCACCCTCTCACACTCGCTACATACTGAAATGTATGGGGAACGTACCGAATTACATGGTTTTTGCACTCTTGTTGCGCGGTTGTTGCAAGAAAACTAGCGGTCATACAAGGATTGTTGTGGGGTCATTTGAAAGCTCAGTTTATGCCCTTTCAGAGATAGATGCTCGTTTTACGCTCTGAGTCTTATTTAGGCATGAAAATGATCACGTAAACAGCCCTATTTTGGCTAAAAACACCCCGCTGGGCGGTACATATAAATAGACCGCCTAGCCCGCCAATAAGGTGTTAAGAAACCCTTCCACGTATTGGAAGGGGAATTGTGGCAAGAGCAAAGGAAGGAAGTCATCACACAAGTAGCCTGGAAGCATTTCTGCCATGGCCATCCTCTAGCGGGAGTTTCCCCGGGGGAAACAAGGCGTCCGAGATGAAGATGATTGACTTACCCGTGCACCTGACCAATGTATAGGATCGGGCGTGGTGGACGATGAAGGAGAGGGAAGTAAAGGCCGCTCCAGTCACTGTCCCGTACATTGGTAGTCTAACACACAGCTCTCCGTGGGTAGCAAACACCTGCACAGACCAAGATAGTTATATTTCTGCTTGGGCCATCTTTAATATATTTGCTATAACCCTGTGTCATTGGTTTTCACAAATTGAATATTTGATAATGTTGAAAACCGCACGCAAACATCAGGTGTACATTCGTGGGCCGATTTCCAGCAATGAAAAATGTATTAGTGAAAACAAATATAAATAATGCAAGTCCAAAGTAAGAACGTGCATGTACACTTTCTCAAGTACCGTTTCAAAAATAGAGAAAATCTGTCTTTAAAAATATGACACTAGGCATAAAAAATAAAAAAAATTAGTTACACAGAATCGTAGAGCAAAGAAAAATAAATTTGTCCATGCTTGGGTACCTGAAAAATAGTACAGTTTACCCTTCTACAACCATTTTCTGTCAATCTTATGCCCCCGTTTTCTGTTACAGGCGTTATTTGGCTAACTATTATATCCATCATCCTGGGGTAGGGTAGGTGATGGTGGGAAGGAGGGGGTAGGGGAGGGGGCTGTATAAGAGGCAAGACCATCAAGACTTAAGGCAAGACTACTCCTTTCGTGTTTAGCCCCATTACTACTGAGAATTTAAGACAGTTGGCCCATTATTTTGGCAATTTTAACACTTTTCGCCCCATTTGTGTAAATGTTATGACCCATCGTGCCATTTATGTGTCCATTTTATCCTGGCGAGCGATAGCGAGCCTGTAATATAAGAAATCTGCTTTCGGCCGGGATATTTTTCTACTGAAAAATGTAAAAAATTATCTTTAAAAGGGGTCTAATGCTGGGTTCACACATTCACGTATATTGCTCCCGACAGCTCCCGTCAGGCGTAATCTCCAATTTTGTGTTCTGACTGGAGTACTCCGGCCGTGAACTCCCGTATAACCACGACTATTGCACTTCCCGACAGACTTACCGTGACGGGGCCAGTGTTACGTCAGTCGTAATGTAGTCTTATTGAACTCTTAAGTGTTTGCGACTTGCGTAAGCATGTCCCCGTTCGTCCGCATGGGCTGCCCGATTTGCGGGAACACAGGCCACGCCCATGCCACGCCCCCACAAGACCTGCGTAGCTGAGGCCGTACGTCTTGGGATTGTTTAGGACCTACCTGGACCGGTTCCGGACAATCGTAGGCACACCCAGTCTGTCCAAACACAGACAAAGACAGTCTTTGTCAACCATGTAGGTATAGGTTGGAATCTGTAAACTACAAAAGGGCAGGACTGGCCACACCTTTGCCATTCCCACTCCTTCCTCGGCACCATGAACAACATCGCGGAATTCATCCTGGAGGAGTTAAATTTTGTGAACTCCCTAATCAAACCGGAGAACAGGCATAACACGCGGCTAATGAAATGGATCCTTTCCTACATAGAAATCTTAAAACTACTTGCAATAGCAAACTACATCCATCAAGAGGAACAAGAGAAGGAAAGGAGCAAGAGGACAGTGTGGGTGTGGCCTTATCTGCAACGAAGGCTTGAACATGGCCATTATGAGACCTTCATTAAAGAGTTGGCCAGAGAATGTCTACACATTTACAAGAACTTCACCCGGGTAGACAAACAACTATTTGATGAGATTGTGGAACGTGTCACCCCCATCATTCAGAGGAAACCTACGTTCTGGCGAAAACCCATTCCTCCTGGTCTGCGGGTGCAGAGGGTGGCAGGGTGACAGCAGGGTGGCAGGGTTGGCTGTAGGTTGTTGCTCCGGTATGGTGAGCGGTATGACTGACGGCAGTGTGTCCCGCTGGTCCTTATATACCCCCCCGTACATCGTTGCCGCGTCTTTCTGCCAGCCTGCAGTGCGGCGGTGTTGCCATATACTTCCTGACGAACGTAAACTTTCCCGTTTGACGGGAATATTTTACGATTGACGAGAGCAGCTCACATCTGACGGGCGAGCGTCTACGTCTGACGGGGCTGCTCCCGTCAGACGGCCGTGGTGGGCCGGACGGCTGTAAAACTTCCCGACTTTTGACGTACGTGAGCGCGAGCCCCGTATCGGATTTGAATTTCAAAACATACCGGGCGGCATCGCCCGCACCAACCGCCTCCCCGACCCGCGTGGCTACTCCCGCCATGCGTACCAACCCACCCTGACTGTACACAATACTCCCGCCATGCGTACCAACCCCCCCTGACTGTACACAATTTCTTTAAGTTTTGCGTAATATGCCCTTACGTTTGACCAAACTACCAATATTCGGGTGCCAACTACCAATAAACCTTCGTACGGGAGCTGTCGGGAGCATATACGTGAATGTGTGAACCCTCCATTAGGGGTGTTTTTTAAAGCCTGGAGGTCTAGGGAGGTGGGAAAAAATATATAAATGAGCAAATAAATACGCAATGTATTTTATCTACCATTAGACTATTTTCCACAGCTTGGGAAGGATCTGTGGGTGCCTCTCTTACCTTATGGGCAGCCACATTAACCACAGGTAAGCCGACGACTTCCTTAACCCCAGAGTCCTAGTGGGTCCTTCTGCTGGGGTTAAGGGGAAATGGGTAGTTTTTCTGGTCCCCAACATGCTGAGCCCCATTGGTGTTCAAATTTTAAGACGTTCAGCCCATTATATGTATAGTTTGGCGATTTTAAGGACTTTTACCCCATTTATTTTGTCATTATTAAGACCTTTCATTCCATTTAAGAGTATTTTTTCCTAGCGAGCAGTAGCGAGCCTGTATTTATAAGAGGAAACTTCCTTTGGCCGGGACATTTTTCTACCGAAAAATGTACATATTTATCTTGAAAGGGGGTCTACGGAGTTTTTTTTAAAGCTTGGAGGTCTAGGGAGAAAACTAAGAAAATATATATGCTAAAAGATTATAAAAATGCAAATACACTCGTTTCAACTAATTGCTACCATTAAGACTATTTTCCATAGCTTAGGAAGGATCTGCGGGCCTCTTACCTTATGGGCAGCAACATTGACGACAGGTATGCCGACGACTTCATCAACCAGAGTCCTAGTAGGTCCTTCTGCTGGAGTTACTTCTGCTGCCGAGACTTCTGCTGGAGTTATTTCTGCTGCCGAGACTTCTGCTGGGGTTACTTCTGCTGCCGAGACTTCTGCTGGGGTTACTTCTGCTGCCGAGACTTCTGCTGGGGTTACTTCTGCTGCCGAGACTTCTGCTGGAGTTACTTCTGCTGGGGTTAAATCCATTGTTGTTGTTGTTGTTGTTGGGGCTTGTTGTTTGGGTTCTCTAGGAGCTTCCTGGCTGCTGCTACTGTGTTGGCCCGTCTCACCCATGGTTCACTATACTCTGTTTCGAGTTGGTAGGTCAGAAATCTTTAACCTTAACCTCCAACTGAAACTGAAACAAAAATTATGGTAATTTTTTTGAAATGACTCCGCGTTATTATACATAATTTATTAGGGAAAGTGAAGCTCTATGGAATCCTTATAATATACTCACATAGATTCCACTGTGGGAGAATAATTTTGATAGTTAACTATAGTTTTTATGTAAATACTACCGCAACTACGAATCTTGTTTCAGAGACCTAATATATTAACCTAACCAAACAAGCTAACCTAACCTAACCCTAGAGTGCCCTAGACCCAGTACGTGGGATACAACACTAGCAAGTTGCATGCCAGCTACTGTAGGTTCATATATTAGACATACAGTAACATCTTTGTAGAACATAACACTTTACCGTAGCGAGTGTACTCTATTTCGAACACGTCCGTAGCAGAGCTCTCAAGATTGCGGGACTGAGTTTGTTTACGCGCGGGACTATTTATATCGACAAAATAGAGTTACAAAACTTATCAAAACTATTCTACCAAAACGGAATCTATGCGAGTATATTATAAGGATTCCATAGAGCTTCACTTTGCCTAATAAATTATGTATAATAACGCTGCGAGTCTATTCGCGATAATTATCAAAATATATATTAGGTCAAATTTGCAAAATAAACAAACTAAAACAATGACTACAATAATTATGAAGACAACAAAACTTATCAAAATCGCTATGTGGAAATAACGCTTTAGCAAAATGTTTAAGAAATCTATTGGTGTTTTATTAATTTCACTCCCAACACCAAACACCACCTCCTCCCAATGAAATTAATGAAAGCATGTGATCCTACCGGGATTCGAACCTGGGTTACCACAAAGATTTTAAACCCTAACCATTACACCACCAAGACAGTTATAAGTACAGCACTAAACTTTCCAAATGGTAGCTACATTAGCGATCAGCCTAGTCCGTTTCAACCATCGGAAATACAATAAGATCGGAAAATATTAAGGAAACCGGCCACGAATTTTCCTGGAAATTTGGAAGTCACCCATCGAATGAACATAACCTATACATCATATTAATAGAAGTTTCAACTTTCAGAAAAAACGTTTTCCATTATCCAACAATCTTAAGATACGGCCCCCGATAGTGGGGACGGCTATGAAGTACAGGGAAATTGAGGGGTAAAAGACGAAAATAAGGGTTAATATTAGCCTAACCTAACAACCTTACCTAACCTAGTATATTAGGTGGGGGCTGCTGCCCCCACACCCCCGCTTGTTTGGTATGTAACTAACTCCCTCAGATATATATGACGCGATCGCGTCATATGAATAAGTGAAATTTTTTATTTTAATACCACAAATTTTCCGAGTGTTTTTTTAAAAACAAAATTGTTAATTTGCATCAATATATAGCGTTTGTAATTAATTAGAAATCTCGGGAAAACCTATTTTCCCCATTAGCCTATCGATCGATGTTGAGACACGTCCCTCCCCCCAATAGTAATTTGAAAAGACATTAGCCTAACCAAACAACCTTACCTAACCTAACCTAGTATTATGGGTGGGGGCTAAAGCCCCCACACCCCCGCTGGTTGAGTACTAATCCCTTGGTTAATAAAAAAAAAAAAAAATGGGTGTCTATTATACGAAGGTAAAAGTCTATGAAGTCTATGGTGTTTACTGTGCAATCTTCAGCTTCGATTGTACATTGATAACGGGAAAGTACCGCTTGACAACCTTGTTACGAACATTAAATTTTAGTACCATACTGTTATATTAGGTTTTTCAGAGGGTTTAACACATTTTCATAATTTATGATCTTTAGAGCTATCGATAACTGGAAGTACAGTGTTGACAACCTTGTTAAGATATTTTTTTTTAGTACCATACTTTTTTATTAAGTTTTGCCGAGGGTTAAAACAAATTTTCTTAGGATCCTTAGAGCATATAGATTCAATATTTATATTAAAATATATCACAAAAATTTGTGGTATTAAAATAACATTGAACCAATAAGTCCACCAAAAACTCATATGACGCGATCGTGTCATATGGACTTATCTCTATACCTCTCCAATAAGTTTATGACGCGATTTTGCGTCATATGAGCTCAGTAATTCCGATAAGTTACCATACGATAAAACCGTTGGTGGCAACCTCAGCCTCCTGCGATAATTCTAACGGCCGCAGTGTTGTTGTGAGTGTAGTGCGAGGCAGTGGCAATGATCCTGGGGCTCCCGCCTCCTCGGACTTACTGGAACATAATATGTCTGAGGGAGTTAATAAAAGGTTGACGGTCGGTCGCCAAAAAAACCTCTAATGAAGTCTACGGTATTTACTCCGCAATCTTCAGTTTTGGCTGTGGATAACAGGAGGTAAATATTAACTTTTTCAAAGTAATTGAAAAAGTTTTTCCGAAAGATGAAACATATAAAATTAATATGATTTATAGGTTATGTTCATTCGATGGGTGACTTCCAAATTTCCAGGAAAATTAGTGGCCGGTTTCCTTGATAAATACCATAAGATCTTTAAGGGGGGTGACCTTTTTTTTGTTCTGTCCTTTTCCATCTTTCTCTGGCTTGTATCCATTTAACCCCATTCAGCCTACTGTTTTAAGAAGTTTATCCCCATCCAGGTGTCAATTTTTTACTTGTGACCGGTAGCGAGCCAGCATATTTTTTATTTTTGTGTGACAGCAGGCTAAATTTGTAAATTTTTAGATAGAAAAATTTCTCCGGCGAAGCCGGATTTCTTCATTAATGCTGGCTCGCTGTCGCTCGCCAGGAAGAAATAGACACCTAGATGGGGATAAGTCTTAAAATAGTTGGCTGAAGGGGGCCGAATGGATACAAGCCAGAAAGAAAAGGAGAAAAATTTAAAAAAAAAAATCACTCTACCCCCTTACTGTATATAAAGCACTAAAAAATAAACTCCCCATATTGCTCCCTATAGACGGTGGTAAAACTATTTGGGGCCCCATAATATAAAAAATAGAGTATGCCGATTTCATTAAGTTAGGGGTGGGGGGGGGGGGGGGGCTACCCATCCTGTATAATGGGTTAAGGAGAGGTTTTTAGTTTGTTCCCTAGACCTACATCAAGCTTAAAATTACACCCCCTAGAGTCCCTTTCAAGATAAATTTGTAAATTTTTCGGTAAAAAAGTCCCGGCCGAAGGCCGGTTCCTCTTAAATTACAGGCTCGCTATCGCTCGCCAGGATAAAATACACCTAAATGGCACGAAAGATTTTAAAATTGAGAAATGGGTTGAAAGTTCTTAAAATAGTCAAAATAATGGGGCAAAAGTCTTAAAATTAGAAAAACAATGGGGCTAAACATGAGGGAGAAAGGAGTCAAGAAAAAAATCCCTCAAGTGGACATCTCCCCTTAAGCCAGCACACTAAAGCCGGTATGACACGAGAGCATTTATAGTCAACATTCAATGATCAAACATTTTCTGGCAACATTTCTGGAATATTTTGCACTGGTATCGGAAACTAGACTGACGATAGATGAATTTAGGTGACCGAAATTTGCCAAATGTTGACCTCCTAAGCTGCCAGACCAGTGTTGAGGATAAATGTTGAGTGAAAAAGCGCTCGTGTGATACCAGCTCAAGTCAAGAATAGCTTCAAGACTGGAGGAGCCCCTTTTCGAAAACTCCATTGAAAATTACCACTTCCAAGTCCATTCATTACCTGAAGTGATGAACCACCAACGACGACACGTCCTCTCCTTCTGATAGCCAACACGGCACTGACACCTCCTTGGGCCTGCACCTCCAGACGTCATCCAACCCTCGCTTCCTATTGGTCCACAGTCCCCAGATAACAACCAATCGGAACACCAAACTGGCCGAACGACCGAACGAGCCAATTGGGGAGGGGAGGGGAGGGGAGGGGAGGCTCCAGCAATGCAAAGGCTTCGAACTATCTCACTTAAGGGGAGGCTGACCGTTTGTTTGGTCTATTAATTCATGTATTTATATATATTTTGTTTTAGTTTCCTCCCTAGACGTCCATCAAGCTTGAAAAAATACCCTCTAGACCCCCCTTCAAGATAAATTTGTACATTTTTCGGTAGAAAAATGGTTCCTCTTAAAATTGCAGGCTCGCTATCGCTCGCCAGGAAATAATCGGCACCTAAATGGCACGAAAGGTCTTAAAATTGACAACGAAATAGGGCGAAAGGTGTTAAAATCGCCAAACTAATGGGTCGAACGTCTTATAATCTCAAAACTAGTGGGGCTAAACATGAGGGAGAAGGGGGACCAGCAAAACAGCCGAAGTCTCCTTAACCCTATATACAGTACTTACCACCAGAGAGCCTTAATCTTACGCTGCGCAAAATCGTAAGAGACGTCGCCGGTATTAAGGGGAGGTTTTTAGTTGATTCCCTAGACTTCCATCAAACTTAAAATTACTCCCCCTTGACCCCCTTTCAAGATAAATTTGTACATTTTTCGGTAGAAAAATGTCCCGGCCGAAGGCCGATTCCCCTTAAATTACAGGCTCGCTATCGCTCGCCAGGAAAAAATCGACACCTAAATGGCACGAATGGTCTTATATTGACAGAAATGGGGCGAGGGTTCTTAAAATCGCCAAACAAATGGGGCGAACGTCTTAAAATCTCAAAAGCAATGAGGCTAAACATGAGGGAAAAAGGAGTCAAGAAAAAAATCTCTCAAGTGGATATCTCCCATATAACCCTACTTTTACCCACAGATCTTTCCTAAGCTTAATTAAAATCGTTTAATAGTAGCCTGAACATGACGTCATGGAAATCAGCACTTAAGGGGGTCACCGTTTTTTTTTTTTTTTTTAATCTTTCTCTCCTTTTTTTCTCTCTTTCTCTGGCTTGTATCCATTCGGCCCCATTCAGCCAACTGTTTTAAGACGTTTATCCCCATCCAGGTGTCGATTTCTTCCTGGCGAGCGATAGCGAGCCAGCATTGTATGGAGAAATCCGGCTTCGCCGGAGAAATTTTTCTATCGAAAAATTTACAAATTTAGCTTGCCATCAAAAAAAATATATATATATATATGCTGGCTCGCTAACGCTCGCCAGGAAGATATTGACACCTGGATGGGGATAACCGTCTTAAAACAGTAAGCTGAATGGGGCCGAATGGATACAAGCCAAAGAGAGAGGGAGAGAAAGAGAAAAAAAAAGCGAGGTGGATTCCCTTAAATGAGACCTTGAAATGCGAATACAAAATAATAAATTTATATGAAGCTTCGAGACAGTTAAGGGGAGACAGACCGTTTTTCTGGACCCCCTTCTCCCTAATGTTTAGCCCCACTAGTTTTGAGATTTTAAGGCGTTGGTTCCATTAGTTTGGGGATGTTATGACCTTTCATCCCATTTCTTTGTCAATATTAGGACCTTTCGTCCCATTTAGGTGTCGATTTTTTCCTGGCGAGCGATAGCGAGCCTGTAATTTATGTGGAACCGGCCTTCGGCCGGGAAATTTGTTCTACCGAAAAATGTATAAATTTAGCTTGAAAGGGTAATGGGGGTGTAATTTCAAGCTTTTTGGAAATCTAGGGAATCAACTAAAAACCTTCCCTTAAGTCATAGGATGAGGGAAAGATAGACTGAGCCCTGAAGTGTTGTTGCCGGGGCTCGTGTGACTGGGGGGGGGGGGGGGGGGTCAACCTCTCGCCTCTGACACTATAATTTGTCACCTGGTGGGGGGGCTCGTGTTCGGAGAGAGAGAGAGTGAGTGAGAGCGTGTGTGTGTGTGTGTGTGTGTGTGTGTGAGAGAGAGAGTGTGTGTGCGTGTGAGATAGATATATAGATAGATAGATAGATAAATAGATAGATAGATAGATAGATACATAAATAGATAGCTAGATAGATAGATAAATAAATAGATAGCTAGATAGATAGATAGAGAGAGAGTGATAGTGAGAGAGAGAGAGAGAGAGTGAGAGTGTGTGTGTGTGTGCGAGATAGTTCGCTAAATAGATAGATAGACAGAGAGAGAGAGAGAATTACAAGGAATAGTTAGTATCTCAAAGACCCTGCGATCCATTCCGAGGAGATACTGGAAGTGGAAGGAGAGAGAGATTGCTTAGTACTCTACCCTCATGACAAAGTGTGCAAAATTCTATCTTCAGGTGTTTAAGTTGTGGTCCTCCTTCGCCCTCATGTTTAGCCCCATCTGTTTGGAATATTTTAAGACGTTCGCTCATTTAGTGGTGTTGGTTGTGGCAGATCATATCCCCCCCCCCCCACCCCCCACACCCACACAGACAAACACATACCCACAAACCCCCCGCCTCCCACACCCACAAATACCCACACCCACACAAACACCCCCGCCCACATCTACCCCCACACACACACACCCCTACCAACCCACACCCCTACCCACCCACACCTACACACACACACACAAACACCCCCGCCCACACACACACAAACACCCCCGCCCACACACACACCCCCCCGCCCACACCCACACACACACAAACACCCCCGCCCACACCTACAGTACACACCCACACCTACACACACACAAACACCCCCGCCCACACAAACACCCACGCCCACACCCACACACACACAAACACCCCCCCCCACCCCCACACACCCACACCTACACACACACAAACACCCCCGCCCACAAACACCCCCGCCCACACACACACAAACACCCCCGCCCACACACACACACCCCCCGCCCACACCCACACACACACAAACACCCCCGCCCACACCTACAGTACACACCCACACCTACACACACACAAACACCCCCGCCCACACAAACACCCCCGCCCATACCCCTACCCACCCACACCTACACACACACACACACCTCCCCTGCCCACACCTACACCCCCCCCCCACACACACACACCCCTAAACACGTCAATCAGTGTAAGGTAATATCCCCAGTTCTTATTACAGGTTAGTGTATTAAGGGGAGATTTCCACTTGAGGGATTTTTTTCTCGACTCCTTTCTCCCAAATGTTTAGCCCCATTGGTTTTCGAATTTTAAGACGTTTGCCCCATTATTTTGACAATTTTAAGAACGTTCGACCCATTTCTGTCAATGTTAAGACCTTTCGTGCCATTTAGGTGTCGATTTTATCCTGGCGAGCGATAGCGAGCCTGTAATTTAAGAGGAACCGGCTCTCAGCCGGGAAATTTTTCTACCGAAAAATGTACAAATAAATCTTGAAAGGGGCTCAAGGGGGTGTAATCTTAAGCTTGATGGATATCTAGGGACCAAACTAAAAACCTCCCCTTAATTATATCCCGTCCAGTACCAGGCACGTCTTTTGTAATCCTATTCTGGCAACTATTAGACGATTGGATTCAGCTTAGGAAGGACCTCTAGCCATCATAATAAGCCTGCCAACTATCTCACCCCCCCCCCCCCTTCTAACTAACACCCACCACAGATCCTTCCTAAGCTGCATAATATCGTCCAAATAGAGCTATGCATACAATATAACACACGCCCCACTAGTTTTGAGATTTTAAGACGTTGGTTCTATTCGTTTGGGGATTTTATGACCTTTCACCCCATTTCTTGGTCAATATTAGGACCCTTCGTGCCATTTAGGTGTCGATTTTTTCCTGGCGAGCGATAGCGAGCCTGTAATTTAAGAGGAACCGACCTTCGGCCGGGACATTTTTCTACCGAAAAATGTACAAATTTATCTTGAAAGGGGGTCTAGGGGCTGTAATGTTAAGCTTGATGGAGGTCTAGGGAATCAACTAAAAACCTCCCCTCAAGTGAGATAGTTCGAAGCCTCTTAATTGCTAGAGGCCCTTTTGAAACTGAATTAAATCGTGTATTAGCAGCCAGAAGGAAGTAAAATGGACGGGACCGGTATTAAGGAGGGTGTGCCCTGCTTTTCTTATTTCTCTCCTTTTCTCTCTTTCTCTGGCTTGTATCCATTCGGCCCCATTCAGCCTACTATTTTAAGACGTTTATCCCCATTTAGGTGTCGATTTCTTCCTGGCGAGCGATAGCGAGCCAGCATTATATGAAGAAATCCGGCTTCGCCGGAGACATTTTTCTATCGAAAAATGTATAAATTTAGCCTGCTGTCAAAAACATTTACAAAATAATGCTGGCTCGCTACCGCTCACCAGTAAAAAATATATACCTGGATGGGAATAAGGAGAGGCTGCAGTCTTGACCCCCAAGTCAGCCTGTATAAGAGATAGTGTTTTTCTTCAAGTATACCATCTTATTACCAATGGAAATACTAAGACTCGCTGAACAAAATCAGCTCTCTATGTGCGAGTGCGTGCGCGCGAGCGCAGAATTTCATTGAAATATTTGTAAAATCATCTCGCTCAAAATTGTTCAAATTTCCCGCAATTTTTGCATGGCGTATTCTACCTGCATCTCCTACAAGAAAATGATCTAGTTTTACCATATTGCATAATAGAAGGGGCTGACAAAAATATATAATATATATATATATGTTTTTTTTAGCCAACATTTCAACCCTAAACAATGTCGAATCTTGAAAAATATGTGAGATAATGCCATTATCTCTGCATTTTCCAGTTGCTATATAGTCCTATATGTAGTGTGTAGAAGGGGAATGAATTTGAGCAATAAACACAAAAGTAGATGATCTCGTAAGTGCCAAAATAGAATCTCTGGCAAGCTAAAATCAAACATTTTTACACACGAAAGTACAATTTTGGAGAGATAGAATAGTTAGTCCTCCTTAGAAAACGTTTTCTATCATAGCGCGCAACATAGAAGATCGAGATTAATGACCAACTAAACAAAATTTTCATCAGGGGGACACTCTGTAGAATTATTTTAGACAATTATTTACCAAAATCCATGATATTGGGGCCCCCCCAAGGGGGTGCTAGGGATGTCATATGGGTGTTTATGCCCTCATATGATTATTTCTATTGCATACAGCAGCCCTTTAGACTACAGACACAATTTTTTTTTTTTGGGTGGCTGAAAGATTTTGTTTTAGTTTTTCGGGGGTCGATGTCGAACCCCCGGCCCGGGGGGTTATAGATGCAATATGTTTTTTTGTTCCTTCCTATGCTATTCTCCTATATTGAAAGAAGCATTATAGAACAAGAACACAAAAATTCGAAATTTTGATATCTGGGCTCAGCGAAGGTTCAGCCTCCCCTTATTAAAACTGTAGGCTGAATGGGGCCAAATGGATACAAGCCAGAGAAAGAGAGAAAAGGTGAGAAAAAAAGCAGGTCACCCCCCTTTAAATGGGTTAACCCTTTGAGTACCAGCGACGTGTGTTATATTATATGCATAACTATATATGTATAGACCATATATTATAGTGTGCAGCTTAGGAAGGATCTGTGGTTGTTAATAAGGTTAGTTGATGTAGTTGGAAGCCTCATTATTCCTAGAGGGCCTTCCTAAGCTGAGTAAAATCGTCTAATAGTTGCCAGAATAGGACGAAAAGGACGTCCCTGGTACTATGTGGGTTAAGGGGAGGTATTTAGTTTGTTCCCCAGACCTCCATCAAGCTTAAAATTATTCCCCCTAGACCCCCTTTCAAGATAAATTTGTACATTTTTCGGGAGAAAAATGTCCCAGCTGTAGGCCGGTTCCTCTTAAATTACAGGCTCGCTATCGCTCGCCAGGAAAAAATCGACATCTACATGGCACAAAAGGTCTTGTTGACAGAAATGGGGCGAAAGTCCTTAAAATCGCCAAACTAGTGGGGCGAACGTCTTAAAATATAAACACAAACAATGGTGCTAAACATGAGGGAGAAAGATGTCAAAAAAAAATCCCTCAAGTGGAAATCTCCCCTTAAAACGCGTCAAAATCCTCAAGGGGGCGACCAAGAGCCATGATGCCCTTTGGTTCTGGCTAAAATGTGACGATTTTATGCAGTTTAAGAAGGACCTATGTTATTCAGAGGGTTTATAGTGGGATAGTATTTACCCCTTTGAGCCTTAGAGGTGGATGATCAGCTAAATAATATCGTTTATTGGTAGCCCAGATCAGGGGTTAAGAAGAGGTGAGGGTGGGGTGTGTGGATGGGTGTGTTTAATGGGGTGTGTGTGTGGGTGCTTTAATGGGGTGAGGGAGGGGTGTTAAGGGGTGTTTAACAGGGTAAGATTGGGGTGTGTGTGGGGTGCTTTAATGGGGTGAGGGAGGGGTGTGTTAATGGGGTGTTTAATGGGGTGAGGGGGGGGGGGGGGGATGTGCTAAGGGGGGGTTAATGGTGTGTGTGGAGGGGTGTGTTAAGGGGAGGGTAAGAGTGGGGTGTGTGTGGGGTGCTTTAATGGGGTGA
>CM064510.1:16770462-16817962 GCA_032716605.1 Paralithodes platypus | reverse complement strand
ATGAGACAGAACAACTCTAAACAGTACACCCATCACTAACATCAACAATGCTGTACACATACTCAATAAAACTATCCAAAACGCTGACAAGAAACACATTCCAAGAGGTAACAGAAAAAGACACAACCCCAACTTCACACCAGAAATTCAAAACCTCATCAGACAACGCGACATACTGAAACACTCCCCAGCACCCCACACACAAGACATCACACAACAAATTCAAGCACTCAACACCCAAACTAACAACAAAATACAAGAACAACAAAAACTAAATTGGAATAACTTCCTACAAACACTTGATCACAAAACAAACCCCAAAAAAACTCTACAAAACACTAAACAGCATCACACTTTCCAACAGCAACACAACACAATCACATGCTGCAATCACAACAACAGACTCTACTCCTTCATGTAAACAACAAGCAAACACTCTCATCAATCACTTTTCACATGTCAGCCACCTAAAACCTCACAAAGACGACCGACGTGTCATTCGACGTAAGAGACAATTCCCCACAGACCCTGACTATACACCCTTCACCAATCACCAGACAAAGCATATCATCAACAATCTCAAGCACTCACCCACCTGTGGCCTAGACAACATAAGCAACATACACCTAAGACACCTGGGACCACAAGGCATACAAGCACTCACTATCATATCAAACTACAGCTATTCACACAACACAATACCAGACATTTGGAAGCATGGTATCATTATCACATTCCCCAAACCCAACAAAGACCCCCCGCTACCCTCCTCGCACCGCCCCATCACACTCCTTTGCTCCCCCTCCAAAGTCATGGAACGCCTAGTATTACAACTAATTACACCTGACCTACCCCTAGCTCCAACACAACATGGCTTTAGGCCACTGCACTCCACAAACACTCTTCTCACAGACCTTACACAAAGAGCTTTCGACGGCATCAACTCAGCTAGACCACCACACAGATCACTATTAGCCATACTCGACATTAGTAAAGCCTTCGATGCCATCCCCCGCCACAACCTAACAAACAAAATCTACAACACAAACATGCACAACAACACAAAAAGGTGGCTGGCCAACTTCCTAGCAGGCAGATGTGCACACGTATCTTTTGCCGGTCAGTCATCTAAAATCAGAAACTTTCCAAACGGAGTCCCACAAGGATCCGTCCTATCGCCCGCACTCTTCAATCTGTACATGCACGATATAACTACACCCAATACGCCCCAAATAAACTTAGCCTCCTATGCAGATGACATAACACTCACATGCACACACCATGACCCAAAAACAGCAACAGATATCCTTCAACCCTATCTCAACACACTACATGGCTGGTGCACTACAAACAGACTTAATCTATCCCCAGCCAAATCCACCGCAACCCTGCTCACAAGTTGGACAGGAGAACACGAATACATCCCTCAACTCACCATAAACAACACACCCCTAACACATACACACACACCCAAAATCCTAGGAGTAACATATGATACTCATATGACATTCAAACAGCACACCACAAACATTAAATAGAAACTGACACCCAGACTTAACGCCCTCAGGTCACTTGCTCACACAAAATTTGAACACAACAAAGAAACTACCACCACAGTATATAAACAATACATAAGATCAGTGATGGAATACGCAAGCCCAGCCTGGGCTTCTAACCTAGCTGAAACACATCATAAGACCTTACAGACTATTCAAAACAAAGCCCTGAAGATCATTACAGGCTGCACAGCTACTGCACCCACAGATCACCTACATCAAGAAACCCAAATCCTCAAAGTCAAAGACCATCTGGACATGAGAGGCACTCAATTCCTGGCAGCAGCCTCCACGAACCAAGACCACCCACTAAACTACATGGCAACACACCCACAGACACCAAGAAATATCAAAACAACACCCAGCACACGGTATCACACACAATTATTGTCCTCTCTCCCTCCCTGCCCACCCCGAACCAACTTCCAGAAGCACATCCATACTCATATCTCTTACCGATCCATCCACTCACTCACAGACAACACGCAGCTGCATGCACGACCTCCCGAAATCCATCCTTCCGAATCCTCCCTTCCTCGCGAGGACAGAGTCCACCTGGCCAGGCTGAGATGCGGACACCATCCAGCTCTCCTGAGCTATCAGAAGAGACTGGATGACTCCGTTGTCGACGCCTGCCCCGGGATGTAACACAGCACCCCATACCATTAAACACATCATAGAAGACTGCATTTCACACAACCACTTACGCCAACAACATAATCTACACTCAATGAGAGCTCTGTGGGAAAGCCCGATCGTGGCCATGGCCTTTCTCAGGGACTCGGGGCTGTTCGGCCAGGCAGCTTAGGGAACAACAACAACAACAACAACACCTGATGATGGAGAACAGACACACACACACACCCGAGCGGTTGGAGTTTATCGGTACATATCAATTTGGTGCATGCTTACGAGTACATTTTTCGATTTTTAAACCTAAATTACACTAACCTAACCTAACCTAACCTAACCTAACCTAACCTAACCTAACTTACCTAACCTAACCGAAAACACTCCATTTCAACGTATTTTAAAGAGGTGTGTACCGATTAACTGTCGCCCCAAACCTCATGTACCTGTAAACCTACAAATATCCAGAGATTTGTACCAATAAACACACAACCGCTCGTCCACACACACACACACACACACACAGCCCGTAGCCTAGTAGGTAGAGCTCTCGTCTCACACACGAGGGGTCGGGGGTTCAATCCCCGGCCGGGCGGAGACAAATTGGGCTTGTCTCCTTTCATGTGTTAGCCTCAGTTCACCTAGCTGTAAATAGGTACCTGGAATAAGTGGACGACGTTGTGACGTCCCATCTGGGGTTGGCAAAAATGGTACAAGGCGAGATGGGTATCATATGGTTCACCTAAGCTGATGGCTACCTAAGCCTTCGGGCGAGACGGTACCGTCTATAGTGAGAATGGTACCATACAGATCCACCCTAAGCCTTCGTTTCCGATGTCGCCAATTGGCTAAAAATACAGACTACACACACATCCACAGCCATTCCAACGATACATATAACACCTACACATATAGGAGGCGGGAAATAACGAGCATGCTCACTCCCGCAATACAACTAGAGTAAGTACAACTAGAGTAAGTACACACACACAGCCCATAGCCTAGTAGGTAGAGCTCTCGTCTAACACACGAGGAGTCGGGGGTTCAATCCCCGGCCGGGCGGAGACAAATTGGGCTTGTCTCCTTTCATGTGTTAGCCTCAGTTCACCTAGCTGTAAATAGGTACCTGGAATAAGTGGACGACGTTGTGACGTCCCATCTGGGGTTGGCAAAAATGGTACAAGGCGAGATGGGTATTATATGGTTCACCTAAGCTGATGGCTACCTAAGCCTTCGGGCGAGACGGTACCGTCTATAGTGAGAATGGTACCATACACATCCACCCTAAGCCTTCGTTTCCGATGTCGCCAATTGGCTAAAATACAGACTACACACACATCCACAGCCATTCCAACAATACATAAAACACTTAACAAGCATTTCACGCAATACATTCCCAGTTAAGGAGGCGCGATAATAATGAGCTTAGCTCGCATTGCGTGGATTCCCCTTGACGAACAAGTAACTGAGAGTAACTGAGTAACACTATCATTAATATATTGTGTCTCTCAGATGGTAGCAGTGTCGTAAGGAACACCTGAGAACACCTGACGATGGAGGACAACACGACTGAGGATATTCCCGATCATGGCTCGGCTTTGGGTAAGGACATATGATTATACCACTAATTAAGGGAGCCCACCTCGCTTTTTTCGTCTCTCTCTCCCTCTCTCTTTGGCTGGTATCCATTCGGCCCCATTCTGCCTACTGTTTTTAAGATGTTTACCCCCATCCAGGTGTCGGTATTTTCCTGGCGAGCGGTAGCGAGCCAGCATATATATATTTTTGTTTACAGCAAGCTAAATTTGTACATTTTTCGATAGAAAAATGTGTCCGGCGAAGCCGAATTTCTCCATACAATGCTGGCTCGCTATCGCTCGCCAGGAAGAAATCAACACCTGGATGGGGATAAACGTCTTACAACAGTTGGCTGAATGGGGCCAAATGAATACAAGCCAGGGAAAGAGAGAAAATGAGAGAAAGAAAAAAAAATCGGTGACAGCAATTATGAAGGGAAAGTTGAGGGGCAAAGGAAAAATGTAACGCTTTGGGTCCCAGTCTGCCAACCAAGAGAAGCCAATCCACGGAAGAGACGCGCCTTTCACTTGAGCACAAGGGACTGGGGTTCTCGAAAAGGGGCCCCAGACTTGAAAACGTAATTGACTTACAGTGTGCTGGCTTAATAGTCCAGTAGGGTTGATAGCCGCTGAAGTTCTATTTTAACTAACTGACAAGACCGTATGTGTTGGCTACTGAGACACTCGAAGGGTTTTGGGCTGTTTCTTATAGTTTGTCCAATTAATTCATATATATATATATATATATATATATATATATATATATATTATATACTGTATATATATATATATATATATATATATATACACCAATAACAACAAATAATGCCTTGAAGATTATGCTATATTTTGACAGTTTATTATGGTGACCGGTCAACTCAACTAGTAGACCATTTCAACCAGTAGCTCTCAACCAGTACCACATCAACCAATACGGTTAGGTTAGGTTAGGTTAGGTTAGTATTATATTTTGGCACTGGTTTGGTTGGTCTGGGTTAATTTGGCACTGGTTGAGAGCTACTGGTTGAGATGACATGGAACCGTTTATTCTGGTTAAATGGACGTCTAGCGAGTAAAATATATATAGACCAAAAATAACCCTCTTAATTAACAGGCACCTCCAAAACTGAGAGAGAGAGAGTGAGAGAGATTGTGGGTGTGTGGGTGTGCGCGAGAGAGAGAGAGAGTGTATGTGTGAGATTGTCTGTGTGTGTGTGTGTGTGAGAGAGAGAGAGTATTTTTGTTTAATATATATCCCTTCCTCATACCAGGTACCTCCAAAAATGCGCTTCGGGAGAGGACGCGGGTGGAGAGTCTGCGTCGGGCCTACTTGGAACTGCAGTCAGCCATACCTTCCGTTCCACCCAATACTAAGTTATCCAAGGTTAGTGATATATATTGTTACGGCTGGATCGGCAATACATATTCGGGATTCTTGATCGTAGGACAGAAATGGCTTTTAAGTGACAACGACACGCTCGATTCCAGTCCCAAATACTATATGCTCCAGACAACAAAAGCACCAACGCCCTACAGAGTTATCGTCTACGGTAATGAGGTACCTTAACTCGGCGAAAGTGTACAACAGGGGTAGGCTATGAGGCTAAACTCCCTCAGACATTTATAAGTTACGTTATTACTAAAGAAATGCAATACTCAAGAAACTACGTTAATATTAAGCCTCTAATAATGTAGAATAGAAGCAGGCTAAAGGTATGACAGTGAAATGCTAAATGACAAATGTACACGCCTACTTGAAAGCGCGTGCACTACACTAACTGTCCCCTACTAACATGCACTAGCATGTAGCATACAAGATGTTCATGATCCAGTAGATACCTAATAATACACATGGGAGGAACATAAACA
Source organism: Paralithodes platypus (assembly GCA_032716605.1). NCBI lineage: Eukaryota > Metazoa > Arthropoda > Malacostraca > Decapoda > Lithodidae > Paralithodes > Paralithodes platypus. Next base: position 16,812,330 of record CM064510.1, on the reverse strand, counting down.
GTAGTCACTTATTATAATAATGAATCTATACTTGGAATAACTAAAAGGTTGCAGGCAACAGTACTGCGCCGGTAGCCTACTACCGCATAGGCTACTTCGCTTCTCTCACTCTGTCTCCCCTCCGAGTCTGTATGCGCCCTACGCAACAGAACTCCGGACACAGCAGCAAAACGACAGTGCAGTTAATTGATACATGAAAGTATTAATAGTGTTGTCTTGTGTGTGAGTAATGTGTATTGTAAAGTGTTATAGATATATACTTAAAGAGAGCTGCAATGCATAGTAAAATAAAGATATATCCCTCACATCATCCCCATGTGTTCTAGCTAGCAGGCCAAGTCACAGGAACAACGAGTCCCAGCACCGAAAGCGAGAACCCAGGAGAAGACTGTAGAGAACACAAGGACAGATAAATTACGTTACTCTACTATACCGGCACTACGAGCGAGCTGTAGTCTCGGGTGCTACACTCGCTCCTGGCTCGGTATGCAAATCAAGGCTAAGTCCTCGTCCCTCTACAGACAACTCCTGGGCATGGTCGGGCTCTTACACATGGCACCAGTCTAGTCACAAATGGGATGATGAGCAGGGCATATAACTCGTGAACATGTAGAACGTTCACCAACTATCCTCATCAAGAAGATCGCTGTTCACATTAACCCCTTAAATCTAATACATGTAATATATGCTTGTCCTAAGAGTAATACGAGAGGTGAGTGCTGAAACTCCTTTAGGACCTCAAGGGAAGGTTATGCATTTAAATAGAGAGAAGAATGAAATGAGAGTAATGTCGTCAGAGAGAAAGAGTGCAACCGTGAGAAGTTGGGAGAGAGGGCAAGGGATGTTAGAATCTCAAAGGTTCTAGGCAACCTGATCATAGAACACACAGCCAGCCTCCAGGCAATGTGCTGTACGACAACATGGGCCCAGCCCAGGCAGGCAACAATGGACTACCAACCCTATCGCGCCTAGCTATAAGCGCAAGGCTGCCAACCAGTCCATACGTCTGGCAACCACCCAGCCGGCAACGCGGCGCGTTGCTACCCTCTTGCTCTGAAGCCTAACTCACTCTCTCTCTCTGAATTCCCATTATCCTATCTATCAACTTCTCTATTGATACTACATATTAACCCTCTCCGACATATGACGCAATTTTGAGCCTATTAGGGATACTTTAAAGCCTTTATTACCATCAGGGTTTTTTACAAACCTTTATTTTAGTTACTTCAACCTCTGCAGTTGTCTTTGAGTTAGATGTGGGCAGAAAACTAATTTTGGAGAGGTAATTATAAGAGTGAGAGAACTCTATTTCTTATTGCTAATCTGGCAACCTCTGCGTCATATATGTCTGAAGGGGTTAAATGGAAGGTCTCGACATGGCTTAAAACAAAACCCACCACTGGTTAGCACATGACGAGACCTTTGCAGAGATACAAAGAACATAGTTATAAGTTGTCACACTCAATATACATTGCGGCTGACGGTAGCCAGATCACGGGCGGTACAGTGGAGTACCAAGGAGTACAATCAGGTTGCGTTGCCCAGCACTGGGTGCGTCACAGCCCCCCCAAGATTTTAGATAATCGACCTTAGAAGCATTATCAAAATCTGACAGGCAACCAACCGACCTGCTACCCTTAGCTGCCACTAATTGCAAAAGGTGCACAACAACTGAAGTGTGAATTATACATAAAACACAATATCGCATGCATCATGCTACAACAATAAAGACTTACAAAACTAAAAAAAAGAAAGAGTTTTCTCATTTATTTTATTGTTTTATAATCTTTTTGGACGGCGTTATGATAGCCTAATTTTACTCCTGCTCAACCCACACACCGTGCACGACTATCTTGGATCATCAACCCTTGATAGACAATCTGCTATCACGTTCTCACTCCCGGCAATATGCTGAATGTTGAGATTATACTCTTGGAGCATTAGGGACCACCTGGTCAACCGCATATTCCGATTGTGAAACTGATTTAGGAATTTCAAGGGATGATGGTCCGTATAAATCGTCACTACCGGGCCGTAGGCTGGAACATAAACTTCGAAATGTTTGAGCGACAAAACGATAGCCAGAAGCTCCTCTATAGTCGAGTAATTCCTTTGTGCCGAATTAAACTTGCGAGAAAAGAAGCTCACTGGGTGTTCCAAGCCCTCGGAATCAGTCTGCAGTAACACTGCCCCGGCACCCACACCGCTGGCATCAGTCGCCAGCTGAAAACTCCTGGAGAAGTCTGGGGCCCTCAAAATCGGATGTGTACACAGCAGGTGCTTGACTAGGTCGAAAGCCCTCTGACACTCCGCAGCCCAACAGAACTTCACTGACTTCGACAGTAGATCAGTTAACGGTGCTAAGACAGTAGAGTATCCCCGGATGAAGCGCCTATAATAGCCTATCATACCTAGGAACCGTATGACCTGGCGCTTAGTGGTGGGCCTGGGAAACATATTGATAGCCTTTATCTTGCTCAGGGGGGGGCAGACCCGGCCTAACCCGACCACAAAGCCAAGATACTGCACAGTAGCCTTTACAAACTCGCACTTCCTCAGGTTCACCACCAGCCCAGCATCGTGCAACTTCCTAAACAGGGTCTCTAAGTGCCTTAGGTGATTTTCAAAATCGTCATCATATACTATCACGTCATCAAGGTAGACCGTGCAGTTAGGGATTTCGTCACAAATATCGTTCATCAGGTTCTGAAACGTGGCAGGTGCGTTCTTAAGCCCATAAGGCATTACGTTACATTGGTAGGTCTTGCCATCTACCACAAAACCACAAACTTGCTTAGCTCGGTCCGACAGGGGTACTTGCCAGTAGCCTTTTACAAGATCAATTTTAGTAAGGTACTTTGCATTCCCTATCTTGTCCACGCTGTCGTCAACTCGAGGCAAAGGGTAAGGGTTGGTAGTGGTCAAGCCATTTAGCCTACGAAAATCTATGCAGAACCGCACCTTGCCGTCAGGTTTTGGCTGCAACGTGACGGGTGATGTCCACTTCACATAACCTTCAGTGATCATCCCTCTCTCAACCATGTACTTTAACTCCTCCCGTAAAGCTGGCAACTTTACCGGGGGCACACGGTAGGGCACTGACTTGAAGGGCACATTATCACCGACGTCCACGTCGTGCGTTACCTGAGTAGTGAGACCTGGGTGTTCGGCGAAAACAGAGGGGTATGACCTGAACAGGCCTAGGACAGCAGCACCCTGGTGCTCAGGCAGGTGACTTACAGCTTGCCTAGCCTCTTGTTCAGTATTCCCCGCCCACTGTTCCGCGGAAATGACACAGTCCCAGCTATCCTCCTCAGCAGCATGACTGTCCCCACCTCCTTCTCCACCCTGGCCGCTGCAGGCCAGCACAGGGACAGTGAGAGGCTCTGAGGGGCGTCTCACATACTCTTTCATGAGGTTAACATGACATAACTGATGTTTTTTCCTACGGTCAGGTGTTGCAACGAGATAATCAAGGTCGGACAGTTTCTTAGCCACCACATACGGCCCAATGAACTTGGCAGAAAGGGGGTGTCCAGGCAAAGGTAAAAGCAACATTACCTCCTGACCCACCGAAAACTCCCGAAGCTTCACCTTGGCGTCATACTGGTGCTTCATGACCGCCTGTGCATTAACCAACTTATTACCTGCCGCTGCCATGCAACCTATAAGTCTCTCCCGGCTCTCAAGGACATATTTAAGTACAGACCCCGGCTTCTCTTCGCCCTCCCAGATCTCTTTCACCATACTTAAAGGTCCTCTCACATTATGGCCAAAGACTAGCTGATTTGGACTGAACCCCAGGCTCTCTCCTGGGACTTCACGTGCAGCGAACAGAACATACGGCAGACCCAAATCCCAATCAGTGTCATGTTCTGCACAGTAACAGCGTAGCATACTCTTCAGGGTTGAGTGCCACCGCTCCAAGACTCCCTGACTCTCGGGATGGTAGGCTGACGACACTACAGAACATATACCGTGCAACTGAAGGGTTTGCTTGAACAATTTGGATGTAAAATTGCTCCCTGGTCTGACTGCACCTCACGTGGAAATCCATAACGGGAACAGAACAATAATAAGTTTTTAACAACTGCCTTTGCCGAGCCGTTTCTCATGGGGTATGCGTCCGGGTATCTCGTAGCCACATCCATGATTGTCAACAGGAATTTATTGCCACTACTAGTAGGCGGGAAAGGGCCAACCAAATCTACTACAACTTTGCTGAACGGAGGCCCGGTGACAGGTATGGGAAACAAAGGTGCCTTCGGGATTGTCTGGTTAGGCTTCCCCGTTGTCTGGCAGGTCGCACACCCAGCCACCCATGCACAGACATCAGCCTTGACCCCAGGCCACCAGAAAAACCTGCCCAATGCCGCCAATGTTTTTGTTACCCCCAAATGACCCGCCACCGGCACATCGTGCGCCAGACACAATAAGGACTCTCTATACTTATTTGGAACAACCACCTGGTCTACTACCCTCGCACCGCCCTCCCACTTCGATTTGGGGTCTAAAAATCTGCGGTACAATATCCTGTTGAGCCTAAAGAAATCTCCCGGCTTCGCATCCCCATCTTCCTCCAACTCTATGGCACCATTGCTATAACGAGCTAGGCTAGCATCTTGCAGCTGCTGCTCACTTATGTCCCCCGGGCGTCAATGCATCAAGATGGTTTTGTAATAAGACATTACCCCGGCTAGTAGGCTCTACTGCCTTAGTGGCTCTCGCTACAGCTCTTGCCTCACGCGAAGTCTTACCCAACTCTGCCTTGTTACACACCATCTCTGGGCCAGAGTCAACTCCCGTGTTTATTATAGGTCCAAGTACCGAATCACCGAGAAGTGCAGCAGAATCAATGTCCCTTTTCCTGCCCTTAGCAACCTTCTCCTGATCCTTCCTCCACTGTCCCCGAGGTTGAGTGCTAGGCTGTGCAGGAGCCGCAGAGCGAGATCGGGTTACCACACAGGCCATCTCATACCTGTTGGCACCTCCCAACCCATTCCCGATTCTCACCATCCACGTCGGCCGCCCTCTCGGCAACGACTAAGGGTGGAGTCCCGGAAGTGGGCACCGCAAAGTCGTTGCCGAGAAGAAGGTCGACGCCCTCAACTGGCAAACACTCAACGATCCCTACATCCAGCTCCCTGCACACCTCTCCCACTCTCAACTCCAACCTCACAAGTGGGTATGACCTCGTAGCATTTATACCCTGCACCACAACAACTCTGGCCGCATTTATCGGTTTCCCTGTGAAGTTCCTCAACAAAGTTTGCGAAGCCCCCGTATCCCTCAACAAGTCAACCCTCCGTAGTTCACTCCCCCAGCTCACAAACCCGTGTCCCCGATGGCTACAGAAAGTGTCCCGGACAGGTGTCGAGCCTTCCGTACGCTTCTTTACCGCGTGTGCCTCAGCTGCTGACAACCTACCCCGGGCAGTTGCTGCAGCCTTCAGAGACACACCGATACTGTGAACCAATGACACCGGCTTAGCGGGAGTGTTACTAGGGCACTCACGTGAATAATGGCCTAGCTTCTGACATTTGTAACATTTCACATCCCCAATGGGCTTCTTCCCTTGTGCGGGCGAAGAAGGGGCCTGACCTTTAGTAAACGGGAGAGGCTTGTGTTTGTAGGTGTTATTAGGTGCAATGCTTTTAGTGTGGTTATGTGTGTCATAGGATTTGTTATTATCGAAAACTCTGGTGGGTGGGGTATAGCGCCCCTTCTGCCCTGACTCAGCCCTCTGAGCGGCACCGCAACCACGAATCAATGATAATCTGAGGTCTGCCATCTTGGCAGCCTCCTCTACTGTCTTGGGACATTTTTCCTTAATGTTCAGCGTTAGATCGGTTCCAGTACATTTGTAAAACTGTTCCAGATAGAAAAGTTGCTTAATTTCCTCAGCCGACTCTGCGTGCTCGGACCGAAACCAGTTATTACATACATCTGTTAAGTCCCGTGCGTGCTCCATAAAACTGACGTCGCTCTTCTTATTCACGCCACGGAACTTCAATCTATAAGTTTCGGGTTGCAGATCGTAGGCCCGGAGCACAGCCTCCTTCACCAGTCCATACACGACACTCTCGTCCAGTGACAGTGCATCGTAGGCTTTCAACCCCTTACCCACTAGACGTGATGAAACTAATGCTGCCCATTTAACCTCCGGCCAGTCATACTCACGACACTTCTTTTCGAAACGAGCAAAAAACTCAGTCACTGCTGTCTCATCAAATGCGGGTACTAACTTAATTAAATGCGAAAGTGAGTCTGTAACCCGGTGCACACCACCGAGATGACGCCCCATGGTCTCTACTCTAGACTTCTCGACATCCATTTCAGCCTGGTACCTGGTTGCATCCTGATTGGCTTGGATTCTAGCAACCTCTATGCGTTCTATACTAGCCTGTTGTATCTGAGTCTCCTGCAGCTTAATCCGTTCTATACTAGCCTGTTGTATCTGAGTCTCCTGCAGCTTAATCCGTTCTATACTAGCCTGTTGACTCTCTCGCAACTTAAGCTTAGCTAGTTCTAGCTGAAATAACATCTCAGGAGACAGGCCTGGGGGGGGAGAGCACAAAATGGGGGATCCACACCGAGACGTGTTTACGGGTAAGCCAGCTTGCCATTGAGAACCCTCCTGCTGCATCGTGCTAAGACTCGCTGGCTGAGGGCCCAGCTCAGGGGTAGAGTGGAATGGAGGCTTGGAGGGAACCCCCCAAGACCCCACTCCACCCACCGCCCCATCGCCATCACCCAACAAACATGCCACCAAATTCTTCTTGGGCCAACTGTCAGGACAGTCCCGCCCCAAAACCGTGGCTAAACAGTGAAGACCGTAACAATCAATAGCCTGCAGGCGCTGTTCGGTCAAAGGTGTCTGCAAAAATGCCCGGGCATCCCTCTCTCCACTTAAAACACTCCCCTCCCTAAATATCTGCTGTACTTGCTGGTCACTAGGCTGTACCGTGTTATCCTCCCCCGTAAATGATGAGTCATTAGACATAGTGCTGGTTATACAATTGCTGTTCATAAAAAAAAAAGTGCTTATTACTAATTGCAGTCTCGACTCACAAAATGTTAAAGATGCTTGAATGACTCTACTCTAGACACCTAACGAAACAATCTGCAAGTCCACCAATACAATAATGACACAATAAAAATTCCACCAATATGCAAGAAAATTCTAGCCAGCTCTACTAGGTAGCATAGAATAGTTCTCCAAAAAACATGTGATAGGATACTACTGAATCTTGTGCAAGGTCGCCATTTTGTTACGGCTGGATCGGCAATACATATTCGGGATTCTTGATCGTAGGACAGAAATGGCTTTTAAGTGACAACGACACGCTCGATTCCAGTCCCAAATACTATATGCTCCAGACAACAAAAGCACCAACGCCCTACAGAGTTATCGTCTACGGTAATGAGGTACCTTAACTCGGCGAAAGTGTACAACAGGGGTAGGCTATGAGGCTAAACTCCCTCAGACATTTATAGGTTACGTTATTACTAAAGAAATGCAATACTCAAGAACTACGTTAATATTAAGCCTCTAATAATGTAGAATAGAAGCAGGCTAAAGGTATGACAGTGAAATGCTAAATGACAAATGTACACGCCTACTTGAAAGCGCGTGCACTACACTAACTGTCCCCTACTAACATGCACTAGCATGTAGCATACAAGATGTTCATGATCCAGTAGATACCTAATAATACACATGGGAGGAACATAAACAGTAGTCACTTATTATAATAATGAATCTATACTTGGAATAACTAAAAGGTTGCAGGCAACAGTACTGCGCCGGTAGCCTACTACCGCATAGGCTACTTCGCTTCTCTCACTCTGTCTCCCCTCCGAGTCCGTATGCGCCCTACGCAACAGAACTCCGGACACAGCAGCAAAACGACAGTGCAGTTAATTGATACATGAAAGTATTAATAGTGTTGTCTTGTGTGTGAGTAATGTGTATTGTAAAGTGTTATAGATATATACTTAAAGAGAGCTGCAATGCATAGTAAAATAAAGATATATCCCACACATCATCCCCATGTGTTCTAGCTAGCAGGCCAAGTCACAGGAACAACGAGTCCCAGCACCGAAAGCGAGAACCCAGGAGAAGACTGTAGAGAACACAAGGACAGATAAATTACGTTACTCTACTATACCGGCACTACGAGCGAGCTGTAGTCTCGGGTGCTACACTCGCTCCTGGCTCGGTATGCAAATCAAGGCTAAGTCCTCGTCCCTCTACAGACAACTCCTGGGCATGGTCGGGCTCTTACACATGGCACCAGTCTAGTCACAAATGGGATGATGAGCAGGGCATATAACTCGTGAACATGTAGAACGTTCACCAACTATCCTCATCAAGAAGATCGCTGTTCACATTAACCCCTTAAATCTAATACATGTAAATATATGCTTGTCCTAAGAGTAATACGAGAGGTGAGTGCTGAAACTCCTTTAGGACCTCAAGGGAAGGTTATGCATTTAAATAGAGAGAAGAATGAAATGAGAGTAATGTCGTCAGAGAGAAAGAGTGCAACCGTGAGAAGTTGGGAGAGAGGGCAAGGGATGTTAGAATCTCAAAGGTTCTAGGCAACCTGATCATAGAACACACAGCCAGCCTCCAGGCAATGTGCTGTACGACAACATGGGCCCAGCCCAGGCAGGCAACAATGGACTACCAACCCTATCGCGCCTAGCTATAAGCGCAAGGCTGCCAACCAGTCCATACGTCTGGCAACCACCCGGCCGGCAACGCGGCGCGTTGCTACCCTCTTGCTCTGAAGCCTAACTCACTACTCTCTCTCTGAATTCCCATTATCCTATCTATCAACTTCTCTATTGATACTACATATTAAATGGAAGGTCTCGACATGGCTTAAAACAAAACCCACCACTGGTTAGCACATGACGAGACCTTTGCAGAGATACAAAGAACATAGTTATAAGTTGTCACACTCAATATACATTGCGGCTGACGGTAGCCAGATCACGGGCGGTACAGTGGAGTACCAAGGAGTACAATCAGGTTGCGTTGCCCAGCACTGGGTGCGTCACAATATATATATATATATGGAGGTAAAATCACAAATACGTGTGATCAAATTATGAAGTAAAACTCGCTAGGAAAATTGCAACAATGTAACACCAAGCTTTCGTCTATTCTCTCAAGACATCTTCAGGGTAATACAAGGAAACAGGGGGAGAGTTAAGGCCACGTCATACAGAACTCGAACGTCGCGCGACCTACCCACGAACACGATGACTTGCATTTTTGAGGCGAATGCATCCGATATTGATCCCGATGTTGGTCAAAGAAGAACATCCCCAGATAATGCCCCGACATTCCCAGACTATGCTCCAAACAAGACTCGAATGTAACTCGACACTCCCGACCGATTTACGTTAAAGACCCGAACATTAGAGGAATATGATCCGATGCATGCCAGAGCAAGACCCGATCAAAACTCGAATGTGCCACGAATCAGCCAACAAATATTTAACGGTGTTTACACCCGAACCTACCTTGACCCGATACAAAAGATATTATGAGGAACACCAGAGGATCACCGGCCGCATCTGCCCGACCATCAGAAAACCTTAACACGATACTAGAAGAATGTGTGATGAACACCTGTACCTGCCCTATATAAACAGGGTGTGGTCGCACACATGCCAGTCGCACATCATGCATCACCACGGTAACATGGCGTTCCCGGAGCTCTAGCCACCCACGGAGGAGGAGTTGGAGATGGCCATTTTTTATCAGGAGCTTGTTGTAGCCCACCTAAACCACATGCTACTCATCACCACCATCCTGAAGAACGAGCGTCAGCGCCATTTAAGACACCACGTAAGACATGTAAGACACCACGAAGCTGCAGCGTCAAACCTTGGATCGCCCAGAGAGCCACATACGGACACTACCACCAACTACTGAAGGAGCTAGTGGACACCTACAGGACCACCTACAAGTATTATCTGCGTATGGACGAGGACCTATTCAATGACATTGTATGCCGTCTGACACCCAGGATCAAGAAGGAGACAACAAATTGGAAGTTGCTTTGCGGCATGGTAGCTTGTTGCCCTTGCCCATCTTGGTGGTTGCTGTGTGGTGTGGAGAGGTAGAACTTGTTGGGGCAACTTGTGCGGAGGGTGTGAGAGCGATGGAGGCTCCGGCAGCAAAATATATAGGGCCCGTGCGCTTGGCTGCCAGCGTACGATTCGACTCGCATTCTTGTGTGTCGGGGACATGTCTGCTTATGTTCGGCTAGATCGAGTTAACTTCGTCAATGAAAATAACAGACGAACAATGGCCGAAACGAAATAACGTGACCCGAATAAAAGCCGAACATAACCAGAATGAGAACCGACAAATTTTTAACGGTTTTTACACACGAATATCGGCTAGAAGTTAACGCATGCACTAACTTCTGGCCGAACCCCAGGATGTTCGGCTGCACCCCTGAACATCTCCGGAGCTTCCCCCGAATCAACGAGAACATTGGCCGAATTGACCCGAATTTACCCGAACATTTGAAAATTTTAATATTTTTTTGCAAGTCATCCTGTTCGGGGGTAGGTCGCGCGACGTTCGAGTTCTGTATGATGCGGCCTTGAGGCTACCCATCCTAAATCATCTGTGAGTTGCTAACTAGCATATAAATACAAAAAGTGTTGCCAGCCTACTGCCTGTCGCCATATTTTTAGGAACATCTTTTATCTACAAAATAAATGTCTTACACATTATATATACTTATACAGATATGCATATACATAAATATGAAGAAATACATATAGATATACATATAATTACATATACATACACATATACATACATATACACGCATACATTACATACATATAAATAAAAATTACATATATATATATAAGAAAAAAAAAATCGGAATCTGCAGAAAGCCGATTGGTCCACACAAGGCAAATCCTTCCCACACCCAACCCTAATTGTAAGGCCGAATTATAAGCCCAACTCACTAATACTATGGACCCTGGGGACTGACCTTCCCATAATGGTCAGATCAACATATAAGGATAAAGGAGTCTGTAGAAAGCCGAATGGCCCACACCTGGCAGATCCCTCTCACAACAAAACAGTATATATACATAAACACAGATATACATACACACACCTACATACACACACACATATATACATACATAAACATACGTATCTATTTAATATTTGCGATTGTGTGTGTGTGTCTGTTCTTCATAGGCGGCCGCAGTTTTGGACCTAGGGAGCTGAAACTTTGCGTGTGGGTGTCAATTGACCTGGGTCAGGTCATAGAGGGGGCGAGGCCACGATCGGAGGTAATTTCGAGGCCGAAATTGAAAACAAAAAATGAAAAATGAAAACAAATGGCCGTTTGGGGCAGAAGGAGGCCTCCGATCGAAAAGGTGTATGGAACGAAAGTTGTTCGCAGCCCCCCAAAATGGGGGTACGGATGAGGTCAGATCCAAGATCGGAGGTCATTTAGTGGCCGAAATCGAGGTCGCCGTTTAATGAGGCACAGGGAGGTCGAGGCCGGTGATTATGGTAGTAGTAGTATTGTGATGATTGTGGTAGTAGTGATTGATGATGGTGATTATGGTAGTAGTAGTGGTGGTAGTAGTGATGGTGATTATGGTAGTAGTAGTATTGTGATGATTGTGGTAGTAGTGATTGATGATGGTGATTATGGTAGTAGTAGTGGTGGTAGTAGTGATGGTGATTATGGTAGTAGTAGTATTGTGATGATTGTGGTAGTAGTGATTGATGATGGTGATTATGGTAGTAGTAGTGATGGTGATTATGGTAGTAGTAGTATTGTGATGATTGTGGTAGTAGTGATTGATGATGGTGATTATGGTAGTAGAATTTAAACCCGGGCAACGCCGGGTACCCCTGCTAGTATACAATAATTATGATTAAACAAATACATAATGACCATACCTCATGTGTATAGTATTAATTAGATACCTAACTATCTAATACTATGAGGATATTAAGGGGACGTTTTTAGTTGATTCCCTAGACTTCCATCAACCTTAAAATTACTCCCCCTTGACCCCCTTTCAAGATAAATTTGTACATTTTTCGGTAGAAAAATTTCCCGGCCGAAGGCCGGTTCCCCTTAAATTACAGGCTCGCTATCGCTCACCAGGAAAAAATCGACACCTAAATGGCACGAATGGTCTTAAAATTGACAGAAATGGGGCGAGGGTTCTTAAAATCGCCAAACTAATGGGGCAAGCGTCTTTAAATCTCACATGCAATGGGGCTAAACATGAGGGAGAAAGGGGTCAAGAAAAAAATCCCTCAAGTGGATATCTCCCCTTAATAACAAAGCTGCAATTCTTGGCCCAGCTGTCACACTCTATAACCACCTGTTCCTTTATCCCCCCCAGCTGGATGTCCTAGTGTTAGCCACCACCTACATCTCTCACCTGTCGCATCTACTACAGGAGGATGACGCCCTACACCACCACCACCACCAGGACCCCAACAACAACAGTGACAGTAACAACAACAACAACAACACCACCTCTATCAAAACAACCACCCACCACCACCACCACAACAACAACAACATGAACTGCAGGACGCACCAGAGAGGCCTTCTACACCCAGTCAAGGTGAGGATGGGGCGAACGTCTTAAAATCTCAGATGCAATGGGGCTAAACATGAGGGAAAATGGGGTAAAGAAAAAAATCCCTCTAGTGGAAATCTCCCCTTAATGGTAGGTTTTTAGTTTGTTTCCTACTCCTCCAGCAATCTAAAAAAAAAACACCCCTTGACCCCCTCTCAAGATAAATCTGTACATTTTTCGGTAGAAAAATGTCTCGGCCGAAGGCCGTTTACTCTTAAATTACAGGCTCGCTATCGCTCGCCAGGATAAAATCGACACCTAAATGGCACGAAAGGTCTTAAAATTGACAGAATGGGGCATAAATTCTTAAAATCGCCAAACTATTTGGGGCGAACGTCTTAAAATATCGAAAGCAATGAGGCTAAACATGAGGGAGAAAGGGGTCAAGAAAAAAGTCCCTCAAGTGGAAATCTCCCCTTAACCCCTTCAGTACCGGTGCCATCTTTTTAACCTCATTCTGGCTGCTGTTAGATGATGTTAGTCAGTTTATAAAGGGCCTCCAGCAATTATCAGGCTTCGAACTATATGACTTAAGGGAAGGTATTTAGTTTGTTCCCTACGTTTTCATCAAGCTTAAAATTACACCCCCTAAACCCTCTTTCCAGATAAATTTGTACATTTTTCGGTAGAAAAATGTCTCGGCCGAAGGCCGTTTACTCTTAAATTACAGGCTCGCTATCGCTCGCCAGGAAAAATCGACACCTTAATGGCACGAAAGGTCTTAAAATTGACAGAAATGGGGCAAAATGTCTTAAAATGTCAAAACTACTAGGGCGAACATCTTAAAATCTCAAAAGCAATGGGGCTAAACATGAGGGAGAAAGGGGTCCAGAAAAAAATCCCTCGAGTGGAAATCTCCCCTTAACCTTTTTTATTTACCCCAGATCCTTTTTGAACTGCTTTTCATTATTCTAGGCCATTAATTTTTCCTAGAGAAGAAATAGCCAATGCCTACTATAATTAAGTCCTGACCACCTCGCTTGACTGGCAAGATCTGTGTGGTCAGTGAATCGATTCAAATCTGTATTATTTTTTACATTGCACTCTTATATATTCCAGAAATGGCCGATGCGCGCTCGTCTGTATGCCGGAGTGGGTGGCACCGAAACATCCCCCCTAGTGTCGGATCACATGAAGCCCTCCCGTTACCCCCACCACCACCATCACTTGGGGACGTCCACCCATCCGTACAGCCTCCTGCGTCATGGCCCCCTGCATCTCTCTACGGGGAGGCAGCTGACGAACCACCACGCCAACCCTACGCAAAGGCAACGGATCAATCATGCCAACGCTACGCAAAAGCCGCAGACGAACCATCACACCAACGCTACGCAAAGGCCGCAGACGAACCATCACACCAACGCTACGCAAAGGCCGCAGACGAACCATCACACCAACGCTACGCAAAGGCCGCAAACGAACCATCACACCAACGCTATGCAAAGGCCGCAAACGAATCATCATACCAATGCTACGCACAAGAAACGGACCAACCACCATGCTAACGCTGCAGAAAGACAGCAGACGAACCACCATGCAAGTGCTACGGAAAGGCCGCAGACGAACCATCATGCCAACCCTACGCAAAGGCAGCAAACCAACCACTATGCAAACGTTACGCAAAGACAGCGGACCAACCATCACGCCAACGCTACGCAAACACACCTTAGACCCCATGACTTCTCGACACTGGTGCCCGATGATCTGGAAGGGGACTTGACTTTAGTGGGCCAAGCCAGCGACAAGTCCTGGGTGGTGCCGCAGCTGTACCAAGGGAGCTGTGGTGAGGGCTGGGAGAGTGACGGGACCTGGGATCTGACTTACGGACACATCGGAACGTCTCACAACCCCTCACAAAATACTAACGTAGCTTACACTCCTACCTGCTGGGATACATGGGAGGACGCTTTGCTCTAAGGATGACTGGGAGAGTGATGGGATCCCAAAATTTAATTAATGAAAGCATGTTGGGGGCAGGGGGCTAGGAATCCTTCTCCCCTTGTAAAATTCACCTGCTTATCGAGGGGATACAAAAGTGGTCCCGGACCCTGAGAATTGGAACTCTTGAATGTCGTTTCTGTTTGGGTTCTGTCTCGAGTCGGCCACCCTCAGTAATGGGGTATGTGCCTGAGTGTGGTGTGAAATGAATTAATTAGATTACGAAGGCGACAAAGGGCAAAGCTACCTGTAACAAGTGTCTCCTCTAAAGTTGAAAGAGGGATGAAGAGCCAAATTTAGAGGTACGTTAGAGTCGAAATGTCTGGACACACGGAGCTTAAAGCCGTTTAAGTCATAATTTGAGGGAAAGACAGTTCTGAGTTGATGTAAAAAGTTAGAACAAAGAGATCGTTGTTATATAATTTAAAATAGTTTAGGTTGTAAAAAGGATATCGAAAATGTATACAAAATATATGGTTACATCGATTGTGATTTTATTTTATTTACTTTATATAAATTGATTTTATTGATACCAATATACAATACCTTTAAGGGGAGATTTCCACCTGGAGGATTTTTGTCTGAACCTCTTTCTCCCTCGTGTTTAGCCCCATTGCTTTCGATATTATAAGACGTTCGCCCCATTAGTTTGGCGATTTTAAGAACTTTCGCCCCATTTCTGTCAATTTTAAGACTTTTCGTGCCATTTAGGTGTCAATTTTTTCCTGCCGAGCGATAGCGAGCCTGTAATTTAACCCCTTCAGACTCATATGACGCAGAGGTTGCCAGGTTAGCAATAAGAAATAGAGTTCTCTCACTCTTATAATTACCTCTCCAAAATTAGTTTTCTGCCCACAGCTAACTCAAAGACAACTGCAGAGGTTGAAGTAACTAAACTAAAGGTTTCTAAATACCCCTGATGGTAACAAAGGCTTTAAAGTATCCCCAATAGGTTAAGCTAAAAAAAAAAAAAAAAAAAAATATATATATATATATATATATATATATATATATTACATAAATATATATATATATACTGTATATAGGCCTATGTGGAAGGATAGAGAGGGAGAGGCAGACTGAGACTGAGGTGGAAGGATGGAGTTGAGAAGTTATATGCGTGAAAGCGGTGTTGGATGGGAATAGATAGATAGAAAGATTCCTTGTAACTACTTTACCCTCTCTCTCTCTCTCTGTCTCTTTCTCTCTCTCTCTCTCTCTCTCTCTCTCTCTCTCTCTCTCTCTCTCTCTCTCTCTCTCTCTCTCTCTGTGTAGTAACTACTTCACTATCGACCAATCTAATTACACGCGGGGAAACGGTTGCAAAATGATTGGTAAATCTTTTAACTCACACAAATCTAAGAATTTCTTCTTCAATCAAGTTGTCAACTTGTGGAATGGGCTTCCCCGAGACGTTATAGACTGCAGCACCGTTGATTCAGTTAAACTCCGCCTAGACAAATATCTTGCCTTAAATCCACGACTGACTGCATTTGTAAATGTAATTTTTTTTTTTTTCACTAACAACTGTCCCCTTCTAACATCCCCTAATCCTGCCACAGGCATTTGTCCCAGGGCAGTCTTCCCTTTCCATTGTTCCCTTACCCACTCTAAACTACTGTTTGGACACTTGACCATCAGTGTTTTGGAGGGCAAGCAGCCTTGAGGGGTTGCTGGACCTCTTGTTGCTTGATTTCCTTTGTACTCCTTTGTACACTCTCTCACTATAGTCTATTCGCTGTAAGTAGGCGAGAAATCATGACCTCTTTCCTCTGTAACTCAAAAAGGACTAGAGAAAATGGGCTGTAAATGTCCACATCTATGCCTTGACTGACTCTTCCTAAATGGTAGACATATTAGCTCGATTACTCTAGTCGTTTTTGAGTTACAGAGGTGGATAGAGGTCATGATTTCTCGCCTACTGACAGCGGATAGACAATCGGTTAGGTTAGGTTAGGTTTTGGTTAGGTTAAAGTAGGCATCTGAAAAACAGTTACACAGGATCTTACCGATATGTGTCATCATCGTCTTGTAGAGTTATTAACCCTCTCCGACATAGAACTTAAGGGGAGACTGGCCGTTTGTTTGATCTATTAATTCATGTAATTATATATATTTTTATTTTCCTCGCTAGACCTCCATCAAGCTTAAAAAAAAACACCCCCTAGACCCCCTTCAAGATAAATTTGTACATTTTTCGCTAGAAAAATGTTCCGGCCAAAGGCCGGTTTCTCTTAAAATTGCAGGCTCGCTATCGCTCGCCAGGAAATAATCGACACCTAAATGGCACGAAAGGTCTTAAAATTGACAACGAAATTGGGCGAAAGGTGTTAAAATCGCCAAACTAATGGGCCGAACGTCTTATAATCTCAAAACTAGCGGGGCTAAACATTAGGGAGAAGGGGATCCAGAAAAACGGTCTTCCTCCCCTTAATCGGCGACGTGGCCCAGATTTTCTATTCAAGTGTTCTTTGCTGCATTCCTTAAGGGGAGATTTCCACTTGAGAGATTTTTTTCTTGACTCCTTTCTCCCTCATGTTTAGCCCCATTGCTTTTCTAATTGTAAGACGTTCGCCCCATTATTTTTACGATTTTAAGAACTTTCGACCCATTTCTGTCAAATTTAAGACCTTTCGTGCCATTTAGGTGTCAATTTTATCCTGGCGAGCGATAGCGAGCCTGTAATTTAAGATGAACCGGCTTTCAGCCGGGACATTTTTCTACCGAAAAATGTACAAATTTATCTTGAAAGGGGCTCAAGGGGGTGTAATCTTAAGCTTGATGGCTATCTAGGGACCAAACTAAAAACCTCCCCTTAATAATATCGTAAATCGGGTCATCGGTTAGTGAAGGAGACCTGTACAGTGGCGCTAATAAGTCATGTCCCAGCTGTCATTACACGTTTGGCTCGCTCTGTGCTGTATTAATGTCTGTCAGATGTTGAAAAGGGTGGGTACGGTGGCGCTAATAAGTAATTTCCTAGCTGTCATTACACGTTTGGTTCGCTCTGTGCTGTATTAATGTCTGTCAGATGTTGAAAAGGGTGGGTACGGTGGCGCTAATAAGTCATGTCCCAGCTGTCATTACACGTTTGGCTCGCTCTGTGCTGTATTAATGTCTGTCAGATGTTGAAAAGGGTGGGTACGGTCGTGCTAATAAGTCATGTCCCAGCTGTCATTACACGTTTGGCTCGCTCTGTGCTGTATTAATGTCTGTCAGATGTTGAAAAGGGTGGGTACGGTGGTGCTAATAAGTCATGTCCTAGCTGTCATTACACGTTTGGTTCGCTCTGTGCTGTATTAATGTCTGTCAGATGTTGAAAAGGGTGGGTACGGTCGTGCTAATAAGTCATGGCCCAGCTGTCATTACACGTTTGGCTCGCTCTGTGCTGTATTAATGTCTGTCAGATGTTGAAAAGGGTGGGTACGGTGGCGCTAATAAGTCATGTCCCAGCTGTCATTACACGTTTGGGCTCGCTCTGTGCTGTATTAATGTCTGTCAGATGTTGAAAAAGGTGGGTACGGTGGCGCTAATAAGTCATGTCCTAGCTGTCATTACACGTTTGGGCTCGCTCTGTGCTGTATTAATGTCTGTCAGATGTTGAAAAGGGTGGGTACGGTGGTGCTAATAAGTCATGTCCCAGCTGTCATTACACGTTTGGCTCGCTCTGTGCTGTATTAATGTCTGTCAGATGTTGAAAAGGGTGGGTACGATGGCGCTAATAAGTCATGTCCCAGCTGTCATTTCGTTTGGGCTCGCTCTGTGCTGTATTAATGTCTGTCAGATGTTGAATAGGGTGGGTACAGTGGCGCTAATAAGTCATGTCTCAGCTGTCATTACGTTTGGCTCGCTCTGTGCTGTATTAATGTCTGTCAGATGTTGAATAGGTTGGGTACGGTCGCGCTAATAAGTCATGTCCCAGCTGTCATTCCGTTTGGGCTCGCTCTGTGCTGTATTAATGTCTGTCAGATGTTGAAAAGGGTGGGTGTAAGTGTAGGAACATGGTTGTATATCTCACTCAAAATCTGAAGACACGGCAACAAGTAAGTGGTGCCATTTATTGGGTGAATCGCGCCCGCCGCATCGTCAAAACAAGAATAAATTGTGTGTAAGAGTGCGGCGGCACCAGATGTTTTTAATTAAGGGGAGATGTGTCCACTTGAGGGATTTTTTTCTTGACCCCTTTCTCCCTCATGTTTAGCCCCATTGTTTTTTGTTCTAATTTTAAGACGTTTGCCCTATTATTTTGACTATTTTAAGAACTTTCAACCCCTTTCTGTCAATTTTAAAACCTTTCGTGCCATTTAGGTGTCGATTTTATCCTGGCGAGCGATAGCGAGCCTGTAATTTAAGAGGAACCGGCTTTCAGCCGGGACATTTTTCTACCGAAAAATTTACAAATTTATCTTGAAAGGGGATCAAGGGGGTGTAATCTTAAGCTTGAAGGATATCTAGAGACCAAACTAAAAACCTCCCCTTAATAGGTAGTTAATATTTAAAGCTAAGTTACTGTTTGCCGATGGAGAGAGAGAGAGAGACAGTAAGTGAGTGTGTGTGTGAGAGTGAGTTGAATAATAGAGAGAGAGAGTGTGTGTGTGGTGGTGGTGGTGGTGGTGGTGGAAAATGTGTTAAAGGGAGATTTTTAGTTTAGTTCGAAGCCTGTTAATTGTGGGAGGCCCTATTCTAACTGGGTGCAAGCGTCTAATAGTAGCCAGAAATAACGAATTAAGGGGACCCACCTCGCATGTTTTTCTCTCTCTTTGGCTTGTATCCATTCGGCCCCATTCAGCCTACTGTTTTAAGACTTTTACCCCCATCCAGGTGTCAATATTTTCCTGGCGAGCGGTAGCGAGCCAGCATATATATATATATTTTTGTTTCAACAGCAAGCTAAATTTGTAAATTTTTTGATAGAAAAATGTCTCCGGCGAAGCCGGATTTCTCCATACAATGGTTGCTCGCTATCGCTCGCCAGGAATAAATCAACACCTGGATTGGGATAAACGTCTTAAAACAGTTGGCTGAATGGGGCTGAATGGATACAAGTCAGGGAAAGAGAGAAAAGGAGAGACAGATAAAAAAAAAACTATAAATACACCCCTCTCTTCCCATGCCAGATTTTCTCCCAGGCTTATTAACCCTTTCAAGCTCCCATACGCGTTTCGGTTCTGTTTTCTGGCTACTATTAGACGATTTTATTCAGATTAGTAACGGTGTATGGAAGTCGGAGGGTTGATTGAGATAGTATTTACCCTTTTAATACCCACAGATCCTTCCTAAGCTGCATAAAATCGTCTAATGATAGCCAAAATAAACTGACAAAACGCGTCAGAGCTTGAAGGGGTTAAGGGGAGGTATTTAGTTTGTTCCCTAGACCTCCATCAAACTTAAAATTAAACCCCCTTGACCCCCTTTCAAGATAAATGTGTACATTTTTCGGTAGAAAAATGTCCAGGCCGAAGGTCGGTTCCTCTTAAATTACAGGCTCGCTATCGCTCGCCAGGGAACATTCGACACCTAAGTGGCACGAAAGGTCTTAAAATTGACAGAAATGGGGCGAAAGTTCTTAAAATCGCCAAACTAATAGGGCAAACGTCTTAAAATCTTAAAAGCAACGGGGCTAGACATGAGGGAGAAAGGGGTCCAGAAAAAAGTCCCTCAAGTGGATATCTCCCCTTAATCCAGGCTTTTGTTTATTTTTGTCCCCCCCCCCCCCCTCCCGCCCCCCCCCCTTCTCCATCCATCCCAATCCCTCTCACTCCCCATGTAACTAGCTATTCCTCCCTCGACCCTACCTCCCACTAATTAAACCTTCCTCCTTCCCTCCATCCATCTGACCATCCTTCCAACCTCCAACCTTCCAATGGATCTATTCTATCCATCCATCCAACCTCCCTCCCCATCCATTCCTCCTTACCTCCCTCCACATCCCTCCCTCTCTATCCATTCATCCATCCATCTGACCATCCTTTCAACCTCCCTCTCTCTATCCTCATTTAACCATCCTGCATCCATCCCTCACCCCATCCATCCATCCCTCACCTCCCCCCAACCATCCATCCATCCCTCACCTCCCCCCAACCATCCATCCATCCCTCCCCTCCCTCCCACCATCCACCCATCCCTCCATCCATCCCTCACCTCCCTCCAACCATTCATCCATCCCTCACCTCCCCCAACCATCCATCCATCCCTCACCTCCCCCCAACCATCCATCCATCCCTCACCTCCCCCCAACCATCCATCCATCCCTCACCTCCCTCCAACCATTCATCCATCCCTCACCTCCCCCAAACCATCCATCCATCCCTCACCTCCCCCCAACCATCCATCCATCCCTCACCTCCCCCAACCACATCCATCCATCCCTCCCTCCCCCCACATCCATCCATCCCTCCCTCCCCAACCATCCATCCATCTTCACCTCCCCCAACCACCTCCCTCAACCATTCATCCATCCCTCACCTCCCCCCAACCATCCATCCATCTCTCACATCCCCCAACCATCCATTCGTCCTCCCTATTCCTCCCTCCCTAACCATCCTTCCAAACTCCCTTCTTCCTCAATCCATCCACCCTTCCTTCTATTCCTCCCTCCCTATCCTCCCTCTCTAGTCATCCCTCCCTATTCATTCTTCCCTCCTTCCTCTTTTGCTATCCTTTCCTTCCACTGTCCCTTGCTCACGGGTTATACCTATCTCTACTAGAATAAATAAGTCTTGACCACCTTGCTGGGATTGTAAGGTCTGTGTGGTCAGTGTGTATATGTAAATTATATTTCCCTCCCTCCCTCTCTCTCTCTCCCTTCCCTCCCTTCTTAAGGGGGGATGGGCGTAGTTTTTCTGGTACCCCTTCTCCCTCATGTTAAGGGGAGGTATTTAGTTTGTTCCCTAGACCTCCATCAAGCTTAAAATTATACCCCCTTGAGCCTCTTTCAAGATAAATTTGTACATTTTTTCGGTAGAAAAATGTCCTGGCCAAAGGCCAGTTCCTCTTAAATTACAGGCTCGCTATCGCTCGCCAGGATAAAATCGACACCTGAATTGTACGAAAGGTCTTAATATGGGGTGAAAGCTCTTAAAATCACTAAACTAATGGGGGCAAACGTTTTATAATATCAAAAGCAATGGGGCTAAACATGAGGGAGAAAGGGGTCAAGAAAAAAATCCCTCAAGTGGAGATCTCCCCTTAAGCCCCATTTGTTTCGAGAATATAAGACGTTCGGTCCATTAGTTTGGCGATTTTAAAAACCTTTCGCCTCTGTCAATGTTTAGACCTTTCGCCTCTGTCAATGTTTAGACCTTTCGCCTCTGTCAATGTTTAGACCTTTCGTGCCATTTATAGGTGGCAATTTTTTCCTGGCGAGCGATAGCGAGCCTGAAATGTTTGTCCTCTCTCCCTCCCTCCCTCCCTCCCTCCTACCCCTACCCCTCCCCCAATTCCCCCCTCATTCCTTCCCCTATCGACCCATGTGTGTGTGTGTGGGGGGGGGGGGGGGGGGGAGAGAAGGGGTCAAATTTGTATATATCCTGTCCCGGAAGCTAAATCTTGACCTTTGACCCCCGGCCAGCTTCGATGTATTTCCTCTCTCTCTCTCTCTCTCTCTCTCTCTCTCTCTCTCTCTCTCTCTCTCTCTCTCTCTCTCTCTCTCTCTCTCTCTCTCTCTCTCTCTCTCTCTCTCTCTCTCATCAAATTCCTAATATTGTCATTAAAATCGATGAACACATTATTGAGCAGTTAGGTTAAGGGGAGATTTCCACCTGGAGGATTTTTTTCTGAACCTCTTTCTCCCTCATGTTTAGCCCCATTGCTTTTGATATTATAAAACGTTTGCCCCATTAGTTTAGCGATTTTAAGAGCTTTCACCCCATATTAAGACTTTTCGTGCAATTCAGGTGTCGATTTTATCCTGGCGAGCGATAGCAAGCCTGTAATCTAAGAGGAACCGGCCTTTGGCCGGGACATTTTTCTACCGAAAAATGTACAAATTTATCTTGAAAGGGACTCAAGGGGGTGTAATTTTAAGCTTGATGGAGGTCTAGGGAACAAAGTAAATACCTCCCCTTAAGGAAGCTAAATTTCTTGGTGTTACCATGGACAGCGCAATGACCTGGAAAACACACATATAACACACATATAATACACATATAACACACATATAACACACATATAACACACATATAACATTGACAATATCTAAAATGACTGGAATAAAACAAGAGATTCGTTCAACAGCCACTCACCAAAACCAATGTATTTTGCTTTAATTTATCCTCATATTTGTTCCTGGTTCTCTGCATCTGACGGTCACTCTTATGCACACACTCACTTTTATTATCACTCTCATACTCTCTCTCTCTCTCTCTCTACATCTGCCATTCATTCTTGGCCACACACTCTCTTTTTGACTCTCACTCTCTCTGCCGTTGATTTAAGATTTGCACCACTTTTTCTCTCCTCTCTCTCTGCCATCATCTTTAACACCACTCTCTTCACTCTCACACCACACACTCTCTCCCTTATCTGCATCTTAGGAGCTTTCCACCCTGATATTAAGATTTTTTGCAATCACGGTGGCTATTTTATCCTCAGACCAGTCATTCAATCCTCTTATCTTACACCACACTCACTTAGTCCGGCACACTTTCTCGTTACATATTTTGTAAAAGCGACTGAACGGTTTGTAATTTTACCTAAATGAGGCCTATGGAACAAATCGTAGTTATACCCCCCTCTGTAAGGAAGCTAGTTTCTTGTTTATAGCTACATTTAGACGATTTTATGAAGCTTATAACGGATATATGTTAGCTAAAAGGATTAATTGAGATAGTCTGAAGCCTTTGAATGAGTAGACGTCCTTCCTAAGCTGTACAAAATCATTTAATAGTTGCCAGAATAGAATGAAGAGTACATCACCGGTACAGAAGGGGTTAACTGTCTTGATGGTGTAATGGTTATAGTGTTTAAAATATATAGGTGGTAACCCAGGTTCGTATCCCGGGAGGATCGCATGCTTTCATAAATTTAATAGGGAGGTGTTTGGTGTTGGGAGTGAAATTAATTCACTAGATTATCAGAATATATCACTTTGCATGAATTCAAATTATTTTTCGATAAGGTTTCTCCTCATCATGCTTCTAATAATAAGGTTTCTCCTCATCATGCTTCTAATAATTTGCTTTATGTTACGTTATAGTTCCCCATTTATTTCATCAGTGTCCCAGTAACTTCTTCCAGCATGTGATATATATGAAGCTACTCCATCCTTTTCTTTCACCCTTCTCGTTTTTTCACTCTCTTTATTCCTTTAAGGGGAGGTTTCTAGTTTGTTTCCTACTCCTCCAGCAATCTTAAAATTTCACCCCCTTGACCCCCTTTCAAGATAAATTTGTACTTTTTTCGGTAGAAAAATGTCCCGGCGCCGATTACTCTTAAATTACAGGCTCGCTATCGCTCGCCAGGATAAAATCGACACCTAAATGGCACGAAAGGTCTTAAAATTGACAGAATGGGGCGGAAATTCTTAAAAATCACCAAACTAATGGGGCAAACGTCTTAAAATCTCAAAAGCAATGGGGCTAGACATGAGGGAGAAAGGGGTCAAGTAAAAAGTCCCTCAAGTGGAAATCTCCCCTTAACCTTTTGGAAATGAATTGTCCTATATTTCTTCATTTAGCTATTGCATCTCACTCACGTTATACATCTGTTCTCATTCTCTCTTGTATCCATGCTGTATTCTTTGGAGACTGTATCTTTGTTCATCGTTGTATTTTGCTGATCTGTCAATAACTTGTTTCTTAATTATATGTGGTTAGTTATATATGGTTAATTATATATGGTTAATTATATATGGTTAATTATATGTGGTTAATTATATATGGTTAATTATATATGGTTAATTATATATGGTTAATTATATATGGTTAATTATATATGGTTAATTATATATGGTTAATTATATATGGTTAATTATATACGGTTAATTATATATGGTTAATTATATATGGTTAATTATATATGGTTAGTTATATATGGTTAATTATATATGGTTAATTATATATGGTTAATTTTATGTGGTTAATTATATATGGTTAATTATATATGGTTAATTATATATGGTTAATTATATATGGTTAATTATATATGGTTATTTATATATGGTTAATTTGTGTTGTTTACTACTTCTTATACTATTGAATAAGTGCATAATTCAGCTATACCCTGTTCCATAAGAGTAGGCTAAAACTCTTGAACATTAACATCTACAACTCACAAACGACTGGAGTAATCGACCTAATATTCCTACCATTTTGGGGAGGGTCAGCCAAGGCATAGGTATGGAAATGTACAGCCCAATTGCCCTTGCCCTTTTTGAGTGATAGAGGTTAGGGTCCACAATTCCTGGCCTATACCTATTTGGAACAGGGTATTATATATAGGTCTCCTCCTTGTCCACATACCTTCAATTATTACAGTTAATACAGCTTTACACACACACAGACATAAAAAAAAAAAAAAAAAAAAAAAAAAAAAAAAAAAAAACAGAGAAAGAGAGAGAGCCTTTTACTTTACTGTCCTATTCTTCCACTATAAACTGTCCTTGCCTGGTAGTATTAAGGCCGGACCACCTAGTTGGGACCGCAAGGTCTGCGTGGTCTGAGTATCTGTGTAACACACACACGAGCACACGTATATTTACACACACACGCACACTCACGCACGCACACACACACACACACATATATATACACATACACAATCATTGACACACACGCACAGAAGACAGTAGTCATATATAATGGCATATTGGAGGTGACAGCAACGCCCACTCTCACATCATTAATAATATTACTTGATATACAATATCTACGGTGTGTGTGTGTGTGTGTGAGACAGAGAGAGAGAGAGAGAGAGAGAGAGAGAGAGATTAAACTAAGTAGCAATTACATTATATTATATAATTTATTTCACCGGAAATTATACTACAAAGCCAAAAAAATGCCATCTAAACGTTTTTATATAGAATATATAAATAATCTATGTCCTTCCACACACACGCACGCACGCACAGACAGACAGACAGCCATACGTATATACATACATACATAGGGGAGGTGTGGCAGAGTGGTCTTGCCACTGGACTGGTAATCCAATGGACCCGGGTTCGAATCCCAATATGTCAATGGGAAGATATTATTGGGATGGAATTTGTGCTGTACCTAGTTTCAGTGCATTACCACAGCACACCGAAATGCCAAAACAAAATACCCTCATTGTTCCCAGATTAAATAGCAC
This sequence comes from Paralithodes platypus, assembly GCA_032716605.1. Lineage (NCBI taxonomy): Eukaryota > Metazoa > Arthropoda > Malacostraca > Decapoda > Lithodidae > Paralithodes > Paralithodes platypus. Next base: position 16,786,431 of record CM064510.1, on the reverse strand, counting down.
TGTATGAATATTGCCATATTCAAAATATGCTACAGGGGGGCAATGCCTAGTAAGTTAATTGCTCAATAAGTGGCGTTCTGAGAGTGAGAGTCCGAGCCTGGGGAGTGAGACTGAAGCACAGAGGCGAAGCAGCTTCAGAGATGGAGTTGGGTTCGAGCCGTGAATAGGTGCTTCACATGTCTCACTCCCTAGACTGGAACAAGACCTCGCGGGCCTCACCGTGTTCAGTGGTAGAGTGTAAAGGCTATCAGCCTATGCCCGAGAGGGCATAGTTAGAATATAGAAAAAAAAAAAAAAAAAAAAAACTTACAGACAGAGAGACACACAGACAGAGAGACTGACAGACAGACAAACAGGCAGAGAGACAGGCAGACAGACAGTCACAGACAATTCATTTGATAAAACATAATTGCATGATATTAACCAAATATATTGATTTATATATATATACATTTTGAAACAATCTAGCCACGAAATAAATCGCAGCATATTTTTCGCTGCTAAATGTGAATGCAAATTACGGGCACCGAAATTCATAGCCTCCGAAATTACGCACGATTTTTTTTTTTTTTTTTCAATATACCTTCCCTGTAATGAGAGATCAATTTATAACCGCTCCACCACAAATCAGCACATTCAGATCTCTAATTAATTTGTTATCGATATATATTTTCTCGATAAAGGTTTCAGGTTTTCTCTTTGGGTAATGTTTGTGTGTGAGAGAGAGAGAGAGAGAGAGAGAGAGAGAGAGAGAGAGAGAGAGAGAGAGAGAGAGAGAGAGAGAGTGAGAGGGAGAAGAATAACAGACAGCCATGTAAAAAGACAGATACACAATTTGACAAAACAAATTAAAAATAAATAAATATATAAATAAATAAATAAACACAAATAACAGGCAGATTTAGTGCTTATAATTTATGTGTGAGTTGTATATGTGTTTTTGAGGGAGTATATGCCAGCCAATATGTGTTTTTGAGGGAGTATGTGCCAACAAATATGTGTTTAGACTTGCATGTATTCCTATAAATGTGAACGTGAACTGAACTATAGAGAACATGTAATTAAATAGTGGTAACCAAATTTGACAGTAAAAGTGTGCAAAAGAGCATGGAGGGGACAGGAGTTAATTTAGGAGGGAGGGTGAACGAAATACTAACAAATTGACTGATCATTTCGGAAACCTTTGGCAATTTGATATTCCTATACCAGTTAGGCTAATACAAAGTAAGATAATACGTCATATTAAGAATATTTATAAGTAATAATAAGTAAAAATACGATAATGAGAAATAATAAGTTAGAATAATAATAAATAATAAGAATAAGCAACTGCATTCTATAATAATTTTTTCAAACTTATTATTTTTGCTTATAAGGTGGTGAAGTTTATGTTTTAACAATATTGCTTATTATCTTAAATAGAAGAACTTAACACAAAAATAAGCAACATGAAAAGGAATACATTAAGAGTCAAACATTTCTACCATTTGGGAAGGATTGGCCAGGGAATAGATATGGAACTTACCAGCCCATTTTCTCTAGCCCTTTTTTAGTTACAGGGCATAGGAGTCAATATAGCTGGACTATCTATACTAAATAACATACTATAGAGACAATAAATAATAAAGTCCATTTGTTGTAGTTTCCCTTGTAACCAACTTTGTATTTTGGGAACTTCTGGTGGGAGGAGAGAGAGAGTTCAGAAGTAAGAATGTAAGATTGATTTTTTTTTTTTTTTTTTTTTTTTTTTTTCCAACTTACTCCCTCTCGGGCATAGGCTGAGAGCCTGGACATTCACAGCTGTACAATGAGCAGTGAAGCCCGTGAGGTCTTGTTCCAGTCGAGGGAGTGAGACATGTGAAGCACGTAGAGTACAACGAGCACCTGCCATCTTGCCTTCACATGAGGCAAGGTACTCACTCATGGCCCGAAGTGACCCCATCTCTGAAGACACCTCGTTCCCGTGCTTCACTGTCTCACCCCCTACACTCGGACTCTCACTCTTACACACACACACAACGCCACCTGTTGAACAGATAACTCACCAGGCATTGCACCCCTATAGCATATTTTGAATATGGGAATACTCATGCAGTGCTATTTAATCAGGGAACAATGAGGGTATTTTATTAGCGTTTCGGTGGGCTTTGTGGTAATGCACTGATTACAGCAAAAATTACATCCCAATAATATCTTCCCATTGATACATCGGGATTTGAACCCGGGACCTTTGGATTACCAGGCCAGTGGCAAGACCACTCCGCCACACCGCCCCTGGCGGGAAGGGTCGTTTTTCTGGTCCCCCTCTTCCCTCATGTTTAGCCCCATTAGTTTTCAGATATTATGACGTTCGGCTCATAAATTTGGCGATTTTAAGACCTTTCGCCCCCATTTCTTTGTCAATATTACGACTTTTCGTGCCATTTATGTGTCGATTTTTTCCTGCCGAGCGGGAGCGAGCCTGTAATTTAAGAGGAACTGGCCTTCGGCCGTGACATTTTTCTATCGAAAAATGTACAAATTTATCTTGAAAGATAAAGTCCGTATATTTTAGCCAACCGTATACACAACTCTGTAATTCGGAAACTTCTAGTGTGTAGTGTGGAAGGAGAGAGAGAGAGAGAGAGAGAGAGAGAGAGAGAGAGAGAGAGAGAGAGAAAGAGAGAGAGAGAGTTCAGAAGTAAGAATGTAAGATTAATACTGTGAAAAGTTTATAGCAGGCGAGGACGTGAGAAAGCTTGGAAGTTACTCTCTCTCTCTCTCTCTCTCTCTCTCTCTCTCTCTCTCTCTCTCTCTCTCTCTCTCTCTCTCTCTCTCTCTCTCTCTCTCTCTCTCTGCCTTAATTAAGTCAGGGTATGTTTCCCAACCGAGACACAATTAATGGCGGATGCTTTACACACTTTTGGGAAGGGCCTGGATTTGTTGCCTTAAGGTAATATATGTCACCTCCCTTCCGTTCTCCTATATATGTTAAAGGGAGATTTGTATTTAATTCTTATAAGTCTTTATTGAATTATAATTTTCTTTAGTTTCTTCCCATGACCTCCATCAAACATTAATTCAAACATAAAAAAAAAAACTTCGATATAAACTTGTACAATTTTTTGAAGAAATATATCCCGGCGAATGCCAGTTCCTCTTAAATTACAGGTTCGCTATCGCTCGCTAGGAAAAAATCGACACATAAATGACACGAAAAGTCTTAATATTAACAAGGACATGGGGCGAAAGATTTTAGAATCGTCAAAGTAATGGCTCGAACGTCAAAAAATCTGAAAACTAATGGCGCTAAACATGAGGAAGAAGGGGGACCAGAAAAACGACCAAACTCAACTTCCAGTAATAGTTATCCTCCCTTGCGCCTGTTGTTTTGGGGATCTATAGTAATTGGGCCAGTTTTCGTTATTTTTAACCCTTTATGTACAGTCGGCCAAATAAGTGATGTCGCGCCATCAAGTATATTTCGATCAATAATCAGCACTATGTAAGCTGTAATCCATCGTTTGGAGTGGGATATACAAACATGTTCCTACCTTATACACCCTATTCAACATCTGACAGACATTAATACAGCACACAGTGAGCAATACATAATGACAGCGGATACACGACTTATTTGGCCAACCGTACAGTATAAAGCAGAAAGAGCCATGCGAAAACATGGTGGTGAAAATGTAAAATACACGATAATGCAATAAATAAATATATATATATAATGAATTCATATTATCACCAACCCCCAACAACACCTTGAAGAGCCATATAATTAATGACGATAGACTGTACAGTTGGCCAAATAAGTCGTGTCGCCACTGTTTTTACGTTTTACTCCCTGTATGCTGTATTAATGTCTGTCAGATGTTGAATAGGATGTATAAATATAGGAACATGTTTGTATATCTCACTCGAAACAATGCAGTAATGCTTATATAGTGCTGATGCCGATTAATGCTCGAAATATACTTGGTGCCGCGACATCACTTATTTGGCCGACTGTATTTATCCGATTCCCAGAGGCCTTTTGTGATAATGAATAAATCGTCTACTGTTGGCCATGATGAAAGAAAAAATGCGTTATTGTACAAAGGGTTCCCCCCCCCCCACACTCTGTCTCTCTCACACTAACACTCACACTTTCTATCTCACTTTCTCCTAAACACACACACACACACACACACGACACACACTCACACACTCTCTCCCTCTCTTTCTCTCTCTCTCACACACACTTTCTCTCTTGTGTTAACGTTGCAACCTTCCTTTCCTATGCATGTTTGGTTATCCCGGTTCCGAACCCCGCCATCCATATTGTAACCCTCCATTAGGACCTGTCGTGTTGGCCAGGGAGTCAACACCGCTCCGTAAAGGCAAAATAAACAAAAAAGAAAACAAAATTATATATATTTATTTTTTATTTATTTCTATGTTTGTGTTTGCTTTCTAGACCTCCATCTCACGTTAAGATAAAATCGACACCCAAATGGCACGAAAGGTCTTAAAATTGATAAGGAAATCGGGAGAAAAGTTTTAAATTGATAAAGAAATGGGGCGAAAGGTTTTAAAATTGAATATTGTTATTTCAACAATATAAAGGCAGCCTTTGAATTTATCCCTTACATGTATATTGTGTAATAAGGTAATCTATGCAATATAATAACTTTATTTGTCAATACCATTGCAAAATATACCTCCAGAGGGCTTGGGGGTCTTGGGTATATTATTTGTAAAGCTTGATAGAAATCTAGGGAGGAAACTATCCCCTTTAAAGTTGTGCTAGCGAAAGTGCTTGAGTGAACGCGCTCGAGCGCATTGTTTCTGTAAGTCGTCAAACTCATTTTCTTTTTGCATTTATCCGATTCCAAATATAAATAATGCTAAAACAAATTGTAGATCAGATGAATAAATGCCACTGTGACCTTCGTTCGCAATAAAATACGTCAATGTTGTAATTGTATTTATGAAGACAGAGGCGGTGTGTTAGTAGTGCTATTTCCAACCCACCATTATAAAGCCTCTAACCTCACCACAAAGGACACCAAAATAATATAAACATATAAACATCAAGCGTCAGGAACGTTCAACAATATTTACACTCTCCCTTGGAGGTGCAATGTTAAGGAAATACTCTAACCTTGTATTATTTGCAGTGCCAATATTTATATCAAAATATTGTTGGAGGTTATATATATATATATCCTTACATAGAATATAAACCAATAGCCTTTGTGTTTACTTGTAGGTCCTTCTTGTGTTAATAAACTACTTCTGGAGAACTATTTTAATCAATATTTATTTCATAATGCCATCACGCCATCTCTCTCTCTCTCTCTCTCTCTCTCTCTCTCTCTCTCTCTCTCTCTCTCTCTCTCACACACACACACACACAATGTTCTCGAAAGTGATTATACGACCTCCACGATCTACGATCATAGTGTTTTGAAAAAAATTATAGACAATAAACAGAATATAACTTAGTCTACCCTTCATTGAAAAAAGCAGTTAGAATAAAGGTCATAGGAATATTCTTACCTTGTGCATAAACAAGATGTTGTAACTTCACAATGACACGCTGGAGACCACACATGTCGCTCTGTAAAATAAACAGGAATATATGTATTTACTAAATCATACAACATAACCAAAATAAATAATAAGAACAATATCAACGACAACAATCAAATTAAAATAAATACGTTTGCAAGTTTACGATAACTCCGATTGCTATTCTGCACGTATGAATGATTTATTGGCTTCGTTCCACATTACGTTATCCATAATTTATCACTCAATTGGACCTCTTTTGTTATCCAAGGAGTCGATGAGGATCCTGCTAATAAGATAAGTACGATTATGTTTCCCTATCCATTTAGCACAAGCTCAAGGGAGGTATTGTGGTGTCTCTTGAAATAACTTATGTTGGTTTTAGTATATGTTTATGTATTTATTATATATATATATATATATATATATATATATATATATATACTGTATATATATATACAGTATGTGTTTGTGTGTGTGTTGACATGATCGTCCCAAAAATGGAATAGATGGGGTTTGGCTCTATATTTGTATGTGCACTTTGGGTCCTTTCCAAGAGAGAGAGAGAGATCATAAAACACTGTGCATATATATATATATACAGTATACGGTATATATATATATATAGATATATACCTTGACAGTTAATTTTATTTTTGGTTATCCAGGATCAATATCAAGGATAGGTAGCGAATAAGAGTATATATATATATATATATATATATATATATATATATACATAATACACCCCAACCTTCATATGGGATAATATATAACTAACTCTTTGCAATACGAGGTGGGTGTACTGTGGCAATAAATCCTGTTACATACTCTCTGCCAACCCTTGACCGTGGAGCCTGGGTAAGGGGGTTGTGCATATTTATTCACTTATTTATGCAGCTTTTTATAATGTTTTAGTTTCCTCCCTAGACCTCAATTAAGCTTTAAAAAACACCACCCAAGACCCTCCTTCAAGATAAAATTTTATATCTATCGATAGAGGCTGGTTCCTTTCATTATACAGGGTTGCTATCGGTCGCTAGGAAAAGTTTGACACCTAAATGGGACGAAAAGTCTGAATATTGACAAAGAAATTGGGCAAAAGATCTCTAAATCGCTAAACTAATGGGGTAAACGTCTTACAATCTCAGAACTAATACGGATAAACATGAGAGAGAAAGAGGGCCTGAAAAACGTCTCCCCCCCCCCCTTACGCTAATAAAACATATACACAGTGTATATATCAGAAAACTAATATTTTTTTATGAATAATACGAGGTGGGAGGGGAGAATAATATTGCAGTTCTAGTGTTGTCCTCAATGCATATAAATGAATTGCAGGTTGTTAATAATAATAATAATAATAATAATATTTATTCAGTTAGCAATTTACAGAGTTGGTACCACATAGTATGTTACAAATATGACATATACCAGCCTTGCATAATTCCAACTAAGGATAGCCCAATAAGGCCGTTAGGCGTATTTCCATTGGGGTCCTTGTGGGATTAGGTTAGCTGGGGAAAAGGGGAGGATAAAAGAAATAGATACTTTAGAGAAAGTATTTCTAGGGGGTTATTTTAAGATACCTTACATCCTATAGTAAATATCAGTAATCCGTAATCAGTAATCATTTCAGTTTGGTTTGCCTATCTCTTATGTCGTATTTAGTAGTAGACATAAGCTTGGTGCTCCCTTCTCGCAGCTGTCCGGTTCAGGTGTTCCTTCAGGCTACGTCTGAAGGAACACAGTGTTCTCTTTTCACGGACTGACTTGGGTAGGTCGTTCCAGTCTTTGATGGCAGTGAAGAAGAATGTTTGCTTACCCTGTCCTTGGATTCTCGGGACCTTAAAATTAAACATCCTGTTTCTTGTATTATGTCCACTCCTCTCATTTGCTTTAACAAAATCACTCTTTAGATACTCTGGAGCTCTGTCATAGACAATTTTGAAGGCATTAGTGAGCCTGATTTGTTTGGCCCTGTCAGAGACATTGAGCATACCTAGTGACTGAAGTTGTTCCTGGCCAACATGTGATCTGGGTCCTAGGTTCAGCATGAACCTAACCATTTTATTTTGAGTGACCTGAAGTTTGTGCTGTGCTGATTTAGATGATGCAGAGTACCAGGATGACACAGAATAATCAAAATGACATTGAACAAGCGCTTGGCAGAGGGTCTTTTTGGTCGCCGCGTCCAAGTATCCCACCTGTCTATACAGGTATTTTATACGTGCTCTACACTTACTCAGGATAGATTCCAAAATTGTTTCACCTGATAAACTCGAGTCCAGTTTTAGTCCGAGATATTTAACTTGTGACACTGTTGTTATAGGAATATCATTACAGTTGACCGAGAAGCCCACAATGTCTTTCAGTTTGCGTTTTGTTCCACATAAGATGGCTTCCGTCCTGCCCAGGTGAAGAGGTAGTCTATTGTCCAATAGCCATTCACTACATGATTCTAGTTCTTTGGAAAGTGTAGCGGCAATACTTATTGGGTCTTTTCCTGAAACCAGAAGCACGCTGTCATCAGCATACAGTAATAGTTTACACGAGACGCTCAGTTCCATGTCATTCACATAACAGAGAAAGAGTAAGGGACCAAGGATGCTTGCCTGCGGGACCCCACATTTAATTGGCATAGGATCAGATATATTATCATCAATGTTGACTCTTTGTGTTCTACCACTAAGATAAGATTTAAACCCTTTCTCTTGCGTTGTTTTTAATATTTATGTTGTTGGTGATACTGTTGAGGTGTCTACTAAGTATTGTTGTTATACTGCAGGTTCTTCTTGCGTGTCTTTGTTTATTTTCTTGTTGATGATAATGTTGATGATATTCGACTAAATATTGACGGTTGTTGTAAACGATTTTGCTGTGTTAAGTATTTTTCTGGACCCCCTTTGTTAAGAGAAATGTCTTTGTCATAAGAAATGTGTAAGGATTAAGCTATGAATTGTTTGTATAATTCTAAATAAACCTTTCGATATTATTATTATCATCATTAGTATTATATATATTATTATTTACAAGTACACACTAACATATAAGTTGATAAAACTATACTTATTTATTCATATATGTATTCATGTGCACAGTAATATATTCATTGTCTCTCTCACTCATACTCTCTCTCTCTCTCTCTCTCTCTCGGCATCGGATATTGCTGACGATAACCTGAATAGCAGATGAACCTAATTTTGCTGCCTAGGTGTGAGAGAGAGAGACAGAGATTGTGTGTGTGTGTGTGTGCGTGTGTTATGTGCATGTGTTTGTATATATATATATATATATATATATATATATATATATATACCGGTATATATATATATTGTTATGTATGTTTGTGCTTATATATTTTTTTTTCTATGTGATTGAGGGAGGCAAAAGGCATAACTGCCTATAGCGAGTGCCTCCCCCATAGTTGAAAGAGTGACAGGGCCAAAATCAAGGGACGTTCGAGCCAAAATGCCTGGACACACGGAGTTTGAAACTATTTAAGTCATAGGAAGAGGGAAAGACTGATTCTGGGAGAGAGTTCCAGAGTTCAGCTGTTGAGTAGAAGAAAGTTTGAGAGTAACGTTTCACTCTTGGGTTGGAGAGTTGCACAGAGTAGTGGGATTGAGTTGCAAGACGGTCCACGTGCCTTACGTAAAGGAGGTGGTATGCACTGGGATAGCTCTGAGGAACACTGATTATTATAGTAGCGATAGAATAGCGAGAGAGATGCAACATTGCAGCGGAGAGAGAGAGATTGCAGAGAGTTGGTGAGTGGACGGGAGTTAATGATACGAAAGGCCTTCCTTTCAACTTTGTCTAGGAGAGCGGTGTGAGAGGAACCTCCCCACACATGTGAACAATACTCAATACAAGGGCGCACTATGCCCGTGTACAGAGCAAGAAGCTGTGCAGGGGAAAAGAACCCCCTAAGGAGGTTGAGCACACCCAGCTTCTGGGAGGCTGCCTTAGCAAGACTGGTAATATGGTCCTTCCAATTGAGAGCAGAAGAAAAAGAGACACCAAGAATATTGAGAGAAGATGAAGGGTTTGATTTTGTATTGTTGAAGAATAAGGGAAGTCCGCTGGGAGATCCCTGACGGGTCAGGATAGATGGAGAAATTGGGTTTTGGAAGCATTATTAAAGTTAACAAGGTTTTCTCTGCCCCAATTGGAAAAATAGTATTTAGATCAGAATTCAGAGTTCTATGGCTTCATTACGCTTGTCGATGAGGGATTGTGGCAGGGGCGTTCTGAAAAAACTGACTGGGTAGTGTAAGGTTGAGTCGTCTGGGTATGAATGGATGGAAATTTAAGGTACAGACAGTTAAGGAGATCAATTTATAAATGAACGCCCCTGCCAGAGAATAGGAGATAAGGACAGAGCCCTGAGGAAACACCGGAGTTTATAGTGGTGAGGGAAGTGAACAAATGGCCGTACACAACAGCAGCTATGGAACGGCAGGAAAGGAAAATTAGAGACAAAGGCCGGAAGACAGATGGGGGATAGAAACCGGAGGGAAGACAAGGGGGTTTAGCTTACGCTTGTCGTTGATTGCTGGCAGGGGCGTTCTTGAAAACTAATGGAGTAGTGTTGAGTCTGGGTATGAATGGAATTAAGTACAGTTAAGGAGATCATTTATAAAAATTAGAAAGAGAATAGGAGATAAGACAGAGCCCTGAGGAAACACCGGAGTTTATAGGGTGAGGAAGTGAACAATGGCCGTCCACAACCGCAGCTATGTTACGGCCGGAAAGGAAATTAGAGACAAAGGCCAGATGGAGGGATAGAAACCGGAGGAGGGTTTTAGAAATTAAAGATTTATGCCAGACTCTATCGAAGGCTTTCGATATGTCTAGTGCAATAGAAAAAGTCTCACCGAAGTCCCGAAAGGAGGATGACCAAGAGTTAGTAAGATATGAAAGAAGATCACCAGTAGAGCGACCCTTAAGGAAGCCATACTGGCGATCTGAGAGCAGATTATGAGAAGAAAAATGCTTAAGAAATTTGGAAGCAAGAATAGTTTCAAAAACTTTAGAAAGACAAGAGATAAGAGCAATTGGACGATAGTATGAATGTGTGTGTGTGTATAGGCTACATGTGTGTGAGTGTGTGTGTGTATGTATAGTATACAGTACGTGTGTGTACTACATGTGTGTGAGTGTGTGTGTGTATGTATAGTATACAGTACGTGTGTGTACTATATGTGTGTACACTCGGATGCCATAGCCTCTAGTGTGTGTGTGTATGTATAGTATACAGTACGTGTGTGTACTATATGTGTGTACACCCGGATGCCATAGCCTCTAGTGTGTGTGTACTATATGTGTGTACACTCGGATGCCATAGCCTCTAGTGTGTGTGTATGTATAGTATACAGTACGTGTGTGTACTATATGTGTGTACACCCGGATGCCATAGCCTCTAGTGTGTGTGTATGTATAGTATACAGTACGTGTGTGTACTATATGTGTACACCCGGATGCCATAGCCTCTAGTGTGTGTGTACTATATGTGTGTACACTCGGATGCCATAGCTTCTAGTGTGTGTGTGTATGTATAGTATACAGTACGTGTGTGTATTATATGTGTGTACACCCGGATGCCATAGCCTCTAGTGTGTGTGTGTATGTATAGTATACAGTACGTGTGTGTACTATATGTGTGTACACCCGGATGCCATAGCCTCTAGTGTGTGTGTGTATGTATAGTATACAGTACATGTGTGTACTATATGTGTGTACACCCGGATGCCATAGCTTCTAGTGTGTGTGTGTATGTATAGTATACAGTACGTGTACTAGATGTGTGTACACCCGGATGCCATAGCCTCTAGTGTGCGTGTGTATGTATAGTATTACAGTACGTGTGTGTACTATATGTGTGTACACCCGGATGCCATAGACTCTAGTGTGTGTGTATGTATAGTATACAGTACGTGTGTGTACTATATGTGTGTACACCCGGATGCCATAGCCTCTAGCCCACTGATAAGAATGCGTGGACACCTTATGTTTTTCTCTGTGCAATCATAATTATCTGGATTGATTTGTTGATAGAATTTGCTTTTACAAAACATAGTATACATAGTTGTGTAGTTGATGTATAAAAACAATATCCATAATTTATTTCCAGAGACATACTTTCATGATTAAAAATAGGTGAAGTCCACGACTATATATGAGTGGGCTAAAGACTATGGCATCCGAGTGTACACATGAGGGAGAATTAATGGCAAATTACGATACACCATCTGTATGTGTTTCTATCTATGTGTATGTGTATGTTTATTTCCTTGTGTAGGCTATGCATTTGTATAAGAAATACGGGCTAGTAATCTGATGAAGTGCACCCCAAGCCTGCCTCACTCCTGAATGAACCAATTAGAATTCAGGTCCCGCCTAGTCCTGGGATGTGATTGGTTACGTAGGGCGGGTGGGCTGGTTTGGCTGAATTAAAGAAAAAACATATATAGAGAAATATTCCATACCTTCAATCTGTTATGCATTACTATAAACTTGTGACCTAGATTACAGAGATATATTGTCAATTGTACAGTACGTGACAATGTTTTTCTAGGGATTTGTTGTTTTCGAGTTTGGTATGATTGAGGTGGTGCTTACCGTACATATCTTGTTCCTTAACCCCTTCTTCACTGGCGACGTCTTTTATTCTATTCTAGCTACTATTAGACGATTGTGTTCAGCTCAAAAAGGGCCACAAGCAGTTAAAAGGCTTCGAACTATCTCATTTAACCATTTTTACTACCACAGATCCCTCTTAAACTGCACAAAATCGTCTAAAAATATATCGAGAATGAAATATAAATCAACGTCGCCGGTACAGAAGGGGTTAAAGAAACACACATATTATAAAGATATATTCTATACCTTTAATCTGTTATCCACTGTTATACATTTATGAAGACGACTACAGAGATATATTGTGAATTGTATAATACGTGATAATATTTTCCTAGGATTGTTTTGTTTGCAAGTTAGGTATGATTGAGGTGCAGGTTTCCATATTATATATTCCGTTCCTGAATATCCCGGTAAATTCGTAATTTTTGTAGCACAGCACCCACCTCCCCAACCCCCCTCCCTCACTCCGCCTCCCCAACCCCCCTCCCTCACTCCACCCACCTCCCCAACCCCCCTCCCTCACTCCGCCTCCCCAATCTCCCTCCCTCACTCCACCTACCTCCCCAACCCCCCTTTTACTATGTGTGTGTGTGTGTGTGTGTGTGTGTGTGTGTGTGTTTCATTGTTAATTTACTACTAATTTAATATTAGGTAATGCTAATAGTCGGCTTGGTAAGGTGTAGATGAATTATTAGGGCAACCAATTTCCAATATATTCCCAACAGCTTTATTGATAACTGAGAGAGAGAGAGAGAGAGAGAGAGAGAGAGAGAGAGAGAGAGAGAGAGAGAGAGAGAGAGAGAGAGAGAGAGAGGTGGGGGGATATATAATGGCTTGCGTCCAACTAGAACACCTGTATAGTTTTCATTACAATATTCATGAATATGTATATGAGCGTGTGTGTGTTTGTGTGAGTGTGTGTGTGTGTGTGTGTGTGTGTGAATATAAGAGTGTGTGTAAGTGTTTAAGGGGGGATGGGCGTATATAATTATTTCCTCATTTATATATTTTTTTACAAATATTTTAGTTTCCTCCCTACACCTCCATTAAGCTTACAACAAAACACCCCCAAGACCCTCCTTCAAGACCCTCCTTCAAGACCCTCCTTCAAGACCCTCCTTCAAGACCCTCCTTCAAGATATATCTGTACATTTTTCGATAGAAAAGAAAATCCGGCCAAAGGCCGGCTCCTCTTAACTTACAGGCTCGCTATCGCTCATCAGGAAAACATCCACACCTAATTGACACGAAGTCTAAGTATTGACTAAGAAATGGGGTGAAAGGTCTAAACATCCCCAAACTAATAGGCCGAACTTCATATTATCTTACATAATTTAAAACATATACTTCCATTTAGGCAAGCTAATTTCCTCTTCGCGACATTACGTTTATTTTGTAGTAAGCTCATTATTATTCAGCATCCATATTATACTGTATATATTACTGATTTATTATATTTTGTGCACCAACCGACTTCACTTCTAAACTCAAGTAATACAAATCAACAAACACATGAGGCCCTCCATGGACTCGAACCTAGGATACTCACACCGAAATTTCGCGCACTTATGCATTACGCTATCAAGACAATTAAAGAAATATGCACAAGCCTACGATTTATTATGCAGTGATCTTTTAACTAGACGAAGGTGCCATCATATCTAAGAAATAATATTATGTATATGCTTTCTTAATTATAGCAGGAAAACATTGAGAGAGAGAGAGAGAGAGAGAGAGAGAGAGAGAGAGAGAGAGAGAGAGAGAGAGAGAGAGAGAGAGAGAGAGAGAGAGAGAGAGAGAGAGAGAGAGTTACATAGATACACAGAACCACAGACCTTGCGGTCCCTACTAGGCAGTCCGAACTTAATGCTAAATTATAATTTGCTACAAAGTGGAAGGCAAGGATAGCAAAGCAGAAGGCTCTCTCCCCACCCACCAGAGAGAGAGAGAGAGAGAGAGAGCCCTCGTATCAATAAGCCGTAATGCCTTGTAAAGGGAACGCTGATTTGTAATTTAGTAGAGTATTATGTTAATAGGCAAATATATCTGTGTGTGTACGTATGTGTGCCTCTGTGTGTGTGCGTGTGAGTGTGAATGTCGGAGGAGGAGGAGGAGGTTTTTGTGTGTGTGAGTGTGTGTTGATGTTTGTGCATATAACTGTGGTAATTATTAGAGTGTAATGTATGAACAATAATAATCATCATCATCTCCGACGCCTTCTTTCCCCCTGGGAAACCCCCGCTAGAGGATGGCCATGACAGAAACGTCTTCAGACTACTTTGTCAAGACATGCTTCCTTTGCTCGTGCCACAATGCCCCTTCCACGACGTGGAAGTTTTTCTTCAATATATTTGTCCACTTTCTTTTCCCATACCATAGGTGGTCTTCCACTACTAGCAGTTCCACTCACCTGACTCCCATATATCTTTCTTGGCAATCTGTCTTCATCCATTCTCTGAACATGACCATACCACCTCAAAGTACTTCTCTTTATCCACTCAACCACACCACAATCAATGCCCAAAGCCTGCTCTTTCATTCCAAAGGACTCTTACATTTCCCTATTACTTGGCCCATCTAGCCTATTCATACCAGCTGCCATTCTGAAAAAGCTCATCTCCACAGCTCTCAGTTTGGAGAGGTCCTCGTCACTTGCTGTCCATGCCTCACTTCCATACGAGAGTGTTGGGAGCAGCACACTGTTTCTCAGTGACTTTTTGACTTCTTGACTAACCATTCTTCCTTTGAGCATACTATCAAGTTCTCCAATCACCTTTCTCCCTTGCATTTTTCTCTCTTTTATTTCACTCTCCAGTTTACCATATTTGCATAGTACAGCTCCCAAATACTTGAAACTTTCAACCTCTTCCAGTACTTAATTTTTACATTTTATTTTACAACTTTTCTCATGTTCTTTCTTGATTCTCTATTTGTCCTAAAAATCTATGGTTTCATGCATTCTTCTGTCAAACACCATTACCTTACATTTCCCTACAATAATGTATTATGCATACATGTTTTGTATATGTACTCGTTGAAGATAATACCTATGAACACAGGTCTACACTATATATCTTATTTGGCTATATACAATTCATTCTTACAGTTACATAAGGATATCTAAAATCGACCTACATAAGGAGGTCGATATACAAAAGGGCTTCTTCGTATAGTAAATGTAATTATCTCGTTTAGGAAACTAATGTATGAACTTCACCTTTGTAAATTAAAACATCACCTTTCCATTGTATTCTTTCAACAGAAATAATCCATTTCTCAAGCAATTGGAAATAAAAGACTTAATTTTTCTACCAAACCATTATTTTGTCTGTTTATTAGCCCACTCATCTCTCTCTCTCTCTCTCTCTCTCTCTCTCTCTCTCTCTCTATCTATCTATCTATCTATCTATCTATCTATCAATCTCTCTCTCTCTCTCTCTCTCTCTCTCTCTCTCTCAATATATCTATCTATCTATCTATCAATCTCTCGCTCTCTCTCTCTCTCTCTCTCTCTCTCTCTCTCTCTCTCTCTCTCTCTCTCTCTCTTTCTCTCTCGGTACACCTGAAGAGATAGCATCGCAAACCTCAAGTGTTGAGAGCGGCTCAAAAATTGAATTCAACTTTAAGATGTGTATCAGATGTGTGTGTGTGTGTGTGTGTGTGTGTGTGTGTGTGTGTGTGTGTGTGTGTAATTTTGTGTTAATGCATTCTAGTAAATAATACTAATATACTGTATAAAATAAATAATGTTTCTCTAAATACTAAATGTCACGAGTTAGGGCC
>CM064510.1:16642162-16770362 GCA_032716605.1 Paralithodes platypus | reverse complement strand
GAGTTTATTATCTTCACTTTCTTATATTCTTCGTTCGTATATGCGTAATTTCCTTCCTTCTTCCTTCCTTCCTTCCTTCCTTCCTTCCTTCCTTCCTTCCTTCCTTCCTGCCTTCCATCCATCCATCCATCTCCATATCCTCCTCCAAGCCTCCTTCCTTCCTTCCTTACCTTCCTTCCTTGCTAGTTTCCTTCCTGATCCTTCCCTTTCCTTTACGTCTTTTCTTGGGCTTAAATCCTTTCATTTTGTTTTCTTGGGAGTTTATTATCTTCACTTTCTTATATTCTTCGTTCGTATATGCGTACAGTAATTTCCTTCCTTCTTTCTTTCTTCCTTCCTCCTTCCTTCCTTCTGTCCTGATTCCTTCATTAATTATTCATTCTTTATGTAATCGTAATTGCCACACACATTATGTGTGTGTGTGTGTGTGTGTTTGTGTGTGTGTTACTCAGTTACTTGTTCGTCAAGGGGAATCCACGCAATGCGAGCTAAGTTCATTACATTAATCGGGGCGCCTTCCTTAAAACTGGGAATGTTATTGCGTGAAAATGCATGTTAAGAGTTGTTTTATGGACTGTTGTGGGAAGGGCTGTGGATGTGTTTGTAGTCTGTATTTTTAGCCAATTGTCGACATCGGAAACGAATGGCTTTAGGGTGGATCTGTATGGTACCAATCCTCACTATAGACGGTACCGGGGGGTCTCCGTCGCCCCGAATGCTTCGGGTAGCCATCATGACAGCTTAGGTGAACCCTATGATACCCATCTCGCCTTGGTACCCATTTTTGTTTTTTTGTCCCCCCAACCCCAGATGGGACGATCACAACGTCGTCCCACTGTATATTCCAGGTACCTATTTAACAGCTAGGTGAACTGAGGCTAACACATGAAAGTGAGACAAGCCCAATTTGTCATCCCGCCCGGCCGTGGATTGAACACCCGACCCCGTCGTGTGTGAGAGCCAGACCGTCTACCTACTAGGCCTACGGGCTTGTGTGTGTGTGTTGTGTGTGTGTGTGTGTGTGTGTGTGTGTGTGTGTGTGTGTGTGTGTGTGTGTGTGTTAACTACTACGGTTACTACATAATACTCCACTACTACTACTACTACTACTACTACTACTACTACCGTATTTATAACAACAATAATAATAATAATTATAATAATACGGTAATAAATAATAATAAACTATTTAATGATAGGATGGTTACGTGTGTGTGTGTGTGTGTGTGTGTGTGTGTGTGTGTGTGTGTGTGTGTGTGTGTGTGTGTGTGTGTGTGTGTGTGTGTGTGTGTGTACAGGTGTATGCGGGTACACATGTGGGTACAGGTGTATGTATGTGGGCAAGTGTTCGTGTACAAGTGTGTAAAGCAGGTGTGTGCGGGTTTACGTGTATGTGTTTGTGTAAGTGTACTTAGGTATAATTACATATTTTATGTTACTATAAGTGGAATAGGGTAACTTCCCCTCCCTTTAATAATAATAATAATAATTAAAAATAATCATGATCAACTATAAGTGTAATAGTGTTTGCCCTTTATTTTTATACATACATACATACTACTACTATTACTAATACTACTAAGGATAATAGTAAATACATAATTTGAAATAATACAAATTATAATAATGTTCTCCATGTATACAATACCTACTTTTTAAAGGAGTATAGGCTAAAATTAATCTATAACATAATGTACCCCAATGAATTATTTCCCTTTATAGCTCAGTTCCCCCCATCTTGTTTTTAGTCCTATTCCTACACATTTATTGGTGATTTTGTTATCATTTCGTTTATATTTTCGTTTGTTTTCTTGTGCCTACTTCGTATATTATGTATGCCTTCTTTTCCCTTTATTTTTTTTTCTTTTTTTTTTCTACTTTTTTTTTTTTTTTTATAATTCTTAGTTTTTTTTTTTTTTTTATTTGTTTTTTATTGTTTGCCTTACTATTTTTATTCTTTTTTGTTCTTTTGGTTTTTTTTTTTATTTTTTTTATTTGGTTTATTTATTTTTTGACCTTGTCCCCCCTCTATTATCATATTTATTATCCTATATTAGTCTATATTGGTTTTTGCTAAACAATTATTTTCTGTTTTCCATGTGTTTGCTTGCCTTATATTTTGTACCTCTTCTGCCTTTCTTTTTCTGTATGCTTTTCCCCTTCCTTCCTCTTCCTTTCCTTTCCCTATCGTTATTTTTCCCTCCCTCCTGCTTTCATTCGTTCTCCCATTTTTGTCTTATTCCTCGCTTCCTTCCTCCTCCTTCTTCGTTTGTGTTGTTGTTGATGTGGATAAGTAAAGGTCAAATACCACAACTTGGGGGTTATGTCTGTGCCTTTATTGTTGTATACTTCGTCCTGTTTACTTCTTCTTTACTTCCTTTCTGTCTCTCCCCGCCTTTTTAATCATGTATTTCTTTAGATTCCTCCTGATATTCCTTCCGCGCTTTTATGCTTTTGTTCTATCACCTAAGGTTGTGTTCGCCACTCTCCTAGCAGCACCGAGGAGCGCGTCGCCCCTCCTTCCTTTTTGTACGCTACTCCCTTCCTTCGGTGACTCTTATGTTTATCTCTCCTTTATCATTTATCTCCTTGTTATCATTTCATTTTTAAAAAAATTAAAAAAATCCCCCCCCCGCTTGTCAGCCCTTCTTGTTTATATATTATCTTCCATATTACTTCCTATATTCTGTCAACTTTCTGTTTCTATTTATTGTCTTTTAAATTTGTCTTACTATTTTCTGCCATTCTTCTTTTTCTTTATCCTTGCTTTCTTCAATATATTTCTTCCTATATTCTATCAACCATCTTTTTCTCCATATTAGTTTATTTATTTAGTCCTATTTTCTCTGAGCCTTTATTTTTCCATATATTTGATTTTATGTATTTCTTCCTATTTTCTGTATTTCTTCCTATGTTATGTATTTCTTCCTATTTTATGTATTTCTTCCTATTTTCTGTCAATCTTCTTTTCCTATGTTTTCTTTTATTTATTTATTCCTATTTTCTGTCGACCTTCTTTTCTCCATATTTTTTATTTATTTCTTCCTATTTTTTTGTCAACCTGTATTTTTTCACGTTTTCTTTCATTTATGTCTTCCTATTTTCTGTCAATCTTCTTTTTCTATATATTTTCTTTCTTTCCTACTTCTTCTTTTCCCCCTTCTCTTTTCTGGTGGCCAAGCAAAGGGCACATACCACAACTGGGAGTAATTTTTTTCCCGTTACTTTTATTATATTTACGCTGTAGGCTAGTTTATAAAAGTCTCTCCCTATCTCTCTCTCTCTCTCCTGCTGATGTCTTCCTTTTTGTTGTTTTTGTTTGTTTTCCTTCCTTCCTTCCTTTCCTCTCATTTTCTTTTTTCCTTCCTCTTTCTTTTCCTCTCATTTTCTTCCTTCTTCTCTCCCTCTTTTCCTCCTCATTTCTTTCTATTTGCTTTCTTTCTCCTTCCCTTTTACTTCATTCCTTCCTTCTCCTTCTATCCTCTTCTCCGTTTTCTGTTGGTGGAGTGGAGTATAAATACCACAAATTGGGGTCAGTTGTTGGGTATTATTATTATTTATTTATTATTATTATTATTATTAATAGTAGTAGTAGTAGTAGTAGGAGTAGTAGTGTTAAAGTAGTATTGTCTGCTATTTTCTCCTATACAATCTTTTCATGTTTTATCTAATATATATACCGGGTATATATATATATATATATATATATATATATATATATATATATATATATATATATACACTATATATATTGCTTTCTCTTCTGCTTCTACTTCTTTTGTCTTATTTACTTCCTCCTCCTTCGTTTACCTACTCATCCTTCCTTCTCCCACTTCCTCTTTCTTCCTTCCTACTCTCGCTCTTTCTCTCTTCCCCCCCCCCCCCTTCTCTCCTCCTACTCTTCCTTCCTTCCTTCTCCTCCTCTCCCTCCTTCTCTCCTCCTTTTTCTGTTGGTGGAGTGAAGGGTAAATACCACAACTTGGGGTCATTTGCATAAATCAGGTGGAGGGAGGGAGGGAGGGAGATGACTGATAGGGAGAGAGGGAGGAAGGGAGGGGGAGGGATGGAATGGAAGGGTGGGGAGTGAGTGACAGTTGATCTGGGGAGTGAAGGGGAGAGAGAGAGAGAGAGTGTGTGAGTGAAGGAGAGGGTGGGAGTAGGGGATAGAGGGAGCGAGGTGGGGAGGGTGATGACTAAGAGAGAGAGAGAGAGAGAGAGAGAGAGGGGGGGGGTATAGAGAGGGAGAGAGGGAGTGACTGACAGTTGATCTAGAGAGGGGAGAAGGGTGAAGAAGGGAGGGGAGGAAGATGGGGGGGATGGGGGTAAGGGAAAGTAGAGGGGTAGTGGGAGGGGTGAGCGAAGGAAGAAAAAGGAGAAGAGAAGGAGAAGAGGAAATGACCGATAAAATAGGAGGAGAGAGGGGAGGAGAAAGTTCGTGAAAGACTGACAAGGGAGTGGCTGAAAGGAAGGAAGAGAGAGAGAGAGAAAATTTGATTGATAGAAGGGATAAAGGAAGGAAGGAAGTAAGGACGGAAGGAAGGAGAATGAATATAATGAGGTCTAATGAAGGAAGGGAGAATGGGTTGAAGGCAGAAAGAAATGAAGGAAGGAAGGGGCAAAGGGTGGAAAATAAAGCAAACGAAAAACAAATATGGAAGAAAAGGGAGGAACACACTAGCGATGAATGAAAGAAGAGGAAAAAAAAAAAAAAAACAGGAAATGGAAGAAAGGAAGGAAGGTAGTTTAAGAAAAAGAAGAAAAAACGAAAGGGATAATGTAAAGAAAAGAAAGAAGCAAATAAGGAATAAAGACAAAGAAAATGGATGAGGAGGAAAGAAGAAAATGGGAAGTTGGAAAAGTAGGGAGACCATTTTATAGGGAGACTTGTGAGGAGGGGATAAAAACATTAGAGGAGAAAAAGTTTGGAGAGTAGAAGGTAAGAAAAATGTTGATCCTAAAGAATCAGAGAAGGAAGGAAGGAAGGAAGGAAGGTGAAAGAAGGAGAAGGTAAGAGCAGAAAGACATAATGGGAGTTTTTGTACCGGTATGCATTTGTTTATTTATTTCATATATTTTTTTAGTTTCTTCTCTAGACCTCCATCAAGCTTAACCCTCTCCGACATATGACGCGATTTTGAGCCTATTAGGGATACTTTAAAGTCTTTGTTACCATCAGGGGTATTTAGAAACCTTTAGTTTAGTTACTTCAACCTCTGCAGTTGTCGAGTTAGCTGTGGGCAGAAAACTAATTTTGGTGAGGTAATTAAAAGAGTGAGAGAACTCTTTCTTATTGCTAATCTGGCAACCTCTGCGTCATATGTGCGTGAAAGGGTAATAATACCCCCAAGACCGGTGCCAAGGTCGGTGCCTCCTAAATTGCAGGCTTGCTATCGCTCGTCTGAATACGATGGTCTTATAATCCAACAAAAATAAGAAAGAAGGGGGTACAGAAACTCACCCCCTTATTAAACGAAGATAGAAAGGAGGGAAGGACATACGAAATATAGGAAGAAGGAGAGAAACAAGTTAATGTGGAAGGAAGAAAGGAAGAGAAGGAGGGAAGTCATATAAGGAGGAGGAGGTAAGAGAAGAAGAAGAGAAGCTGAAGAAACACAAGAGAAAGGAGGGGAGCGAGTAAATAAGGGAAGAAGGAAGAGAAGCGAATAAAATAAATTGAAGGAAAGGGGAGAGAAAGGAATGAAGGGAGGAAAGGAAAGAAGAGAGAAATGGAGGAATGTAGTTAGGAAAAAAGAATAAAGGGGGGATAGAAAGACACTAAGGGAGAATCAAAGAAATAAAGTAGGAACGGAGAGAGGAAGGAAGGAAAGAAGGAAGGAAGGAAGGCAGGAGACACAGGAAGGAAGGAACAGTGGAAATAAAAGGAATGGATAAAGAGAAACAAAATAAAAACGAAAACAACAAAACAAGCAAAGTTAATTGGCGAAAGTAAAGGAGGGGGAGTAAGACTGATTGGATAGCCGAATGGAACGAGAGAGAGAGAGAGAGAGAGAGAGAGAGAGAGAGAGAGAGAGAGAGAGAGAGGCAAGTGAAGGAAAATAAGACTGATTGGATTGCTGAATGGAATGAGAGAGAGAGAGACAGAGACAGAGAGCAAAAGGGAACTATGGACCGCAATCGATGGCAAAAGAAAGAAGAAAGAAAATGGGGAGGGAACGAAGGAATGAAGAAAATGGGATGGAGGAGGGAACTATGATAAACCAGAACAAAAGAGCAAATAAATTATATTAAAAACATAGGTGGAGAAGAAATACTCAATATAATAATTATAAAGTAAAAACAAGGACAATTTAACATGAAGGAATTAACGAAATGAGAAAATAATTATATACGGAGAAGAAATACGGAAGAATATTAAAGGGAAAGCGAGAAAGATGATATTAGAGATTAAAAGAAGAGATTAAAATATGCGAAAGCAGAGAGTGGATTAAAAAGATAACATTTGGATCAATACACCATAAATGAAGTGGGAAGTATAGTAGGCAACATTGAGGAAGTGAGGAAAGGGGAGAAAATGTAAATAAAAGAAGGAAGAGGAGAAATGAGAGAGAGAGAGAGAGAGATTGATGGATAAGGCTAGGGCGAGGCAGAGTGAGGCAGGGCGAGGCAGAGTAGGAAGGTGAGGTAGTGTGAGGTAAGGTAAGGCAGGGTAGGAAGGGTGAGGTAGAATGGGAGAGAGAGAGAGCGAACCAGGGTGGAACAGGGTGAGGCATAGTTAGGCTGAGTGAGGTAAGAGAGAGGCAGAGTGAGGTAGAATAGGAGATAGAGAGAGAAAACCAGGGTGAGGTAGAGTGAGGCAGGGTGAAGCAGGGCGAGGCAGAGTAGGAAGGTGAGCCGGGGTGAGGTAAGGTGAGGCAGGGTAGGTAGTGTGAGGTAAGGTGAAGCAGGGTAGGAAGGGTGAGGTAGAATGGGAGAGAGAGAGAGCGAACGAAACAGGGTAAGGCATAGTGAGGCAGGGTGAGGTAGAGTGAGGTAGACTGGGAGAGAGAGCGAGCGAACAAGGGTGAAACAGGGTAAGGCATAGTGAGGCAGGGTGAGGTAGAGTGAGGTAGACTGGGAGAGAGAGCGAGCGAACAAGGGTGAAACAGGGCGAGGCATAGTTAGGTAGATTGAGGTAGGGTGAGGCAGAGTGAGATAGAATGAGAGAGTGACTACTAGAATGAGAGAGTGAGATAGAATGAGAGAGTGAGGTAGAATGAGAGAGTGAGGTAGAATGAGAGACTGAGGCCGAGTGACGTAGAATGAGAGACTGAGGCAGAGTGAGGTAGAATGAGGCAGGGTGAGAGAGCCAGAGCCAGGGTGAAAGAGGTCCAGCTCTAGCATTTGTTAGGTTATTTGCCGTATCGATCAGACCTTACCACTCTCACTCATTTTCTCTCACTCTCTATCTCACTTTCACTATCTCACATTCACTCACTTTCTCAAGCTCACTTAATATCACATTCACTCACTCTTTAATTTTCTCTATAACTTATTTTATTTCGCTCTCTGTCACATTCACTTACTTTCTCTTTAATTGTATCTGTCTCACTTTCTTTTAGTTCGTTTTCTCTCACATTCACTCACTTTCTTTACTTTTCTCTATCCCAATTAATATCACATTCACTCACTATCTCTATTTCATTTATTTCACTCGCTTTTTCTTACATTCTTTCACTTTCTCAAACTTATTATCTTAAATATTTCCTCACTTTCTCTCACTTTACTTTATCTCTACCATTTCCCTCATTTGTTCACATTATCTCACTTGTTTTTACTTTTTTGCTTTCTCACTTTTACTCACTATCACTATCCCTTCTCTCACTCACTCTTATTCACTTGCTCTCTCACTTTCACTCACTCTTTTACTCGTTCAATAACTCGCTTTTACTTGCTTACTCACTCTTACATTCGCTCGCTCACTCTTAACTTACTCACTCACTCTTACTCACTCACTCGCTCACAATCTTTAATTCGATCACTCACTCGCTCGCTTTCGCTCTCACTTGCTTTCTTTTACTCGCTCACTCACTCGTTCACTCTCTCTCTCTCTCCCTGCCTTTTATCTCCCCTCTTCATCCTGTATGTTATCCTATCTCTCTCTCGCTCTCGCTCTCTCCCTCCCAAATCTCTCTCTCCCTTTCTCTCTAATCTCCCTTCTTCCCCCTCGTTCCTTTTGTTCTCTCTCTCTCTCTCTCTCTCTCTCTCTCTCTCTCTCTCTCTCTCTCTCTCTCTCTCTCTCTCTCTCTCTCTCTCTCCATCCTTCCTTATTCTCTTACTTCATTTCTATTTTCTTCTATTCCATTCTTCCATCGTTCGCTTTTAAGTTTTTCGTTCTTCCTATCTACCCCTTTCGTAGCACTGTTCCCATTTATTATTTGATATATTTATTTTCTTGTTTTTTTTCGTCCCTATTCTTCTTTTTCCATTCTTACTTATTTCGTTCTTCCTATCTACCCCTTTCGTAGCACTGTTCCCATTTATTATTTGATATATTTATTTTCTTGTTTTTTTCGTCCCTATTCTTCTTTTTCCATTCTTACTTATTCCCATTTCCTTGTTTTATTGCTTTTTGGGGGTATTTATGCTCTATTTTCCAACGTTTCCCTCTTTCTTTCATTCCATAGTTGCATCCATTCCTCTAGTCTTTCTATTTCTCCTTGGGTTCCTTATAATTCTTTTCTTCTCCTTTCTTTCCTTTGGTTCTCCCTTACTTCCTTCCATCCTCCCTTACTTCCTTCCATCCTCCCTCCTTTCCTTCCTTCCTTAGTTGTGTCCATAATTCTTTTCTTCAAATTTGTCTTCTTTATTCCTTCCTTCCATTTTTCCTTTACTTCTTTCCTTTTTGTTCCTTCTTTCCTTCCTTCCTTATTTCCACTCATCCCTCTTTTTTTATATTTTCACTTTCTTCCTTCCTTCGTTCCACCCATCCCTCTTTGTTTACCTTCTTTCAATTTCCTTCCTTCCTCGTTTCCTTCCTCCCTTTATCCTTCCTTCTTTCCACCTATTCCTCTTTGTTAACCTTCTTTCCATTTCCTTCCTTCCTTTATCCTTTCTTCTTTTCATTCATCCATCTTGTTATACAATTTATCCATTTCCTCCCTTCCTCTCTTCCTTCCATCATTCCTTTATTCTTCCTTCTTTCCACCCATCCCTCTTTTTATTGACTTTCCTTCCTTCCTTCCTTTATCGTTACTTCTTTCCACCCATACTTCTTTTTTATTTATTTCCATTTCCTTCCTTCCTCTCTTACTTCCATCATTCCTTTATACTTCCTTCTTTCCACCCATCCCACTTTTATTGACTTTCCTTCCTTCCTTCCTCTCTTCCTTCCATCATCCCCTTTAGCCTCCCTTCTTCCCACCCATCCCACTTTTTATTGACTTTCCTTCCTTCCTTCCTTCCTTCCTTCCTGCCTTCCTGCCTGCCTCTCTTCCTTCCTTCCTTCCTTCACCGAGGTTCACTGTAGCGGGGTCCCAGTGAGCTTAGTACTACTGGGCAAAGCTTAACAAGAGAGAGAGAGAGTGAGAGTGAGTGAGAGTAAATGTGTGGTGGGGGGGGGGGGGTAAGAGGTGGGGGAGTGGGTGTGTGTGTGTGTGTGTGTGTGTGTGTGTAGGTAGGTGTGTGTGTGTGTGTGTAGGCGTGTGTGTGTGTGTGTAGGCGTGTGTGGGGGGGGGGGGGGTGAGAATAAGAGATGGGGGAGTGAGTGTGGTTGTATACTGTATGTATACGGTACGTGTACACATTATGTATGTATGTGTGTTTGTCTAAGTGTGTGTGCGTGTGTGTGTTACAGAGTTACATAAATACACTGACCTCACAGCCCTTCCGGCCTCATCGTAGTGGTCAGGACTAAAATAGATGGTAATTTGAAGATAATTGAAGGAAGTAAGACATAAAGGATAACAAAGAAGAAGGCTCTCTCCCCACCCTCCACTCGTCAGGTAAAATTGATTTGCGAGTATATAAAATTCCCAATTCAATTTAATAAGTATATACTTGTTAGAGTTAGAAAGTTAATTAATATATTCTTTAACCCTTTGAATCCTAGAAGGCCTTCCTTATCTGAGTAAATCATTTGGACGTAGCATTAAGGGGGGTCACCTGTTTTTTTTTTATCTTTCTCTCCTTTTCTCTGGCTTGTATCCATTCGGCCCCATTCAGCCAACTGTTTTAAGACGTTTATCCCCATCCAGGTGTCGATTTCTTCCTGGAGAGCGTTAGCGAGCCAGCATTGTATGGAGAAATCCGGCTTCGCCGGAGAAATTTTTCTATCAAAAAATGTACAAATTTAGCTTTCTGTCAAAAAAAATATATTCATATATGCTGGTTCGCTACCGCTCGCCAGGAAAATATTGACACCTGGATGGGGGCAAACGTCTTCAAACTGTAGGCTGAATGGGGCCGAATGGATACAAGCCAAACAGAGAGGGAGAGAAAGAGAGAACAAAAGGCGAGGTGGGCTCCCTTAATAAAGTAAAGAAATCGCCGTTTGCATGAAGAGTAGAAGAGATTAGTTTTTACAAGAAACGTTTAGTCCAAGTAGAGCAGATTGTACAGTATATGAGAAAAGGGTTTCGACTTATACAATCTATGGTTACAGGGTCTGCTATGATGAGGGTAAAGGTGGTAAATTGTACTCAAGTTTTGATTCACAACTTTATCCTTTCATATGTTTCGAGAGTTCTTTGCAATACCGGTATATTAGTTTTAACTTGGCGGAAATGTTACTCCCTTAGCAGCTCATTTCTCGATAACTAATGGAACAATGAGAAACTGCCACGTCTCTGCATCATAGTATTGCCAGGTGTCCGTAATTAACAGCATATTTGGCTATACAAACGTTGTAATAGCTGAGTAAATAAGATGGGAACAAGCCAATATTATCTCGCCAACTTAAACAAAAAAAACTATAGTATAGGACTATTGGTAACTAGATTGAAGGTAGATTGTTATAGATGACGCAGGTATTGGCCAAGTATAATGCAGAAGCTGTTAGATCAAAGTAGCGGATCTCTTGTTAATCCTTCTCAAGTGTCTTTTATGGTTCCCGGACATCTCAACCAGTAGACCATTTCAACCAGTGCCAAATCAACCAAGACCAACCAAACCAGTGCCAAATCAACCAAGACCATCCAAACCAGTGCCAAAATATAGTACTAATCTAACTTAACCTAACCGTATTGGTTGATTTGGTACTGGTTGAGAGCTACTGGTTGAAATGGTCTACTGGTTGAGTTGTCCGGTCACCGTCTTGTATAACTCGTGCAGTACTGTAGTATTTATCCGTTTAGTGTTTAAAATATTTCGATGAATTGCCTACGCATTCCACGAGATTCCAGCGAAAGAAAACCTTGGAATCTTACCCGCTCTTCATACATTAATCTCATAATTGATGGAATACTAAGTTTTATGGCCCTGGCTTGGAGTGTTTCTAATTGCGCTATATCTTTCTGGCAAGACTAGAATTGTACTGTACATTCTATAAGTGGATGTATTTCACCATTATAAAGTGGTATCGGTGGCTATTATTTACACCGCTACGTGTGTAAGATATTTGTGCATTTTTCAGAAACTAATCTATAGGTAGGTTATTTAAGTAGCTGAATAATTACACCACTTTATAAACTGTCATACCAAAATAACCGAAATAAGTGTGACACCGGCTTAAGAACTATGGTATTTATGTTTCCTATAACTGTCTCTTCGTACCGCTGGACAGGGAGAGAGTGGAGTTGATTCTTACCGCCATGGATCCACAAAAGTAGACCTCCCTCTCAACTTACCTGTGGACAAAAGAAAAGACACATTAGTAAAATCATTGACAAATTTGAGCATATTACGATATTGACCTTTACCAAGAGTCACGAGGAATTTGTTGTCTTAATAACCTGTCGTTGAAATATATTAGTGGGCCAATGACAGATTCATGTGCAAATAAGGGAATATATAATTATATATTCAATATATATATATATATATGAGAAATAGAGAGAGTTAAGAGTGAGTATGAGAGTGAGAGAGATTTTGGGTTGGAAAGGTCCGATTTAACGTGATTAGGGTGGGAGGGTGAATAGAGAGAGGGATGAAAGGGAATGATGAGAGAGGGAGAGAGAGAGAGGATGAATGTGTTGTGTTGTGTTGTATGCGGAAGTGAATAAGTGAAATGAATATGTAATTAAATGAGTGTGTGTGTGTGTGTGTGTGTGGTTTGGGAGGGGGGGGGGGGGCCGGCGGCATACAAGTTACATAAATTCAAATGACCCCACAGACCTTACGAACCCAGCGAGGTAATTAGGACGAACACATATAATGGTCTTTATACTGTATACAGGTATATAAAAAAAAAAAAAAAAATCGAAAAATAAATATATAATAGAGATTAAGGACAAGGGGGGACAAAGAGAGAGAGAGAGAATGTATATATATATTTTACTAGATACACTAACCACAAAAACCTTGCGGTCCAAGCGAAGTGGTCAGAACTTAATAGACATAGCAGAACCTCAAATATAGGAAAGTGGAAGTAAAGGATAGCACAATGAGAGAGAGAGAGAGTGTGTGAGAGAGAGAGGGAGAAGGAGGTAAAGGAAGGATTGAAGGATAATGAAGGATATATAATGATGGCGAAGAAAGCTTGTTTGTCCCCCCATTATATCTGCTGTCTTTATTCTCTCTCTCTCTCTCTCTCTCTCTCTCTCTCTCTCTCTCTCTCTCTCTCTCTCTCTCTCTCTCTCTCATGTATTTTATCTATGTCAATGCAGTTAATTATAGTTATATCTATTTGTCCTTTATCTAAGTACCGGTATATATTTATTCACGTGCCGTTTGTTCTGTTATCTATCTACAGTATGTTAGCTTTATCTATATCCATCTATCTATCTATCTTCACCTCTTTAATATTAATTTCTACTTCTGTTTAATTTCATGTCATGTGTCTCCATTTTCGTATTATCATGAGAGAGAGAGAGAGAGAGAGAGATGCAGGGTAATGCAGCCAATTTAATGATAGTGAAAAAGCCTGTTTGTCAGTCATTATACATATTATGCCTGTCTCCTGCCTACCCTCTCTCTCTCTCTCTCTCTCTCAGATAAATATATAGTAGAGGAGATCAAACTAGAAGGATGAAAATAAAAGTTTAAAAAAAAAAAGGAAATACCTCTCTCTTCTTGCTAGTCCCCTTGTCTATCCTTGTTTACATATTTTATTTATTTTATGTCAAATTATATTGAAGAAGGAAATTAAAATGAAATACAAATGTGAAGGAATAGGAGGAGGGGAGGAGTGAAGCTGTAGATATATAACAAAGACAGAGAGAGAAGGAATATGGAAGAGTAAGAAAGAAATAGGGCAACGAAGAGGAGGAGAGGAAGGAAGCAGGGAAGCTGTGGAATGAAATGAAGGAAGAGAGAAGGAATGAGGAAGAACAATACGAACACATGAAGAAGGGAAAGGAGTAGGAGAAGAAAAGAGGAGGAAACGAAGAAGGGAGGAAGACAATAAGATAAGAGGGCAAGAAAAGGTGCTGCACGAAAGGAGGGAGAGGGGAATCAGAGAGAAAGATAGGAGGAGGAGGAAACGAGGAAGGAAGAAATAAATACAGAGGATAAGAAGGGAGGAGGTGGGGAAATGAAGAAGGAATAAAGGAAAGGAAGAACTAAATACGGAGGAGGAGAATGAGTGAGAAAGAAAGGAGGAGGAGGAGGAAACGAAGTAGGAAGAAATAAATACGGAGAAGAATGAGCGAGAAAGAAAGAGGAGGAGGAGGAAACGAAGAAGGAATAAAGGAAAGGAAGGCATAAATACAGAGGAGAATGAGCGAGAAAGAAAGGAGGAGGAAGAGGAAACGAAGAAGTAATAAAGGAAAGGAAGAAGTAAATTAAGGAGGAGAGAGAAAGAAAGAAAGGAAGGAAGGAGGGAGGAGGAGGAGGAAATTAAATAGGAATAAAGGAAAGGAAGAAATATATATATACAGAGGAGAATAAGAGAGAATGAAACGAAGAAGGAATAACGGAAAGGAAGAAATAAATAGATAAAGGAGGAAGAGAGAAAACGAAAGACACTCATTTTCTGTCTTATAGGGATTATGTCTGGCTCTTGCTTTCTCCCTCTCTCCCTTATTTATCCCTTCTTCCTCCATTTTCTTTTCCTTCGTACTCTCCTTCTTTCCTACCCTCATTATTATAACGAAAAGGAAGAGGAGGACAAACAAAGACAGACGGAAGGAAAGAGGAAAAGGAACAAAGGAAAATCGTAAAGAAGAAGGAAGTGGAAAGAAGAAGAAGAGAGAGGTAGAGTAGAATAAATGAAGAAAGAACATTAGGAAGAAGGAAAGAGGAAAAGGAATAAAGGAAAATCGTAAAGAAGAAGGAAGAGTAAAGAAGGCATAGAAAAAAGAAAGAAAAGAAGGAAGAGAAGGAGAGGGGGAGAAAGAAGGAGAGCATTCATTTTCCGTCTTATAGGGATTACGAGTGGCTTTTGCTCTCTCTCTCTCTCTCTCTCTCTCTCTCTCTCTCTCTCTCTCTCTCTCTCTCTCTCTCTCTCTCTCTCTCGCTCCTCTTCTACTTTTATTTTCTTCATTATCATCATTATTATAACGAATGGGAGAAGAAAGAAAAACAAGAAGAAAGGGAAGAGCGAGAAGGAAATAGAGAAGAAAGAAGAGAAGGAAGGAAGAAGGAAATAGAGATGGAAGGAAGAAGGAAATAGAGAAGGAAGGAAGAAGGAAATAGAGAAGAAGGAAGGAAATAGAGGAGAAATATAAATGGTTGTAAAGGAGAATGAGGATGAAATAAATGATAAAGAAGGCATAAAGAAAGAAGGAAGAAATATAAATGGTTGTAAAGGAGAATGAGGATGAAATAGAGGATAAAAAAAAATGGGAAGAGCGAGAAGGAAGGAAGAAGGAAATAGAGAAGAAGGAAGAAGGAAATAGAGGAGAAATAAAAATGGTTTTAAA
Source organism: Paralithodes platypus (assembly GCA_032716605.1). Lineage (NCBI taxonomy): Eukaryota > Metazoa > Arthropoda > Malacostraca > Decapoda > Lithodidae > Paralithodes > Paralithodes platypus. Next base: position 16,755,405 of record CM064510.1, on the reverse strand, counting down.
GGAGAATGAGGATGAAATAAATGATAAAGAAGGCATAAAGAAAGAAGGAAGAAAGGAAGGGAGAGAAAGAAAGAGGGCATTCATTTTGTCTTATAGGGATTATGACTGCCTTTTGCTCTCTCTCTCTCTCTCTCTCTCTCGCTCTCGCTCTCTCTCTCTCTCTCTCTCTCTCTCTCTCTCTCTCTCTCTCTCTCTCTCTCTCTCTCTCTCTCTCTCTCTCTCGCATCAAACCCGCGACTGACTGCGTTTGTAAATGAATAACTTTATTTTATCCCCCCCTCAGTTACTAACCCATCTGTCCCCTACTAACTTCCTAATCCTGCCACGGACATTAGTTCCAGGGCAGTAATTCCCTTTCCAATGTTCCCTTACCCACTCTAAACCACTGTTTGGACACTTGATCCTCAGTGTTTTGGAGGACAAGCAACCTAGAAGGGTCACTAGACCTGTTGTTGCTTGATTTCCTTTGTACTTTGTACTCCTCTCACCCTCTCTCTCTCTCTCTCTCTCTCTCTCTCTCTCTCTCTCTCTCTCTCTCTCTCTCTCTCTTATCTATTGTTATCTCATTCTTTCTCACCATTTGTTTTCTTCCCCTGTTTATATAATTATTCTATTTTATTTTGTAATATTTTATCCTATATTTCTCGTATTCCTACTTCGTCTCTAAATTTTTGTTATAGTGCGTTGCTTTATATATATATATATATATATATAATGTTTATAACTATTGGGTTTCTTGTCCTTCCTTTGTCCTTCCCTTCTTAGCATATTTCTCTTCTTCGTCCATTGCTGTTTCCTTACTTTATCCCTTTCCTCCTCCCATCGTTATTCGTCTTTCTCTCCCCATCCATTCTTTGTTTCTCCTTCTTTCCTTTCCTCCCTTTCTTCCTTCTTCCTTCCTTCTTCCTCACTCCTTCCTTCCTTCCTTGTTCCCTCCTTCCCCTGATCCCCTTCTTTTTTCTTCCTTCATTCCTGAATCCTCTCTCTCTCTCTCTCTCTCTGATTCGTAATTTGTTGTTCTTTCCTTAGTTATGTGTTTGTGTGTTTTTCTTTCTTCGTACGCAACCTCTTTCAATAATTTTTCCTGTTTATTTTTTGTCTTGCTTGCCCCATTCTTCCATTTGTCATCTTCGTTTTTTTTCCACCGTTCTTTCCTCGTTTGCTTCCCTCCTACTTTCTTTCTTCCTTCTTCTCTCCCTCCCTTTTCTTCTCTCTCTCTTTTCCTTCCTCCAGCCATCCCAGCTCTCTCTCTCTTTCTTCTCTATCTTTTCTTCATTCTTCCTTCCCATCCTTCACCCTCCTCACTCTTACTTTCTATCCTTTTTCCTTCTGCCTACCTCCATCCTTCCCTCCCCCCTCTCTCCCTCCTTCCTTCATTCACCCCTCTTTCCTTCCTTCACCCCTCCTTCCTTCCTTAACCCGTCCTTCCTTCCTTCCCTCCTTCCTTCTTTCACCCCTCCTTCCTTCCTTCCTTCCTCCTTTCACAATAAATATGTAAATTGGCCCCAGGATAGGAGAGAGAGAGAGCTCGCTGATAAAAATAAGAAATAAAAGAAATAAATAGCTACCACAACTACTAGCATTTCTACCACGACTACCAACATATCCTACCACACATGCCAATATTCTTCAACATATCTACCAACATTTCCATCAATTTTCACTTTTTACCACAACTACCAACATTCCTACATAAATTTCCAATACAACTACCAACATATTCAACACTCACGTTTTCACATAACTGCCAACATTTTTCAATCACAATTACCAACATTTTGAACAACTACCAACATTTTCTATCAACAACCAATATTTGTATCACGACTAACAACATTGTCTATGACAACTGCCAAAAGTTTTTAACAACTACGAACATATTTGATCACGACTACCAAATTGTTTTCGTCACAACTACCAACATTTTCTATCACAACTACCATTTTTGTTATCACAACTATCAACATTGGCTATCACAACTACCAACATATTATATCACGACTATCAACATTGTCTATCACAACTACCAAATTATCTATCACAACTACCAACATTTTATCACAACTACCAAAATAAATTCGTCACAACTACCAAAATGTTCTATCACAACTGCCATTTTCTATTGGAACTATCAGCATTTTAAATCATAACTGCCAACATTCTCAATCACAACTACCAACATTTATATAACTCACATTCACTACCATAAATTCTAACATTTTAACAACCTCCCGCAATAACAAACATACCTCCCGCATTAACAAACATTTCACCACAACTTTCGTTATTGCTACAACTATGCTTGGGAAAACAATCAACATTATTTATCAACACCAACATTTCTATAACTACCACAACTACCAACATTAATACCACACACTTTCTATCATAGCTACCAACATTCATGATACATCTACGGCATTTCTATCACAACTATATTTTTACTACAACTACCACAACCATCGAACTTTACCTCAACCAGTACTACAACTACCATCACAACTGCCTCAACCAGTACCACAACTACCATTACCACTTCCTCAACTACCATCACCACTTCCTCAACCAGTATCACAACTACCATCACAACTGCCTCAACCAGTACCACAACTACCATCACCACTTCCTCAACCACCATTCACCACTTCCTCAACCAGTACCACAACTACCATCACCACTGCCTCAACCAGTACCACAACTACCATCACCACTTCCTCAACCAGTACCACAACTACCGTCACCACTGCCTCAACCAGTACCACAACTACCATCACCACTTCCTCAACCAGTACCACAACTACCATCACCACTGCCTCAACCAGTACCACAACTACCATCACCACTTCCTCAACCAGTATCACAACTACCATCACCACTGCCTCAACCAGTACCACAACTACCATCACCACTTCCTCAACCAGTACCACAACTACCATCACCAGTACCACAACTACCATCACCACTTCCTCAACCAGTACCATAACTACCATCACCACTTCCTCAACCAGTACCACAACTACCATCACCACTGCCTAAACCAGTACCACAACTACCATCACCATTGCCTCAACTAGTACCACAACTACCATCACCACTTCCTCAACCAGTACCACAACTACCATCACCACTGCCTCAACCAGTACCACAACTACCATCACCACTTCCTCAACCAGTACCACAACTACCATCACCACTGCCTCAACCAGTACCACAACTACCATCACCACTGCCTCAACCAGTACCACAACTACCATCACCACTGCCTCAACCAGTACCACAACTACCATCACCACTTCCTCAACTAGTACCACAACTACCATCACCACTGCCTCAACCAGTACCACAACTACCATCACCACTGCCTCAACCAGTACCACAACTACCATCACCACTTCCTCAACCAGTACCACAACTATCATCACCACTTCCTCAACCAGTACCACAACTACCATCACCACTGCCTCAACCAGTACCACAACTACCATCACCACTTCCTCAATCAGTACCTCAACTACCATCACCACTTTCTCAATCAGTACCTCAACTACCATCACCACTTTCTCAACCAGTACCACCACAACTACCACAATTATTAGTACAACCACCATCGCTCAATACACAATGACTCACGTGCCTGTGTGTGTGTGTGTGTGCGTGTGTGTGTGTGTGTGTGTGTGTGTGTGTGTGTTGGTATACCCCATGTTTAATTTATATTTGTATGTGACATTGCTCGGTGTGGTTGTGGGTGTGTGTATGTGTGCGTGTGTGTGTCAGTGTGTGAATGTGTGTATGTATGTATTTGCATGTGCGTGTGTGTATATGTCTGTGTGTGCGTGTGTATGTAATATATATGTATGTATGTGGCGTGTGTGCGTGTGTGTATGTAATATTTATGTATATATGTGTGTGTGTGTGTGTGTGTGTGTGTGTGTGTGTGTGTGTGTGTGTGTGTGTGTGGTGAAAACAATATTGAACAAGGAAGTGAAACTAAAACCGTGTTTGGACTTTTCATTTCAACATATTCTCACAACAGATAACGCTACCACAACTACCACAACTCTTAATACTACCACTATCATCACTACCACAACCATAATAACCACTACCATCACCACAACTACCACAACACTTATCACCACTACCATCACTACCACTACCATCTCCACAGCTGTAAATATCACCACGATCAACACTACCACAACCACCACCACTACCACTATCACAATAACCACTACCATCACCTTCACTACATCCATCACCACAACTACCACAACTCTTGCTATCACCACCCAACTTTCATTACAATGTCTACCATCATCATAGCTACTTCTATCACCATCAGTACTATCATCACACAACTACCATCTCCACCATAACCATCACAACTACCACCACCACACCCACACTCATCACAACCATACCACCATCACAACTACCACCATCATAACCTTAACTAGCACCACCACCACCACCACCACAACAACAACCATCACCACCACCACCACAACTACCACCCCCACCACAACAACAACTACCACCATCACCACCACAACTATCACCATCACCACCACCACTACCACCGCCACAACTACAACCACAACTACCACCACCACTCTTCTATTTCGTCATCAGTTGAGGCTAGGGTGTGTGCGTGTATGTGCGTGTGTGCGTGCGTACATGCGTGCGTGTGAAGGACTAATAACTGTGAACGTGTGTGTGTGTGTGTGTGTGTGTGTGTGTGTGTTAGAGAGAGAGGGAGGGAGGGGGGAGTAAGTGTGTGTGTGAGAGTGAGTAATATTATTGTGAGTGTGTGTGTGTGTGTGTGTGTGTGTGTGTGTGTGTGTGTGTGTTAGAGAGAGGGATAGGAGTGAGTAAGTTTGTGTATGTATGAGTAATTATGTGTGTGTGTGTGTGTGTGAGAGACAGAGAGAGAGAGAGCAAGTGTGTGAGTGTGTGTTTGTTCGTTTGTGTATGGTTGCATAATGTATGTACTGTATAAATTAAAACACATATCTTAATGATTCTATATAATTACAGCTGTATATCTATTTTTGTATTAATTTCACCACAACACCAAACACCTTCAATGAAATTAATGAAAGCATATAATTATGTGATCCACTATGATTCGAACCCGGGTTATCACACACATTTTTATACACCTTAACCATTACACCACCAAGACGGTGTAATGTGTAATTGGATAATCCTTCCAGATGCACATTGAAACGTACATTAAATTTCATACATGCATAATACTGTACATACACACATACTATACGTACATGCACATACATGTATACAAACGTCATACATATACAAACGCACACGTCCAGTTTGTGTGTACGCATGAAGCATTCATGTGCGTCAGCTTTAATGTATGTATGAGTGCTTATATGAATACTACTCATAAGACCGGCTTTGTGTGTGTGTGTGTGTGTGTGTGTGTGATTTATGTGTCTGTATGAGTATTTGTTTGTGCTGTGTTTGTTCGCTCGTGTGGTGTGTGTGTGTGTGTGTGTGAGTGAGTGAGTGAGTGTTTGCATGTGCTATTGTGAATATGTGAGTGTTTGTGTGTGTTGTGTGCATATGTTTGTACAGATGTGTGTATATCTAGATGTGTGTATGTCTAGGTGTATTTTATGTGCGTGTGGGTGAGTTTTATGAGTGTAGGTGTGCGTGTAGTCTATATATGTGTGCGTGTAGTGGCAAGGTTGATGTGTGTGTGTGTGTGTGTGTGTATGTGTGTGTGTGTGTGTGTGTGTGTGTGTGTGTGTGTGTGTGTGTGTGTGTAGGAGGTCACAGGAGTTACATCATATTCTGACCCCCTCGCCTGTCTCTACCTACCAACCTCTCTCTCTCTCTCTCTCTCTCTCTCTCTCTCTCACAGTATGTATAGTGTCTACTACATATTATATTAATCCATTGTTTTGTCTCAATTATCTTTGTTGTATTTGTTTGTTACTTTATTTTCTCTACTACTATCGATCGACCAATAACTTATTGGAAACCGAACAACAACAGATCAACTAGTCCTGCTGTTAGTTGTATAATACAGTACTGTCGTGAGCATACAGAAGGTTACACCAATTGACCACTTGCGAGTTTCGTTCTATAAGGAAGTTGGAGCTGTAGACATCGATATTTTGCAGAATTACCAGCTAAAATATGGTCATAGTACATTGATAATACATAAAACCCAATTCAACATACCATTTGTCTATCAGAAACGTACATTATTATTGCATCTCTGTTTAATGTCGAATGTCCATGGCCCCAACTACCTTATAGCCTGAAACTCGCACGTCGTAAATTCGAATCTTTGAACCTTGTGAAGATTCTGGGCTATTATGGAGAATTGTATTGTCTCGTTTGTGTATCACGCTCAAGACCCAAATCCTGGCCCAATATCAACCATCGAACAGCGAAACGAACCTCCGAAATGTACTGTATATGTTTGGTAAAGCATTAATGAGAAGATTCGATTCAGTTCGAGATAGCTTCGTAAACGCCTCGTTATAATATGTCCTAGAGTGTACTTTAGATACTCATTTATGTACAGTCACGAGTATAAATGCTGCGACATCAACCAGATAACGTCAACTCCTTCATCACGAGAGGTTTATACTAAGCTGAATAAAATCGTCTGACGGTAGCTAGAATGACATAGAAATCATTGTGAGTTTGAATAACATGTTGAGCAATACCTTTGGAGACGAAGGGGCGAACATTATTGGGTTGGTGTCTCAGTATTTATGCTCGTGACTGTACCTCGTACTTGTTATATTTCTGGTCTCTTTCTGTGTTTTCACTTGCTGTTTACATCTCATAATTCTCTTTTTGTTTATGATATTTTGGTATTCATTCCCCCCCCCCCCCCCGTTCTCTCTCTCTTTCCCGTCCTCCACGTGAAGCAATACTGACACCTCCCAGTCTTCTCTCTCTCTCTCTCTCTCTCTCTCTCTCTCTCTCTCTCTCTCTCTCTCTCTCTCTCTCTCTCTCTCTCTCTCACACGCACACATGAACACTTGTCTCCTGCACACCTACTCACCCTTGCACGCGCGCACACATTGATGCACATACATATACATACATGAATATATATACATACATGCATATGTTTACTCAAGCAGGCAAACAATGGGAGGACAATTTATACATACGGCACACGTACACAAATATTCACCAATATGAAGACGTTTACTGTAGGTTCACACACACACACACACACACACACACACACACACACACACACACACACACACGGTCACGGTGGCCGAGCGCGCTTATTGCTGTATTGGGAGCGCTTGCTCTGGGGTCGGGGGTTCGATCCCACGCGCCGGCAGGGGAAGTTCTCTCAAAAACTTTCCCTGGCCGTGAAGGCAAGATCTGGGCGGATCGTCTCGGGGGACCCACAAAGTCTCCTGCCCACGTCCTACTCCCTTAGGAGTATGTAGGCGCTCTCGTTAGCTGCCAGGATCAGTCTGTTGATCCAGTAGGATAAGATCTAGGTTAAGTCTGTGTATTTTCAGCCCCAGGCTGCCGGCTTGAAATAAACCGATTATTATTATTATTATTACAGTACACACCAACAAACCCACACACACCAGCATACATCACATCTGCCTCACACACACACACACAACACACACACACCAGCATACATTACACCACCACACAACACACACACACAGCATACATTACATCACCAGCACACAACACACACACAACACCAGCATACATTACACCACCACACACACACAACACACACCCAGCATACATTACACCACCAGCACACAACACACACACACACCTGCCACACACACACACACACACACACACACACACACACACACACACACACACACACACACACACACACACACACACACACACACCTCCCCGTGGCGTAACTGATAGCGCGTCTGGCTCACAACCAGAAGGTCCCGGGTTCGAGACCCGGGCGGGGAAGAGACATTTGGGCAAGTCTCCTAACGGTGTAGCCTCTGTTCACCTAGCAGTATAAATAGGAACCTGGTATAAGTGGACGAAGTTGTGACGTCCCATCTGGGGTTGGTGATCGGTTACAAGGTGAGATGGGTATCGTACTGGTCAACCTAAGCTACTGGTCAACCTAAGCCTTCGGGTGAGACTGGTACCGTAGTGAGAATTCCCCTTGACGAACAAGCAAGTGAGTGAATAACAACACCAGCATACATTACACCACCAGCACCAGATTAACCCTAAGCCTTCGTTTCCAAATGTCGCCAATTGGCTAAAATACAGACTAACACACATCCACAGCCATTCCAACGATACATAAACACTGAACATGCATTTCACGCAATACATTCCCAGTTAAGGAGGCGCGATAATAATGAGCTTAGTTCGCATTGCGTGGATTCCCCTTGACGAACAAGCAAGTGAGTGAATAACAACACCAGCATACATTACACCACCAGCACACAACACACACGCACCTGCCACACACACACACACACAACACACACAGCACAAGTGATGGACGTGGTATATTGTAATCACCGGCGCCCCACTCCCGTATGCTGGCCACAACTTACCTATGCACACCTAATTCCAACCCTGATCATTGCCTGGCTGTCCGAGCGAGATCTGGACGAGGGAGCCAGAGACTAGGGTTTGCTTGGTTTAAGGGACTTTTTGTTTTTTTTCTTTTTTAAGGGGGGGGGGGGGTTTCTGGATCCCTTTCTCTCATGTTTAGCCTCATTCGTTGTTTTGGTTTGCCCCCTTCTCCCTCATGTTTAGCCCCATTCGTGTTTTTTACCCCCTTCTCCCTCATGTTTAGCCCCATTCGTTTTTTTTACCCCTTTCTCCCTCATGTTTAGCCCCATTCGTTTTTTTTTTTGCCTCCTCCCTCATGTTTAGCCCCTTTCGTGTTTTTGTTTGCCTCCTTCGCCCTCATGATTAGCCCCATTCGTGTTTTTGTTTGCTTCCTTCTCCCTCATGTTTAGCCCCATTCATTTTGTTTAACCCCCTTTTCCCTCATGTTTAGCCCCATTCGGGTTTTTTTTTCGTTTTTTTTTTCCTTCTCCCTCATGATTAGCCCCATTCGTTTTGAGATTTTAAGGCGTTGCTTATCCGGGCTAGATTTGGACGAGGGAGCGAGAGACAATGGTTTTCGAACGAGTCCTGCGAAGAAAAATTTCAACATTCATGGAGACAAATGAACTACACAACACCGGTCAACATGGGTTCAGAGCGGGAAGATCATGTCTCTCACAACTTTTGGAACACTATGACAAAATTCTTAAAGCGCTAGAAGAAAAGAAAAACGTGGATGTCATTTACACCGATTTTGCTAAGGCATTTGATAAATGTGACCATGGTATAATAGCCCACAAACTGAAAGCAAAAGGTATAACTGGGAAAATCGGACGGTGGATATACAATTTTCTCGTAAACCGAAAACAATCAGTAGCAGTAAACCAAGTCACACCTGAGCCTTCGGATGTCAAAAGCTCAGTGCCCCAAGGAACAGTGCTAGCGCCCCTTCTGTTCCTCATACTAATTTGCGACATAGATACCAACACCAGACACAGTACGGTGTCGTCCTTTGCTGATGACACAAAATTAAGCAAGATAGTAAACACACAAGAAGACACGGGCCGACTGCAGGAAGACATGAATGTAGTGTTCCAGTGGACCAGGGAAAACAACATGCAATTCAATGAGGACAAATTCCAATTAATACGGTACGGAGATAATAATGGTGTTAAAGAAATTACAAATTACTTAACAGAATCTAACCACATAATAGAACGGAAAGACAGTGTGAAAGACCTTGGGGTATTAATGTCTGAAAATATGGGTTTCAATGTACATAACCAGGTCAAAGTGGCGGCTGCGAAACGTCTAACGGGTTGGATTCTGCTTACTTTTAAAACACGCGGTGAAGTACCTATGATAACGCTCTTCAAATCTCTAGTGCTACCGCGGCTTGAATACTGTAGCGTATTAACATCCCCATACAAAGCAGGTGAAATAAATGACGTAGAGAGTGTACAAAGAAATTTCACTTCGCATATAAGTTCGATAAAACATCTACACTATTGGGAGCGTTTAAGAGCACTGAATCTGTACTCACTGGAACGTAGAAGAGAACGTTACCTAATAATATACACGTGGAAAATCGCAGAGGGTTTAGTACCAAACCTACATACTCCGATAGTCATGAAATTCAGTGATAGGAGAGGCTGGGAATGCGAAATCCCCTGGATGAATAACAGGGGTGCTATGGGCTCTCTGCGAGAGGGCTGGTTATCACACAGAGGCCCACGTCTCTTCAACAAACTCCCACGGCGAGTAAGAGACATGAGGGACGTCTCGTTAGACAGCTTCAAGAGAGCACTGGATGTCGAACTGCAAAAGGTGCCAGACGAGCCCATCCTCGCAAGGGAGCGAGCTGTCGCTTCAAATAGTCTACTGCACCAAATCACCACCCAAAACGAGGGGCGTCGCGCTCCTTGGTGCCGCTAAAAGAGTGGCGAACACATCATAAGGTAAGGCATAAGGTAAGGTTGGCTGGGAAAGTTTTTTTCTTTTTCTGGACCACCATTTTCCCTCATGTTTAGCCCCATTCGTGTTTTTTCTTGACCCCTTCCCCCTCATGTTTATCCCATTAGTTTTGAGATTTTAAAACGTTCGCCTTACTAGTTTGGCGATTGTAAGACTTTCACGTGCCTTATATTAAATACGTATTTCTAATAATTGTCTGTTTTGCTTAAACAATAGTGCTGTAATAAATATTATTCTAAAAGTTATTAAGTATATTCAAATTAAGTACACATTGTTAAAAAGGTCTTGTTTGGAAAGCGTACATTACGTAAAGTATATTACGCTCAGGTATATTGGGGCTGATCACTGGTTCGCTGTCCAGGTAAATCTGGAGGAAGGAGAGAGAGAGAGAGAGAGAGTGAGAGTGAGAGTGAGTGGTGGGGGAGGGGGGAGGTGTTGGTAATGGTGAGAGACTGGTAGGTTTCTAATGTTGGTAGACAGGTGGGTTTTTTTAATGAGTGCTTTGTTAGGTGGTGATTTGCTTGGTAGATGGGTTGGTTGGTTTGGTAGATGGGCTGGATGGTTGGTAGATGGGCTGGTTGGTTGGTAGATGGGTTGATTGATTGGTAGATAGGTTGGTTTGTTGGTAGATAAATTGGTTGGTAGAAAGGTTGGATGATACTTGGGTAGGTTGGTTGGTAGGTTAGTAAGTATGCTGGTTGGTTGACAATTTGATATATTTGTTGGTAGGTGGGAGGGTTGGTAGGTTGGTGTTTGTTGGTAGGTGGGAGGGTTGGTGTGTAAGTGGATAAGTCCGTAAGTATGTTGTTATTTTTAGAAAGAATTCTAGGTTGGTGTGTAAGTAGATGGGTATTTCCAGAAAGGATTGTAGGTTGGTGTGTAAGTGGATAAGTGCGTAAGTAGGTTGGTATTTCCAGAAAGACTTTGGTTGATAAAATATCCATGGGCAGGTAATTTGAGGCTGACCAATGACTGGCGGACCTGGTGTACACGAAGTTTGGACCTCTAGAACCCGAAATGGAAGGGGATATATATATATATATATATATATATATATATACTGTATATACCGTATTATATATATATACCGGTATATATATATAATTTTTTTTTTTTTTTTTTTTTTTTTTTTTTATCGGAAGATATCATGAGTGACACTGATTTTTTGGTTATGTGGACTAATTTGCCACACTCCTAAAAGACCGCAACCATAACGGCCACACTCCTAAATCAAGACCAATAATATACTATGTGTCTTGTCCTAAATGACCACAACCTAAACGGCCACACCCTTCCTAAACGTATATAATCGTGTTATCATAGCTACAATAAGCTGTCAAAATGCGTCATAATCTTGAAAGGGTTAAGTTTGATAAAGCCTTAATTTAATAGGTAACAGAGCAAATGGGCAGAAAAAGAAATGCCGGAAAAGTGCTCGTTTGGTTTGGGCATTTAACTCATACATTACGAGGACGTAATTTTCCTCATATTCTGGTTACCATCAGACGATTTTGTTTAGCTTATATTCTACCCCTAGGACTCAAAGGGTTAACTACGATCTCATAAACCCTTTGAATAACATAGGTCCTTCTTAATATGCCTAATGTCGCCTAATTTTAGCCAGACACAAAGGTAAAGAGGCGTCATCGTGCTGAAAGGGTTAACTGATGAATGAATGGGATTGAGATGTGACGCGTATATGTGACAATCTGACTAATTATGGATGCTAAGCTATATTTACCTTTGAGTAATTTGAATATGGGTTTTAGGTAAATAAATGGACTAGTGAGTGTATGATTTAGTGGGTAAGTAGGTAGGTTACATATGAGCTAGTATTTATATGTAGGTAGGTTGATATGTTGGATGTGTTTTAATGATAGGTAAATTGATGATAGGGTGGAATATAAGTAGGTTGATTAGAATAAGAGAACACACATGGGTATAGAGAGGAAATTGATATAAGGCGATGTATTAGAGTAAGGATGCGTGTGAAGTTAATAATTCATATGTATGTAGTATATTCGGTAATTAGACAGAGATACATAGATATAGTATAAAGCGATTGAGTAAATACGTAGCTGTAAGGTAGAATGCTAGTTTAAATTTGAAGTATGAGAGAGAGAGAGAGAGTGTGTAATAATAATAATAATAATAATAATAAACGGTTTATTAAAGAATGGCAGCCTCATGAGCTGAAAATACACATTTTACAATTTAGTGGATGAACATGAGATGTACAGATATGAGGATGGTAAGCTTAGTTTACAAACAAAATAAATAAATACAATAATGATGCATGTGCAGAATACAAATTATCATAAAATAACCATGAGAGTAAGTGATATACAGTACATATACACATTTATTTACTTACTCATATACAGAACATACGTATATACACGTACGTGCGCACATACATATACATACATATATAGGAACATAAGAACATGCAGTAAGTGTGCACATGTCCGTATACACAAACGTATTTACACGTATTTACAATACGTGTGTGTGTGTGTGTGTGTGTGTGTGTGTGTGTGTGTGTGTGTGTGTGTGTGTGTGTGTGTGTGTGTGTGTGTGTGTGTGTAAAAGTCAAGGGAGGGAGAGGGAGGCTTAAATGAGGGATGGACAAATTACAGTAAAAGTCCACGTTAATCCCGGGATATATGAGAGAGAGAGAGAGAGAGAGAGAGAGAGAGAGAGAGAGAGAGAGAGAGAGAGAGAGAGAGAGAGAGAGAGAGATGAATATAGAGGAAGTCAATTGTCAAAGAAACATAGGATATAATATAGTTAATAAAAGTAGCCTAACGAATGTTGAATCATGGGAAAGGTAAAGTGAGTTAGAGCCGAGTTATGCAGAAACCAAGAAGTACACGAAAATATCGAAGGCTTAGAAGTATATGAATATGTGGAGAGAGAGATATTAAGAGAGTAAAGAATAAATTAAGAAAGTACTGCAAGCGAAGATATAATTATGAAGACTGAGAACAATTTACAAGGTGAGAGAGAGAGAGAGATAATGACCACATAACACCCAGGCCACGGAGATGAAGGCACAGTCAAGTTTTAAAGGAGATAATAAGACTATACTGTACAGTGTTTCAGAATAAAGTATTACCAACAGTACAGGTATATACGTAGGACCCCTATATCATTTTCACGTCAGCTTATATTAGGTATATTTTGATACTGGTATACAGTATAAGTTACTGTTGAATATATATATTTTAGTAATGCAATTGCAGGTTTATCATTGAACATTAACCCCCCCTGGGCATGTAACATTAAACATTTGTTAGTAGAGATAATTGAACTTCTGTAGATTGAATGCTGGTAGAGAGTTCGTCTGAAAAAAGTGAATTCCAAGCAAAGCTGGCTCAGAGAATATAATGATAAGATGTGAAAAGCTGGTATTGTGCTTTGTAAAGAATTGAATGTTAACTCGGCGGGATCCCCAAATTGTGTAAATTCCAGCGTACGCTCAAGATGGGAGGGTCTGCCCTTTTCTTAGTCTGCTCAAATATTTAGACTAGTCCATGGGCTCCCGAAATTTCATGTATTGGTACGCTACAATCCCAGAGGAATTATTTTGTTGTTTTTTTTTGTTTTTTCAGCTGGCGGTAAATTGGCATGTCTTTAATTATGTCCATTATGAATTATGTGAAAGGTTAAATAATTAGGATATTATAGAACTACAGTAGAGTCATTTAAGGAGAGAGAGAGAGAGAGAGAGAGAGAGAGAGAGAGAGAGAGAGAGAGAGAGAGAGAGAGAGAGAGAGAGAGAGAGAGAGAGAGAGAGAGAGTAGAGTAGAGATAGTTAGGAGAAAGTTTTAATCAGAAATACAGATACATAAATATAACTGAAAACGTGTGTATAGCGAGAAGTGGATATCTTAAATAAAGGAGAGAGAGAGAGAGAGAGAGAGGGGGGGGGGGTATAACGTTTGGGAAAAATGGCTCGAGTGTGTGCTAATGTTTGAGAAAAAGTGCACGTGTGAGTGTGTGTGTGTGTGTGTGGAGGTGAGGGTAGTAGTGGTTACATATCAGAGAGAAGGGGGGGGGGGGGGGGGGGGGGGGAGGGGAGAGGAGGGTAGTTCACTGATTCAAGTATAGATCGATAGATAATAGTGAGTAATGGAAAATATACAGCATATCCCAGTAATTAAGAGTGGTGGCAAATATACAGTATATTCATATTATATTTATTTCACCCCAACACCAAACACCTTCAATTAAATTAATGAAAGCATATAATTATGTGATCCACCGGGATTCGAACCTAGGTTATCACACACAGAATTTAGAACACTTAACCACTATACCACCAATACTTAAGAGTAGTGGCTATACAATAGAGAGAGAGAGAGAGAGAGAGAGGATGAGATTACCATAACAATATATATATATATATATATATATATATATATATATATATATATATATATATATATATACAGTATATACAGTATTAACGACAAATACTATACAGGTATATAAATGTTTTATTATAATATACATTAAAGAGAGAGAGATATATATAGAGAGAGAGGTAGAAATAAGTAGAGCGAGAAAATATAGAGAGGGGGGGGGGGGAGTGGTGGGCGGTGGGAGGGTATGATAAAAAGGGAGGGATAATATGTGTGCATTATGAAGTTAATGTCTGTGTTTGAGTGAGCCTCTCTCTCTCTCTCTCTCTCTCTCTCTCTCTCTCTCTCTCTCATATATTCTAGTCTAGCTATAAGAGCAATTAAGATAATATGACTCTTAACTCTCCTTACCTTATCAACTCTCCTTTCACAACCCTCTTACGTCATGTTACCCCACAGATTGGTCACACACACATACACACACACACACACACTTACATAAACACACAGACAGACAGACACATACATGGACACACATATACATACACCTACGCATATACGCACTACTGACGCACACGAGGATTTCTAAGACACGCATACACACTACACACATACACAGACCACACACATAAACATACACATACGACACCCACACTCTAGCTCTATATCTTACACACACACACACACATACACATCGCGTGCGCACCACACACACACACACACACACACTCACTCACTCACATAAACATACACACACACAACTAATTATATATTCATGTATGTATTTATCGCCCCTCCTCCCCTTCCCAAAGTGACCGTAAAACACCGCAATCTCCTTTTTTACACACACACACGCACACTCTTTTAACCCTTTTACTACTTGTGAATGGGCTCAGGTTTCCTTTGGCCCGTAAGTCAGTTCGCTTGTTGACACTTCGCACGCGTATGGAGTTGGTCATTAACGTGTTCATTTATCAACATTATGTCATCAGCTAAGGTTTCGTATATTAAAAGACTTGGAATTATTGTCTAAAGTTAATGTGACACTAGACGATTTTATTTGCCTTTGGAATAATATCACAAAGGGTATTAATAAGTACCTCGTTGCAATAAAGCTACTTTATATGATTCAAACTGCCAGCAGATGATTATATTGGGCTTAAAAAGAATCTCTCTAACAAGAATTTTCTCTAAAAAGAATTAATTAAGTGCGCATACTCCTTCCCACAAATCCCGTACCGCCCAAAACAATAAAAATAAAAATTGCTAAAGAGTGGCAAGAGCTGGCAACTCGACCATGTAAACATCAAGGATCGATTATTTAAATGAGTTAAACCCACAGACCCTTGATCCATTATCATCACATTCCTGTACCCTATAAATCAGTTTATTACGCGGGGTGTTGAACGGGTGGCAACATGTGGCAACGCGACTAAGTAAACATTAAATAAAAGACGGTCGATTTTTAAAACCGTCCTCCATGATTATCGTATACCAGTTGCTCATAAAATAATATATTATACAAGGTGTTAATAAAGACGGCAATGTGTGGCAACCCATGCATGTAAACAGACAAAAAACAGAAGACCAACGATTTATTCAATGATAATCAAACACCCAGCAAACAATTTATTACGGCAGGTGCAAACAAAAAGTGGCAACCTGTGGCAACTCGACCATGTAAACATCAAACAAAAGACGGTCGATTTTTTGTTTCTTTCGCGCGCCGTTGTTCCTCGCGGCTAATCGAATATTCATAAGTGTCTCGTTGAAAGGGCTATCATAATCAAATAAAAACGACTCGCTAATTTCGCCCGCTTCCTTATTTGGTAACCGGGCGGCGCGTTTTGTTTTTATGACAACTTACTTCTGATCGTGTGTTTAGTTACTCGTAAAATATCGCGTACATTCAAAATCAGTAGTACGCAGACATTATTGCTTATAGTCTGTATAGTTTAAGTACGGTAACTGATCACTTTTTCTTGGCAGTCTTCATTGGTTCCTAATAGCCTAATAAATGCTTTTTGTTACACGTCGTAAATATTTCTAGTTAATGTTCCTCTAACTAGATTCCACACGAATTATCATCATTTTTGTTATGAGAACTTATTATTTTGTCTGTACGAATGACCAAAAGTGGGCTGCAGAAAATAAATTCGCCAGCCATCGTATACACAAACAGAAGACGATCGATAATTTGGCGGGAAATGAAGATGGATGATTTGACGGGAAATGAAGATCGGTAATTGGGCGGGAAATGATGGTGGCTAATATGGCGGGAAAATGATTGGATAATTTGGCGGGAAATAAGGAGGTGAATAATGTGAGAAATGGATATGGATAATGTGACGGATATTCAAGTGGATAATTTAGTGTTTTCTTTTTCATTCTTGTTATTTGATTTAGGTAGGTAGATTAGATTAATGTAGCCTCTTTAAGAACAATAAATCTGTTGTTGTTCGGTATCCTATTGTATTCTTTGTAATTTGAAGTGATTATTTATAGATTATATTTGAAGGGAATTGAAGTGGACAAAGATGCGCGCGTAATTGATATGGATAATTGGTGGGAAAATGTATAGGGATGATTAGGCGACTAATTTAGTGGATAATTGGATGAGAATATATAGATTAACTTTAGCCGGAAATTGTGAAGGGTACTTAGGTTAAAATGTATATGGTTAACAGAGCGAGAAATTCTAATGGATAATTGGCGGTGCATTTAGATGGATATTTAAGTGGTTACCTAAGTAGATAATTGGATGAGAATTTATATTAATAATTTGCCCGTAAATTACCGTGACTAACGAGACGGGAAATTGATATGGATAATCAGGGTGAATTATATGGCTAATTTGGCAAGCAATGGAATGTGTATAATTTAACGCAAACATTAAGGGGAGATTTCCACTTGAGGGATTTTTTTCTTGACTCCTTTCTCCCTCATGTTTAGCCCCATTGCTTTTCTAATTTTAAGACGTTCGCCCCATTATTTTGACGATTTTAAGAACTTTCGACCCATTTCTGTCAATTTTAAGACCTTTCGTGCCATTTAGGTGTCGATTTTATCCTGGCGAGCGATAGCGAGCCTGTAATTTAAGAGGAACCGGCTTTCAACCGGGACATTTTTCTACCAAAAAATTTACAAATTTATCTTGAAAGGGGCTCAAGGGGGTGTAATCTTAAGCTTGATGGATATCTAGGGACCAAACTAAAAACCTCCCCTTAAATTGACGTTACCGGTATTTCGAACAATAAGTAAATAAAGAACATGGTTGTACAGTATATAGAACATGGTTGTACAGTATATAGAACATGGTTGTACAGTATATGGTTGTACAGTATATAGAACATGGTTGTACAGTATATAGAACATGGTTGTTACAGATATAGAACATGGTTGTACAGTATATAGAACATGGTTGTACAGTATATAGAACATGGTTGAACAGTATATAGAACATGGTTGTACAGTATATAGAACATGGTTGTACAGTATATAGAACATGGTTGTACAGTATATAGAACATGGTTGTACAGTATATAGAACATGGTTGTACAGTATATAGAACATGGTTGTACAGTATATAGAACATGGTTGTACAGTATATAGAACATGGTTGCACAGTATATAGACGGATTATTTTACGGGAAATGTATATAATTATTCTCTGTTTCTTCTCAGTTGCCAATAAATTGAACCCCTTAGCACCTAATTTAAGGGGGGTGACCTGCTTTTTGTTATTTCTGTCCTTTTCTCTCTTTCTCTGGCTTGTATCCATTCGGCCCCATTCAGCCAACTATTTTAAGACGTTTATCCCCATCTAGGTGTCGATTTCTTCCTGGCGAGCGATAGCGAGTCAGCATTTTATGAAGAAATCCGGCTTCGCCGGAGAAATTTTTCTATCGAAAAATGTACAAATTTAGCCTGCTGTCAAACAAAAATAAAAAATATGCTGGCTCGCCACCGCTCACCAGTAAAAAATTGACACCTGGATAAACGTCTTAAAACAGTAGGCTGAATGGGGCCAAATGGATACAAGCCAGAGAAAGATAGAAAAGGACAGAACAAAAACAGGTCAACCCCCTTAACGATACTTTGTGGGAAACTATGGAACTTCTATTTGTCTGTATCATATTAAGAGCAAGTTTATATAATTAGCAACAGACTTCACTACAAAATCTTCAAAATAAACGGAGAAATCTTGCTGGGAACTTTGCAATTTACCGTCAGTTGAAAAAAAAACGGAGTATAATACAAGAAACTGTTTGGGTTACCTATAACATCAAATGAGGTTAACCCATTCAGTACTGGGGTTGTTTTATTTCTTTTCCTTTGTCTTTATAGTATGGCTAACCTTAGATAGTTATATAGCTTCGGAAGGCCCTCTAGGAATCAAAGGCGTCCAGTCTATGCCAGTGAACAAAATATGACTCCCACAATTCATCCTTCATGTAAACCAAATCTTCTATTGATTGCCGGATTAAAAGGGAGGAAAACTTGGGAAGGCGCTCAAGCAATCAAGGGGTCTGCAATCAACCTCCAATGAAGGGGAGATGGGTCATTTTTCTGGTCTCCCTTCCTCCTCGTGCTTAGCCCCATTAGTTTTCAGATTATAAGACGTTCGGCCCATTAGATTGGCGATTTTAAGACCTTTCGCCCCATTTTTTTTTTCAATATTAAGACTTCGTGTCATTTAGGTGTCGATGTTTTCCTGGCGAGCGATAGCGAGCCTGTAATTTAAGAGGAACCGGTCTTCGACCAGGACATTTTTCTATCGAAACATGTACAAATTTATCTTGAAGGAGGGTCTTGGGCGGACGTTTTTTTTTTTTTTTTTTTTTTAAACTTGATGGAGGTCTAGGGAGGAAACAAAAAATAATAATGAAAAGATGCATAAATGAGCAAATAAATACGCCCGTCCCCCTTAACCCTCCTCCCCCCGTACTCCCTCTCAAAACTATAGTAAAGTCCTCTAATGGTAGCCAGAATCAAAGGAAGAGAACCGTCATCGTGTGTCAATAAATGAAAAATACACACACAAAAATACACACACAAAAATACACACACAAAAATACACACACAAATACACACACAAAAATACACACACACAAATACTGCATTATTTAAGTGGAGAGAGAGATTGACCAAACACCCACATGGTAATATTCCACTTTCATATGCTAGTAATCAAAACACGGCTATTACAAGTGGTTGCTTATTATAATTGTCCTGCTACCCCTCTCTCCCCCCCCCCCCCTCCCTCTCTCTCTCTCTCTCTCTCTCTCTCTCTCTCTCTCTCTCTCTCTCTCTCTCTCTCTCTCTCTCACGGGTTAGCTATCTACTAGAAGTAAGTCCTGACCACCTCGCTGTGATTGTAAGGTATGTGTGGTCAGTGTATCTATGTAAATCTCTCTCTCTCTCTCACGGGTTAGCTATATACTAGAATTAAGTCCTGACCACCTCGCTGAGATTGTAAGGTCTGTGTGGTCAGTGTAGCTATGTAAATCTCTCTCTCTCTCTCTCTCTCTCACTCTCACTCTCACTCTCACGGGTTAGCTATATACTAGAATTAAGTCCTGACCACCTCGCTGAGATTGTAAGGTCTGTGTGGTCAGTGTAGCTATGTAAATCTCTCTCTCTCCCCTATTATACTTCCATAAAGACGCGTCGTAAAATTAACCCGAAGGAGCGAGTGACTAAATCAAGGCTGACGGTATAGTTGGGCAAGGTCAGGGGCGGCGGAGCATGGAGAATTTGACCAATATTGTTCTCATGGCAGCCATTTTGTTTACCTGTTGAAATTCGCAGGTATATAGGAGAGTGTGCCTATTTGACTTTAGCGGCTATATTTGTAATGGACACCTGTACTCCGGGTTTTTTTCTCATTTGACGATATATTTAATCCCTTAGCATCTAATTTATCGATAATTAATGGAAAAATATGAAACTACTACGTCACTGTATCATATTAAGACCAAGTTTATAGAATTAGCACCCTATTTCAATACAAAATCTTCAAAACAACTGAGAAATCTTGATGGGAACTTTGCAATTGACCGTCAGTTGAAAAGAAACAGAGTGTAGTTACCAAAGTGAACCTCTCCGCCTTAATTATCGAAATATATATACCCTATTCATAATACGTAGGCCAAAAATCTTAACCACTTAAATATTACCTCTATAAGTAGTAATCGAGCTAATA
Organism: Paralithodes platypus; assembly: GCA_032716605.1. Lineage (NCBI taxonomy): Eukaryota > Metazoa > Arthropoda > Malacostraca > Decapoda > Lithodidae > Paralithodes > Paralithodes platypus. The sequence goes on along the minus strand of CM064510.1, from coordinate 16,734,279 downwards.
TTCCTACCATTTGGGACGAGTTTAGCCAGGGAATCGGCATGCACATTTACAGCTCATTTGCTCTAGCCCTTTTTGAGATACAGAGGAGGGTAGGAGTCACTATATCCGGCCTACCTATAGAACTTAACCCTTTCAAGACCCGGTACTCATTTGTTTATGTTTTCTGGCTCTTTATTAGACGATTTTATTCAGATGAGGAAGGGTGTATGGAAGTTAGAGGGTTAAATGAGATAGGATTGACTCATAATTATAATTCCCACAGATCCTTCGTAAATTAGAATACCCGATGTCTCAAAATACGCCGAGTAAGCAAATTAGCGGTGACTGTAAAATAGATGGTCCAAACTCTCCCGGTAAGGGTCGGAAGGCGCGGGGGAATAAATTGATTGCTATAAACGAACCGCATAAAAAGATGAAGCGGTTGTGTGTGTGTGTGTGTGTGTGTGTGTGTGTGCGCGCGCGCGCGCGCGCGCGAAAGAGAGATAATGTTTGTGGTTTGCAAGAGGGAATGTGTGTGTTTGTGTGTGTGTGTTAGTGAGAGAGGGAGAGAAGCAATGTTTGTGTTTAAGAGAGAGGATATGTGTATGCGTGTATGTGTAAGTTTGTAAGTATGTATGTGTATGTTAAAGATAATTCGTGTGTTTGTGTCACCGTACAAATAACCCAGTACTAATAATAGCCCTTTAAACACCGAAGACAAAAGCCCCATCCTCCGAGTTGTCCGATGCCCTGTTACGTCAAGGGCCCGCGATGTGTCTTACGAGCGGCCACGGTAGCGCAAAAACCACGAGAGGAGATTATTAAGTGAAAACACGAAGATGCGTATACGGAGGGAGAAAGAGAGAGATGATAACTGTTTTAAAGGTACGGATGTGTGTGTGTGTTTTGTGTGTGTGAGAGAGAGAGAGAGAGAGAGAGAGATAGAATAACAGTTTAAAATGTACGGATGTGTGTGTGTGTTTTTTTTTTTTGTGTGTGAGAGAGAGAGAGAGAGAGAGATAGATCCATGTAATAGGTACGAATACCCGGTATGTAATATAATATACAAAAGTGAAGGACGAATGGACAAAAGAAAAACAAATTAACCCTTGGGATGTCCAATTTATCAGTCAATGAACGTGCAGTATAAAGTGGCATAAATTAAATGCCTGGTTGGTAGAACAAGTACCATATCAGCGAGGAAAGTGAGAGTGGAATCCATAATCAAGGTTTGGCTGATGGTAAAATAGGTGCATTGGGTATATACGAGAAAATATTGATTAATATGGCGTATAATGGTTAATATAAGCGTGAGTAAAAGACATGCATTTGAGCCAGAAAATATCGATAATATGACGTGGAGTGGTATATATTTTGAGCGAGAAAAGATGACATTTGATCGAGAAAAGACGTGAATTAGGGTAAGAAGCGAGACATAACATGACGTGGAATGGTTCTGAAAATGGTGTGAATTTGGGGCCAGAACAGATCGATAATATTACGTGCGGCGTGGTTTGATATTACGTGCGGCTTGGTTTGATATTGGAGCGAGAAGAGATGAGTATATTGCACGAACATATCAACAATACATCGGGGAAAGATCTGTAGTTTTACGGAAGCTAGCGGAAAAGATTATGGGGACCGACCTGCTTTTTTTCTCTCCTTTTATATTTCTCTTTTATTGGCTTGTATCCATTCGGCCCCATTCAGCATACTGTTTTAAGACATTTATCCCCATCCAGGTGTCGATTTTTTCCTGGTGAGCGATAGCGAGCCAGCATTTTATGGAGAAATCCGGCTTTGCCGGAGAAATTTTTCTATCGAAAAATGTACAAAGTTAGCCAGCTGTCTAACTAATTATCCAAAATATGATGGCTCGCTATCGCTCGCCGGGTATAAATCGACACCTGGATGAGGATAAACGTCTTAAAACAGTAGGCTGAAAGGGGTCGAATGGCTACTACCCAGAAAGATAAAAAAAAAAAAAAAACGGGTCGGTCCCCTTAAGCACGGGTTGGTGGAACAAGTGGCGTGTTTGAATGAAGAGCGAGAGTGGAATCCATAATGTTCTTTGTTGGAGTAGGAAAGATCGGTCATTTGTTTTTATTTTTTATTTTTTTATTTTTTCTATGTGATTGAGGGAGGTAGATTGATTGTCGGTAGATCGGTGTTTTGACGCGAAAAGAGCATTTGTTTTTCGGTAATGAGTGGATGTGCGAACAACTCACTTTTAAGGACGAATACATATTTGTTCACCTTAGTCTGGTAACTGTTAACCCCTTCTGTACCGGCGACATCTTTTTTATTTTATTCTAGCTATATTTAGACGATTGTGTGCAGTTTAAGAAGGATTGGTGGTAGTAAAAAGGGTTAAGTGACATAGTTCGAAGCATTTTAATTTGCTGGAGGCCCTTTCTAAACTATGCAATCGTCTAATAGTTGCTAGAATATAATGAAAAGATGTCACCGGTAATGAAGGAGTTAAACGAATATATTTAGCTTATATTCTACCTATAGGACTCAAAGGGGTATATACAATCTCAATAAACCCTCTAAATAGCATAGGACCTCCTTAAGCTGCATAAAGTCGTCTAATGACAGCGATAATAAATAATAAAAATGGTGACATCGTACTGAAGGGGATAAAGAAAACGAATGTAATAAATTCTAGTGTTAATGCAGTAATCGAATCATATAATAAACTAAATCCGAACTAGTGAAATAAGTGGCCAGCGATGAGAGGGAAAGTTGAGTATACGTTGTAATTAAAGTTTGTTCACGATAAATAATGTGAAAGAGCAATAGCCTAATTACATAGGAAGATAAAACCGTTGGCCGACTAAATGTTTACGTACCGGGAGACAATCTATAATTTGGCGGGAAGTGTCAATACTATGGCGCGAACAGATCGATATTTTGGCGGGAGAAGATCATCAATATTCTGGCGCGAACAGATCGATATTGTGGCGGGAAAGTATCAATATTCTGGCGCGAATAGATCGATATTTTGGCGCGAACAGATTGAAAATTTGTCGGTAAATTGAATATATTTTAGTAAAGGTGGGATAATTTAAAGCGCAACTGTGTGAAATACTTGGCATATTTGCGTGGAAAGGGAGAGTCTAGTGGAATCCGGTTTTTGAGAGGCCTATATTCTAAGACATAATAATCTTCACCATAATCGAGTATAATATAACCCAATATAGTTCATCTAGATCTAACCTGACGTAACTGAACACTAACCAATATCCATCTTGAATTATGGGGAGACTGGCCGTTTGTTTGGTCTATTAATTCATTTATTCATAGCATTTTTTAGTTTCCTCCCTAGACCTCCATCAAGCTTAGAAAAACACCCCCTAGATAAATTTGTAAATTTTTCGGTAGAAAAATGTTCCGGCCGAAGGCCGGTTCCTCTTAAAACTGCAGGCTCGCTATCGCTCGCCAGGAAATCATCGACACCTAAATGGCACGAAAGGTCTTAAAATTGACAACGAAATGGGGCGAAAGGTGTTAAAATCACCAAACTAATGGGCCGAACGTCTTATAATCTCAAAACTAGTGGGGCTAAACATTAGGGAGAAGGGGGTCCAGAAAAACGGTCTTCCTCCCCTTAACTAACCCTGACCTTATCGAAAGACGTAAATTACCACGATCGTAAATATGAGTGCAAAGCGAACGGGTTAAATATTTGGCGCGACTTGATAATCCGGTTTTTCTTATCATGATTGAACATTTATCTGAACCTCCCTATCTTGATCTTCTCGAATGTATATATGTATTTAGTTGTTTGTGTTTAATAGATACCTAATTATGCATACACGGTGGACAAATTAAAATGGTTGCGCGAGTTACGTTGATCATCCGGATTATCCCTATCATGATCGAATATTTATCTGAAACACTTATCCTAAGCTAATCTTAATCAACCATATCGTGATAGATAGTTAAGAAGCAAATGAGAATGCCTAGCGAGCTGGTTGAAACATTTGCGAGAGGTAATGCTTTCAAGATCCGATTACTCACGTCTTTTCTTGATTCTTATGATCGAACGTAAATGAATCTCTTATCTTAGTCTAATCTAATGTTGACCTAAGCTTATAAAAATAGAGTAAGACTATATTTATCTATATACTCAGGCCCAATACCCACTTTTCACTTTTTTTTTTTTTTTTTTTTTTACCCAGGAAAATAAAAATGCAAAACGAACTGGTTATATTATTCGCAGAAGATGAGTACATGATCCGTTTTCGTGATAAATTGATGTAAATGAGCCTTAACCCCTTCTGTACCGGCTACGTCTTTTCAGTTATATTCTAGCTATATTTAGATGATTTTGTGCAGTTTAGGAAGGATCTATGGTCGTAAAAAGGGTTAAGTGAGATACTTCACAGCCTGTTAATTGCCAGAGATCCTTCCTCAACTGAGTAAAATCGATTAGACGTAGCCATAATACATAAAAAAGTTATCGCCGGTACAGAAGGGGTTAATGTAATCTGTGCCGGCGACGTCATTGTATGCCTATTCTAGCTACTATTAGACGATGTAATTCAGTATAAAGAGGGTCTCCAGCAATTTACAGGCTTCGAACTATTTCACTTCATAATTTTTACTACCACAGATCCGTCCTAAACTCCACAAAATCGTCTAATTATAGCTAGAATAAACATACAAAGACGTCGCCGGTACAGAACGGGTTAATGTAATCTAACTTTGACCTAACCTGACGAAGATCAACAGCTAAATCAATAAATAACTAAAGTTGAAAATATTGGGTCGGGTTGAGCCACAGCTTTCTCGACACAGCTGCTAGGTCCCGAATATTAATGGGAGGTACACGTCGTTTTTCTGGTCCCCCTTCTCCCTCATGTTTAGCCCAATTGGTGTTCAGATTTTAAGACGTTCGGCCCATTAGTTTGGCGGTTTTAAGACCTATCGCCCCATTTCTTTGTCAATATTAAGACTTTTCGTGTCATTTAGGTGTCGATTTTTTCCTTGCGAGCGATAGCGAGCCTGTAGTTTAAGAGGAACGGGCCTTCGGCCGTAACATTTTTCTATCGAAAAATGTACAAATTAATCTTGAAGGAGGGGTCTAGTGGGTGTAATTTTAAGCTTAATCGAGGTCTAGGGAGGAAACTATAAAACAATAATTAAAATAAATAAATACAACAATAATAAAAATAATTAAAATTAAAAATATATATAAATGATGAAATATATATGACCCTCCCCCCCTTAATTAATGTAAGGTAATTTAGCCTTATATAACCTACCATAACTCAGTATAGTGTTCTCTCCACCAATTGCCGACATGCGAGTTTCGTTCTATAAGGAAGTTGGAGTTATAGACATCGATATTTAGCAGAATAACAAGCTATAATACGGTGTTAGTAATTATAAATATACACAACATAAAATTCAACGTACTATTTATCCATCAGAAACTTACATAATTACAGTATGTGTGCTTAATATACATAATTACTGTATGTGTGCTTAATATACATAATTACTGTATGTGTGCTTAATATACATAATTACAGTATGTGTGCTTAATATACATAATTACAGTATGTGTGCTTAATATACATAATTACAGTATGTGTGCTTAATATACATAATTACAGTATGTGTGCTTAATATACATAATTACAGTATGTGTGCTTAATATACATAATTACAGTATGTGTGCTTAATATACATAATTACTGTATGTGTGCTTAATATAATTACAGTATGTGTGCTTAATATACATAATTACTGTATGTGTGCTTAATATACATAATTACAGTATGTGTGCTTAATATACATAATTACTGTATGTGTGCTTAATATACATAATTACAGTATGTGTGCTTAATATACATGTACAGTATACAGGCCGAACTTCCTTATAGCCTGAAACTCGCAAGTGGTCAATTGCAACACCTTGAGGGGAGGGTTTTATTTTGTTTGTTTTCTATACCTCTTTTCCCTCGTGTTTAGCCCCAGTATAATCTAACAAAACCTAACCCAACCTACTCTCGATCTAAGCTAACCTACCTAATCCAACCTACTCTAATCTAAACTTACCTATCCTAATCCAACCTAATATAACAGAACCTAACCTAACCTAACCTAACCTAACAAAACCTAACCCAACCTACTCTAAATCTAAACTAACCTACCTAATCCAGCCTAACATAACAGAACCTAATCTACCCTAATATATCCTAGTATTAACCTTATAAAAAGTGTATTAAAGTAGAGTAAATCAGAATGCAAGGGGGAACAAGTTGAAATATTAAATAAAAAGTGTATTAAGGGGGGATGGTTCACTTTTTGGGCGATTTTTGCATGTAGGCTATTCATTATTTTTCTAATTTCCTCCCTAGACCTCCATCAAATTTATAAAAAAAAAAAAAAAAAAAAAAAAAAAAAAACATCCATTAGATCCCCCTTCTAGATTAATTTGTAAATTTTTCGGTAGAAAAACTTCGGCCGGTTCTTCCAACATTACAGGTTCACTATCGTTCGCCAAGGAAAAAAATTGACACCTAAATAGCACGAAAGGTCTAAATATTGACGACGAATTGGGGCGAAAGGTCTTAAAATCGACTAACTAATGGGGCAAAAAGCATCTTAACATCTGAAAACTAATGGAGCTAAACATGAAGGGAGAAAGTGGTCCAGAAAACCGGGCCAGTAGAGTAAATAAGAATGCAAGGGGAACAAGTTGAAATATTAGGTGGAGTTGAGTTCATAATCCGGTTTTACGAAAGAGCAGCTGCCGGGCCCCCGAATATTTATGGTGGGCCATCTCGGACCCATTTATTACACACACACACGCTCATACACGCACACATACTCATACATACACACACACACATACGCGTACACACACACACAATAAACCGACTATTATTATTATTATTATTATTACACACACACACACACACACACACTTACACGTATCTTTACTCTCACTTCTCTGGGATTTATTGGTGTGCTGCAGGTAGAGTATTTTGGTCAGGTTGGGAGTGATTTTTGTTTAATACTATTTTTATTACTTTATTACTTTATTATTAGTAGTAATAGTAGTAGTAGTAGTAACAGTAGCAGTAGTAGTAGTAGTAGTAACAGTAGCAGTAGTAATAGTAGTAGTAGTAACAGTAGCAGTAGTAGTAGTAGTAACAGTAGCAGTAGTAGTAACAGTAGAAGTAGTAATAGTAGTAGTAGTAGAATGATGACTATAATTTCTAGCAGGCCATCTCTGAGCCATATATTACAAGGCCACAATGCTCTTTACTTTACCCAGTGATTTATTGTGAGGCGGGGAGAAGGTTTGGCTTACCTTTGAAATGATAAAGCAGTTTTTATTTTATTTTTAAAGTGTGCTTCTCATTTATTTAACTCTTGATTTCAAGACAATATATATTATGATAGTGTAAAACTTTGATATTCCCTTTACATTAATTGTGGTTAGTAATTGTATATATATATAATATAATATAATATATGTATACAGTATATATATATATATATATATATATATATATATATATGAGATGACAGGACTGAAAGAAGATACGCCAAAAGAAATAAAGAACCCGTTCCCTCAACCAGAAAAGCCCCAAATATCAACTTGTAGAATTGCGGCCATAACAAACAGAAGAAGAATCAAGAATAAGTCTACCCTCAAGACCAAGAATCACCTGCTCCAGTCGCACCTACAGAACCCAGGTAGAAAACGAGATTTACCTGGGCCCATAGGATACGTATCCGGATACGGCACAAATCCTCTCGTTAATGACCGCCGGGTGCTAGATAACAAATGGCCACCCTCATCAAAGGATCAGAATGCCCAACCTGAGCCGGACTTGGAGTATGACGAGTCCTGCTTTATGGAATCACGACATCAGCCACCTCCGTTTCCATCCATCTACCCAGACGGAATTACATACCATTACCACCGCAAAGAGGGACGACAACTACAACCAGAATATTCCATCTAACAACCAGAACATTGCATAAAAGACTACAAATTATTATGTTTTTTACACCAACCAGGAACTTGCAAAACTGTAAATAATGTATCATGTACTTATCCAAGCTTTCTACTACTTACTTCTAAAATAAATAAATAAAGAATACCATTCCCCATATAACCATGTATGTACTATATTTTTTAAACTTTATATAACTGAGCAATAATCTGGACATGAGAGGCACTCAATTCCTGGCAGCAGCCTCCACGAACCAACACCACCCACTACACTACATGGCAACACATCCACAGACACCAAGAAATGTTAAAACAACACCCAGCACACGCTATCACACACAAATACAATCTTCTCTCCCTCCCTGCCCACCCCAAACCAGCTTCCAGAAGCACATCCATGATCATATCTCTTGCCGTTCCATCCACTCACTCATAAACAACACGCAGCTGCAGGCACGACCTCCCTAAATCCATCCTTCTGAATCCTCCCTTCCTCGCGATGACAGAGTCCACTATCCAGCCCTTCTGAGCTATCAGAAGAGACTGGATGACTCCGTCGTCGACTCCTGCCCAGGTTGTAACACAGCACCCCATACTATTAAACACATCATAGAAGACTGCATATCACACAACCACTTACACCAACAACACATCTACACTCCTTGAGAGCTCTGTGGGAAAGACCAACTGTGGTCATGGCCTTCCTTAGGGACTCGGGGCTGTTCGGCCAGGCAGCTTAGGGAACAACAACAACAACAACCGAGCAATAATTAAAAAACTGTAATTCTCATGCCTCTCATGTTTCTAAACGCATAAGCAATGCCACTATCTGAAATGTATAATACTACCTGATCAAAAACAGGATATTGTTAGGCAAAGTTGATTCACTGTCTAGCACGGGTTTTCTGTGTTGGAGTATACGTGAACAAGTCAGCTCGGAGAATACTTCCGTAGGGGCTAGCCGAAACCCCTTAAAAAGTATCCTACAAGCTACAAGGAGTGCTGGAGGACAGAGAGAGTGTGTTGACGTACCTGGAAGTAACCCTTTCTAGATATACCGTGTGAAGGTAACGTCCCCCCACTTAGTAGCCACGTGTGACCAGATCTCTCACGGCCGCTTTCTCCTATACTTCAATCCAAATTAAGTGCTTCTTGTTAATTCTTATGCGTTTGGTGATTATTGCAAAGGTTAGATAGGATATGTTATGTGTTCAATCTAGCATAAGCATCCGAGATTAATTATTCTCGCCTTCTAGCAATTGTTGCTCATATCGAGAGAACATACAAACTCTGTCTTGGGATTGATGTATCTATATGCTTTGTAATATATAATCCTATATTGCATTCAAGGTTTATAGATACATTCGTTCGGAAATAATACCCGCACACTACACGTAAATCCCTGTGAACACCCTAACAGATCTTATTCTATGTTTATTATTATTAGCAGGGTACGTAATCTTGTATAAGTGTTCACAGAAAGTATTAAATATTTTGTCTCTTATTCAGACCTATTGTATTCACGGTTCCTAACTTCAAACTCAGATTAAGCGTTATTTGAGTTAATTATTAAATTCTATTTATACCACATCGCGTTAATATTTCAACGACAAGACCTCAGCCTTTCACACAGGCTAATATAAATTATTCTCAGTTCCATGACCTAATATCTACGTATGTAACTATATGATTTAATAGAGATTTATATCCTCTATATATCGACCTAACCTCCAAGTTATTTGTACATCATCTGATATCCTAAATTACATACCTTGCCATCACTGAATACGTGTGACCTCAGTACTATTGATCTACCTTGATTCACGCTCTACCTCACGTTTAATTTTACCTCAGGATATTAGTTATTGTTTGAGACTAACCGCTCTGCGTGCGTTTATGCTATATACTCTATGTATAAACGTCATCTTGCATTTATTTGTTACTATTATTGATGATGAACAACCTTTATTATTGTTCACATATGATACAGGAATAGTGATATTTATTCCATGTGTAAGACCGAGCTTATTTCTACATAAGTAAGACTCATATATTATTTATAATTGCTGTGTACCCTAGCTATTAATGAAATAAAACTTGTGAACCGCAATTGTGTATTCTGTGACATTGGTGGAGATTGATTAGATTAAGATTCATATGAATAAAATAAGTTGTGTTCCAGTTGAGTGTTGTAGTTCTAAAGCTTTTCTAAGGTGGAAATAGTGAACTAACTTAAAGCGTGCAGAATTACAGCACTGCATAACAATATATATGTATACATATATATACTGTATATACTGTATATATATATATATATATATATATATATATATATATATATATATATATATATATATATATATTAAATAAGCACCACGTCTGGACTGTAAATTACTGGGCCAATCCTCCAGAATAATAAATGGGTTGTACCCAAATTCTCTTCAAAGGTCAATGCTTGATGCTTGTGAATGTCAGTGCCAGTCAATGCTGAGGGTAGTGTCAACGATCTATAAGGATTGTAGGTCGGTCGGTCGGTCGGTCGGTAGGTAGATAGGTAGGTAGGTGAGTAGGTAGGTGAGTAGGTAGGTGAGTAGGTAGAGGGGTAGGTAGGTAGGTGAGTAGGTAAGTAGGTAGGTTGGTAGGTAGGTAGGTAGGTAGGTAGGTAGGTAGGTAGGTAAGTAGGTAGGTTGGTAGGTACGTAGGTAGGTAGCTGGTAGGTAGGTAGGTAGGTAGGTAGGTAGGTAGGTAGGTAGATAGCTAGATAGATAACCAGTCATATTTGTTATTCCATAAAAAGATACAAGGTATTGATAGATAGATAGATAGATAGATAGGTAGATAGATAGATAGTCAGTCAGTCAGTCAATTCTTTATTTCATAAAAAGATATACATAGTAACTGTTTACATATTTACAGATACAATTAAAATTAAAGGTAAATATTAACGCATTGTTGGTTCATGATTTTGAACGTATATAATTCTTGCCTTCACTGCTTCAATGTCATTGTCTTTTAAACAATTGATACTGTATGCTGCATTTAAAATATTATTTACTTCATTAGTTAAATACAAGCTATTAGATACATCCACTAAACTGTTTTCAAGAAATTTACAAGGATGGGCAATCATTCTATTTGCAAATCTTATTTGATTCCAGTTTATCAAATGGTTAAGAGTCATTAGGCCAGCAAGTTGACAAGCTTTATGGTTACTTTCCCAGTATTTTAGTCCTAACATTTTCTTGTTTGCCTTATGATAACCAATAGCAAATTGCTTAAAGGGAACATTACACTTTCTATTACAGTACCATAGTTCTGTTCCATACAGGCTTAAGCAGTAGCTGGTAAACAGTTTAATAAACACATCAAAACTGACTCGTGAACATTTTCGCAAAATGCAATTAAAATCGTTATAAAATGTATTTCTATATCTTATCAAGTCCTTATCATTATTCAGATTACTATCTAAGACAAATCCAAGATACTTATGTTCATTAACATTGCTAAGCTTCTCGCCATTTAATATCATAGTGGGGCCTAATAATTTAGAGTTATCAGCTCTGAATAACATACACAGTGACTTAGTAATATTACTATCAATATCTATATCATTAGCTTCTTTTTCTAATATATTAAAAACAAAATTGCAATCCTGATGACGAGGGAGCCAGTAGAACCAGGTCATCTGCGTAACCAACTAGATAGGTAGATAGATAGATAGGTAGATAGATAGATAGAGATAGATAGATAGATTTATACAATATATTACTGTATTTTGTTCATAGAATATATGCAGGTAAAAACGCATCATAGCATAATAAATCACCTCTCTCTCTCTCTCTCTCTCCTTTTCTATCCTTTCCTTTAACTTTCCTTTTCTATCAGATATGCCAGCTCTACTAGAATTAAGTCCTGACCACCTCCTTTGGATCGTAAGGTCTGTGTGGCCAGTGTATCTATGTAACTATATCTCTCTCTCTCTCTCTCTCTCTCTCTCTCTCTCTCTCTCTCTCTCTCTCTCTCTCTCCGTCTCTTCTATTTCTCTTTCATTCGTGTCCCCCACCTCTTCCTTCCCTCCGTTCCTCTCCATCGGTCTCAAACCTACCGTCGTGCCTCTTATTCCCCCCTTTATTGGTCATTCGTCTATTCCCCTCTTTTGGTTGTCTCCGGCTTCTGCTATCATTGTTGTTTGTTTGTATTTCGTGTCTTTTAGAATATGACCTTTCTTTCCTCTTATAATTTGTCTTATATTGTCTTGCTTATATACTGTTGGATTATTCATTACAATAATTGTTTGTGCCAGTTTGCATTAATTTTAGTATAATTTATGTGTGTGCGCGTGTGTATGTGTGTGTGTGTGTGTGTGTGTGTGTGTGTGTGTGTGTGTGTGTGTGTGTGTGTGTGTGTTCGTGCGTGTGGGTTTGCTTTTATCTCCTGTTGCCTTATCCCTAAATGTATGGAACAAAGTAATGTATGCGAGACGGAGTGGATATTTACCTATCTATCTATCTATCTATCTATATGCTCAGGCCCAATCCCCACTTTTATTTGTATTTTCTATTTATGAGAAACAAATACTGTGCAGCTCACCTTTGTTTTCTTTTCTATGTGAGTGAGGGAGACAAAAAGGCAGAACTGCCTGTAAAATTCCCTGTATTCATTTTGTTCAACCAGTTTTAAAGATTTATTGTGGTAATGTTTAGATCTTATACGCGATTGTTACTGTACAATTATTTGGCCTTTAGTATTTAGTATTTAGTATTTAGTATGACTTTTCTGCATTTCTCATATATCAATCCGATTAGTCGTTTTTTTTTGTTTCAATTAGTTTTCTTTAAGAAATTGTTCCTTCTTTTCTGATCTTCTCTTATTTTAATTTATTTAGGATTACACAACATTGTCACCATACTGTATATAGCAACCATACCTTTCCATAATTATAATTTTCCTGGGTATCATTATACCATTATATTCTATTTTGGAATGCCTTGTGCATGTCATAAACAAAATAAAATTATAATGATATATAATATAATAATAACCCAATTGCATCATTAGGTACAGTTGCCCACATAAGTTCCGTTCCTCATTGTGATCTTATGTATAAAAAGAAAAAAATTAGTAGAATGAATTGCGAGTGTGGATATTTATATTCGTTGGTTGACTAGTCAGATGAGTTAACCACTGCATAAGAAACTACACTCGTAATTCAATCATGCGCATTTTGTAACCATTCCGGTCATGTTCGAATTTCGTATTTTTAGGGGTAAATTTGGATTCTTGACGACGTGGCGATTCAAGAAAGAGAATGAGAGAGAGAGAGAGAGAGAGAGAGAGAGAGAGAGAGAGAGAGAGAGAGAGAGAGAGAGAGAGAGAGAGAGAGACATACCAATCGTGCAAAGAAATAGTTATATCAAAGGGTTTCACAGAGAAAATTAGGACAAAACAGAAACTCTGCGCCGTTTTTTGTAAGCTTGACAATCCGATAACAGATTAATGTGAGAAGTTGGACGATAATTTATGAGATGACCAGCCGTCCTAAACGTCGGGAAATTGTTATCGTTATTTTATTTATTTTTTATATATATTTTTATTTTTTATTTATATATATATTGTTTAAGATGATGATGATGATAATGATGTATATGTTTGCGTGTATGTGTGCGCGAATGAATGTCTGTGTAATTCACTTGCTTGTTCGTCAAGGGGAATCCACGCAATGCGAACTAAGCTCATTATTATCGCGCCTCCTTAACTGGGAATGTATTGCGTGAAATGCATGTTAAGTGTTTATGTATCGTTGGAATGGCTGTGGATGTGTGTGTAGTCTGTATTTTAGCCAATTGGTGACATCTGGAAACGAAGGCTTTGGGTTAATCTGTACGGTACCATTCTCACTACGGTACCAGTCTCACCCGAAGGCTTAGGTTGACCAGTAGCTTAGGTTGACCAGTACGATACCCATCTCACCTTATAACCGATCACCAACCCCAGAGGGGACGTCACAACATCGTCCACTTATTCCAGGTTCCTATTTATACTGCTAGGTGAACAGAGGCTACACCGTTAGGAGACTTCCCAAATGTCTCTTCCCTGCCCGGGTCTCGAACCCGGGACCTTCTGGTTGTGAGCCAGACGCGCTATCAGTTACGCCACGGGGAGGTGTGTTTGTGTGTGTGTGTGTGTGTGTGTGTTCTTGTTCTTGTGTGGCTATGTCGGCTGTATCAGTAGGGAGTCTAAACCCGAGTTATTTCTGTATGCAACAAAATGTTATTATAATTATATAATTACTGTATACAGTTTAGGTTAGTACTGTACAGGTTAAAAATCATCGTATTTTTACTCAATTTCCAATGTCCGGACTTTTCAATGTGCGGACAAGGGTTCCCCCCTATTAGTCCGCACATTCGAGGGTTGACTGTATTTCTATTTTACTGGAGGCAACCAAAGTTGAATGTATTTACTAAAAGTAGAACACAACTTTCAAAGACATACAAGTGTGTGTGTGTGTGTGTGTGTGTGTGTGTGTGTGTGTGTGTGTGTGTGTGTGTATGTGTGTGTGTGTGTGTGTTTGAGAGAGTTAAAGAATTACACATATACTCAGAACACACAAACCTTGCGGTCCTCACTAGGTGGTCCGGCCTTAATACTAGTTGAGACAGGGACAGTTTATAGTAAAATAATAGAACAGGAAGGTAGAAGGCTCTCTCTCTCTCTCTCCCCACCCTCCGGCTAAGAGAGAGAGAGAGAGAGTGAGAGTGAGAATAAAAGAAGAGAGGAGGATATTATCGGGATATATATTATGTTGGTGAAAAATGGTGGGGGTAGGGCTGTGAGATGGAGAGATGGAGAGGTGTGTGGCAACTCTTTCTATCTATCCATCTTTATATCTATCTGTTTATCTATCCATCTAAATATGTATCTATCTATCAATCTCTCTATCTCTCTCTCTCTCCATTTATCTATCTATATTGTCATCTATCTATCTATCTATCTATTAATATATTTAACTATCTATCTTTCTATTCATATATTTTTATATCTATCTATCTATAAATCTATCTATCTATCTATCTATCTATCCATCTATCTCTCTACCTGTCTTGCCATCTATCTGTCTATATATCTATAAATCTATCTATTTATACTGAAAGAGTCGTCTGAGGAATATGCAATTGAAAGTACAAAAAATTATCAGATAAAACCAGGATGGAATGACCATGTTAGTGGGTTGTACAAAAATGCTAGAGAACATTTCTTAAAATGGAAAGAAAATGGCTGTCCTGTATATGGTGATTTACATGACAATATGACATCTTCCAGGAAACTGTTTAAGAACGCATTAAAATATATTAAAAATAATGAAATAAATATTAGAAATTAGAAATTAGTGAGTCTTTAAGCAATAAAAGATATAATGCATTCTGGAAAGAAGTCAGGAAAACTAAAAATAATAAGGGTTATTTAAATGTTAAAATTGAAGGTGAATGGGACTCCAGTAAAATTGCTGAGAAATTTTCGCAGAATTTTAAAAACGATTTTGATGACAGCAAATGCCAGAAAAGAGATAAATATGAACTTATAAGAGATAAGTTAAATGTGCATGTGCAAAGAGGCAAATTATTGGGAATTATCAACACCAAAGATGTTTGTTTGGCATTATCTGAGCTAAATTGGGTAATTGGCCATGATAACATTCATTCTAATCATGTGAAGTTTTGTTCTGAAAGCGCGGTAAGACTAATTGCTAAAATGTTTTCATCATTTATTGCACATGGACATTTGCCTGATGAGATGACGTCCGGACTTATTTTGCCCTATTCAAATAATTTTAAGAAAACTGGTGATGATATAATTGGTCTATAATTATCCAAGGAGCTTTGATCTTTATGTTTATCTTTAATTAAAATATAAAATTTTGCATTATGTGAACTTTAATGAGAGGCAGCATGGGTCTTAGGGCTAATCACTCTACATCCTCAGCGTGCTTGATTTTTAAAGAATTTTTTTTTAGATACAGATTAGAAGACTCAAATGTTTATATAGCTTTCATTGCTTTTAAAAAAGCTTTTGATAAAGTTAATCATTTCACATTAATAAGTAAACTTATTGAAGCAGGTATTCCACACTTTTATGCGAACATAATATTATATCTTTATAGAAATCAACTGGTTGCTACTAAGCATAAAGACTCAATATCAATAAGACAGGGAGGAGTCTTGTCTCCGATATTATTTAATCTTTATATAGATAAACTGATTGAAAGAGTGTCTAAATGTAAAAAGGGGTGCACACTAGGAAATATATTAAGTAATATTAGTGCTTACGCTGACGATATTGTTGTATTAGCACCATCGTCATCGGGATTACAGTTTGTACTAAATATGCTTGGAAATGAAGCAAAAGAAATTGATATTGACATTAATATTAATAAATCATCATGCATGTATTTCAAAGACAATAAAGATAAAAACTTAAAGCCAAAGTTGATGCTATGTGGAGAGATATTGAATGTTGTTAATGAACAAAAGTATCTAGGGTTTATAATAGATGATAATTTAAATAATGACAAAGACGTAATTACTGTATGTGTCGTAACAAGTTTTATAATTAATTTAATTGTATTTTACGTAAATGTTCTAATGTTAATGTTAGGGTTTTTACTCAGTTGTTCCAAAGTTACTGCTCAAGTTTTTATGGTTCTGAATTATGGTTTTATAAAAAAAAGTGCAAACTTCCTCTTAAGCAATTTGCAATTGGTTACCACAAAGCAATAAAGAAAATACTGAAATTAAAATATTGGGAAAGTAATCATCATGCATGTGAATTGGCTGGACTAATGACATTTAATCATTTAATGAATTGGTTAAAAATTAGATTTGCTCACAAATGTCTCCTAAAACCTTGCAAGTTTTTACAGAAATGTTTATTAAACCTTGATGAATACCTATCGTTAGGAAAGGAAGTTAACCATATCCTATTACATGAATATGACGTATCAGATTTGAAAACTAATGATATAAATGCTATCAAGTCAAGAATTATGTTTGTACAAAACCATGAACCTAGAATGCGGTAATGTATGAGGTTACTGTTATCTCTATTGTATATATGTAAAAAGTTAATTGTGTAGCCTTTTATGAAATAAAGATTTGAGTCTGAGTCTGTCAATGGATGGATCTATTTATCTGTCGGTAGATCTATCTATCTATCGATAGGTCTATGTATCTGTTTGTCGATGGATCTATCTATCTGTTGTTCTTATTTTAAGAACACGTTATTGATACAATGTGTGTGAATGTATATACTGTATGTGTGTATGTATTATTAATATTTTTTAACAAATATGTAAAAAGCATACCTTGTCTCTTTTATGAAATAAAAATATGACTGACTGACAGACTATCCGTCTATCTATCTATCTATCTATCTTGCCCTCTATCTATTTATATATCTATATATTTATTTATCTATCTATCTATCTATCTATCTTGCCATCTATCTATTTATTAATTTATCTATCTATTTATCTATCTATATATCTAGCTATCTATCTATCTATCTATCTATCTATGAAGGCAAAGGGGTCCAGAAAAAAATAAAAATCTCCCCTGAAATTGCTTGTCTCTGCTAACACTGAATATACGGCATATGCACAGAAAACGAATTAAGATCTCGTTTTCCGCATTCTTCTAATTCTTTACGACTTTCCCCCCTTAATTATAAAAGGCTGTGTGAGAGAGAGAGAGAGAGAGAGAGAGAGAGAGAGAGAGAGAGAGAGAGAGAGAGAGAGAGAGAGAGAATATATCTAAGTCTCACTCTCTACATATATTGTATATGATAAGGCTCAGGAACATAATCTCAATATATTGAAGCATATTGCTTTATTTAATTAAATAACCCACATTTGCTTTCAATTAACCCGTTCAGTACCTGTGACGTCCTTTTCATTATATTCTGAAAACTACTAGACGATTTTATTCAGCTTAGGAAGGACGTCTACCCATGAAAAGCTTACAAACTATCTCAATTAATCCTGTTAGCTACCATATATCCTTCCCAAGCTTCATACAATCGTGTTAATGTTGCTGAACTCAAATAAATACGACGTCACCGGCACTGTATGAATTAGTATATGCACAGAATAAGAATTAAGGGGGGATGGGCCGGTTTTCTGGACCACTTTCTTCCTCATGTTTAGCCCCATTACTTTTCAGATGTTAAGATGTTTGCCCCATTAGTTAGTCGATTTTAAGACCTTTTGCCCCATTTCTTCGTCAATATTTAGACCTTTCGTGCTATTTAGGAGTCGATTTTTTCCCTGGCGAACGATAGTGAGCCTGTAATGTTGGAAGAACCGGCCTTTGGCCGGGAAATTTGTCTACCGAAAAAATGTACTAATTAATCTAGAAGGGGGATCTACTGGATGTTTGTTTTAATTTGATGGAGGTCTAATGAGGAAACTAGAAAAATAATGAATACATGCAAAAATCACCCAAAAAGTGAACCATCCCCCCTTAACCCTCTCCGACATATGACGTGATTTTGAGCCTATTAGGGATACTTTAAAGCCTTTGTTACCATCAGGGGTATTTATAAACCTTTAGTTTAGTTACTTCAACCTCTGCAGTTGTCTTTGAGTTAGCTGTGGGCAGAAAACTAATTTTGGAGAGGTAATTATAAGAGAGAGAGAATTCTATTTCTTATTGCTAATCTGGCAACCTCTGCGTCATATGTGCGTGAAAGAGTTAAGATCTCACTATTCAACTTTGCAGCCATTCTGTACAGCTCCCCCTCGGTAATTATCAACTGGTATGGTCTCCCCTCCCACCAATATTATTTATGGAGGTCTATGGGGCAAACTAAAATAAATAAATATAATTATAATAATTTCATTAATCGATTTTAGGAGTATAGTTGGTTGTTGGAAGGAACATAATAATTGATATTGGTTCAGGGGTAATTTATCGAGAGGACTTCCCTAGTGGTTAAGGCCCCATTAATTGCTCTTTCCATTCACATATGCATAGCCTAGTGAGTTGCAGTTGGGATGTGTGTACATGCTTAGATTGATATGCAGGATTCGAAGTTGCATAATAAATCGTAGGCAGTGTCCACCATTCTTTAACTGTCTTAGTGGTGCGATGCATAAGGTGTTGATTTTCGGTGTGAGCATCTTGGGTTCGAATCCACGGACTGCCACATGTGTTTGTAAATTTCATTAATCGATTTTAGGAGTATAGTTGGTTGTTGGAAGGAACATAATAATTATATGAAAAACAAAACAAAATATGAATAATTCAATAAATAAGTAAATATAACTAATAATAATGATATAATCCAGATTAACACCCCCCTCTCCCTCCCCCCTCCCTCCCTCGTTAATTATCAACGGGTATGGTCTCCCCTCCCACCAGTCTTATTTTTGGAATCCAAGGGGGGGGGGGGGGGGGGGCTTCCAGGGCTTCGTTATACACTCCAGGTTTATAGCTTCTTACTCTATTGAAGTGGGGTTGATTTTGCTGGACCCCTTCTCCCTCATGCTTAACCCCATTAGTTATGACATTTGAAGACGTTTGCCTCATTAGTTTGGCGATTTTTAGACCTTTCCCGCCTTACATCTTTGTCAAATTTAAGACCTGTCTGCCACTTAGGTGTAAAAAATTTCCTGGCGAGCGATAGCGAGCCTGCATTTTAGGAGGAGCCGGCCTTCGGCCGTGGCATTTTTCTAACGAAAAATGCACAAATTTAGCTTGAAGGGGGGTTAATTATCAACTGTTAATTATCAACCAATACTGTTTATTGACTCCAGGGGCTTCCAGGGCTTCATTATACACTTCATGTGTTTATTCCTTCTGACTGTATTAACCCCTTCCGCCCCGTGATGCCTTTCTGCCTTTGATTCTGGCTAAAGTTAGACGATTTTATGCAGTTTAAGAAGGACCTGTGTATTTAAGAGGGAAACTTTAGATCGCATAATATCACATTTCAGTCGTAGAGATGATAGATTGCAAGTAAAGAAAATCGTCTAATGGTGACCAGAGTATGATGAAAATTACGTAGAGGTGGTAAGGGGGTCAAGAATCTCATAAATGTGTTCCTTATTTTGCTATTAACAAAGTAAATACGTGTACACCTAATTGTAATATAAAAAGTGTTCTTTGGTGTATCTATTCGTATTACAACCCAAAGATTGAAATATTAATTTTATGTATAATTTTGTAGTACAATTAAACGTCCAATTACACATTTTTAGTACAATTAAGCGTACACTTAAACGTTTTTAGTACAATTAAACGTACAATTAAACGTCTTTAGTACATGTGCTCAAATGTTGCGGTGTAATTCGATTGTCAATGTCCCAATCTCTTCTTCATGCTTTCAATGTTTGGTTCCTCTTCGAAATAAATTGCTCCCCACACACACCTCTAAACACACACACACATACATACATAACCCCAACACCACACACACACACATACAAAACCCTAACACACACACAACCCCAAGACACACATACATAACCCCAACACACGCACACACAAACACACACGCAATATCCTTAATAATGCGACCTCCGTCGTTGCAACAATTCATCTTACTTCCATCAGGGGTATCTTCTCTTTCTCTCTCTCTATCTCTCTCTCTCATCTTTGCTATCCTTCCCTTCCACTTCCCCTTACTCGCGGTGTCACTATCTCTTCTCTCTACTAGGTTAACCCTTACAGTACCGGTCATGTCGGGTTGTTTTTATTTCAGCTGCAATGAGACGATTTTATGAAGCTTAGGAATGATATATGGTAGCTAAAAGGATCAATTGAGATAGTCTGTAATGTTTTAGCGGGGTAGACGTCCTTCCTAAGCTGAATAAAACCGCCTAATATTTGCCAGATAATAATGAAAAGGAGGTCACAGGTACTGAATGGGTTAAGTCCTGACCACCTCGCTTGGATCGTAAGGCCTGTGTGGCTAGCTTATCTCTCTCTCTCTCTCTCTCTCTTAGCGTCGCCCAAAGACAAGATTGGTCTCTTCTTTACAAAGGCCAGTAGGATATGAAACGATAGAACTTTAATGATCTCATATTACTAGACTCTCACTCTCACCTTACCCCTCCAACCCCCACACACTCTTTCCTCTGCGTCCCCCACCCCCTATCTTATTTCTCCTCCTCTTCCTTCTCTTCCTCTCCTCCTTCTCCTCTTCTTTCAGCAATCGGTAGAGTACATACCTCCGCCTACGTTGGCTGTTTCTTTACCATTGATATCATAGGCCTAAATTTTCTTCTGGGGCTGGATTTCCAGGAAAAGAACTGATCGCCTCCATATCCTATCTGCCCACCAAATTTTGCGAAAATCGGCTATACCCACTAAAATTAGTGAAATTATCCGGATCGCTTCCTAAAATGATATCGCTTCTTCCTTCTCGCGTATCCTATATGCCTACCAAATTTGTGAAAATTTGTTCATGAATGTGTGAGATAACTTGTTTACAGACAAACAAAGGTAAACACATAATTTCCACCAAACTTCGTTGGCGGACCTATTTTTTTTCCCCCTATACGCCGTAAATCCCGAGCAGGTGTGGCCATGAACATTAGGCGTTTGTCACGAATCACTACGTCAAGTTGCCCGGGCTTGACATCTACCAATAACATTTTGACATTGCGGGCACAATCCGCCGACCCTCTGATCAGCAGGCTGACGCTCTACTGACAATGCCACGGCGGACGTAAGGATATTATAAAAAGTAGAGAGAGTCCGATTAGGGAGAAGCCAAGGTCACTGAAGGGCTGGTGTGGGGCTGTATAGGGGACGGCTAATAAGATCAAGGGGAGATTTCCACTCCAGGGATTTTTTTCTGGACCCCTTTCTCCCTCATGTTTAGCCCCATTGCTTTTGAAATTTTAGACGTTCGCCCCATTACTTTGTCAATTTTAAGAACTTTCGCCCCATTTATTTGTAAATATTAAGACTTTTCGTGTCATTTTGGTGCCGATTTTTTCATGGCGAGCGATAGCGAGCCTGTAAATTACGAGAAAATGGCCATCGGCCATTTATCGATGGAAGAATTTACAAATTTATCTTGAAGGAGGGTCTTGCCGGGTGATCTTTTAAGCTTGATGGAGGTCTAGGGAACTCAATAAAAGCCTACCCTTAACAAACCCAGGTGAGATTGGAAGGAGGTTGAAGTCTAGTGGAAGTGAATAATATAATTGTCAAGGGACGTGGAATCGAATCAGAAGGGTATTTTGTAAATGAGAGAGAGAGAGAGAGAGAGAGAGAGAGAGAGAGATTGGAAGGAGGTTAAGGTCTAGTGGAAGTGAATAATGTAATAGTCAAGGGGCGTGGAACCGGATAATAAGGGTTAATTGTAAATTAGAGATATTTACATAGACTTACATAGATACACAGACTGTACATACCCTGCGGTCCCTACTAGGTAGTCCAGATTTAATGCTAACATAGAATTTGCTACAAAAAGGAAGGTAAGGATAGCAAAGCAGAAGGTTGTCTCCCCACTCACCACTCCCTCCTTGGGTCGGCACAAAATCAAGTTAGGGAAACAAGGCCCCTAGCAGAATGAGAACATTTCTACTTGGACATTCATAGTAATGAAGGCAGTTGACAAATATTGTATACTACTGATGCTTAACCTATTTTTGTATTATTATTATAATTTTTGTTTGTTTTGCCTACATTACTCCAACCTCTTCGAAATGGATGATTAGACTAATTTTGAATGTGTCAATTTTATCACATTGTAGCACTTTCTCTGGCAGCTTGGGCCACTTGTTGACCACACTGTAGGTAAAGAAGGGCTTTGTGACATAGAGATTCGCTCTCCTGAAATTTCAATGTCATTCCATTTCCACGAGTTGATGAACTATTGTTGAATTTGAAGAGTAAATCTACATCAATTTTGTCACAGCCCTTTAATATCTTTAAACACTCCATTAAATGACCATGCAATCTTCTTTTCTTGAGTGACATTTTTATTTTTAAATATGTCATGATATGATTTATATTTCAGTGACGGTATCAACTTTGTCGCTGTACTAACTCGAGTTGCTCAATGTCCTTGATCAGATAAGGAGACAAAAATTGCATGTCTTATTCAAGATGGAACCTCACTATGCTTTCAAATAACGGTGCAGCAGCTGCTGCACATTGATCTGAGGTCTTTAAGTTTTCAGATATTAGAACCCCCCAGGTCTTTAACTAAGGTACTTGTTTTGATTGCCTGACATTTTATCTTGTATTCATATTTTTTGTATTTATTACCTCTTTGTAATGGCTGCCATTTGTCAACAAAGAATGGTATCTGCCAATTTTTCTAACCACTCAACTAATCTATTTAAATCAGATTGCAGCATATTTCTATCTTCTTTGGTTAAAACTTAATTTCCTATCTTTGTGTCATCAGCAAACTTTGAGACAGTGTTATTTAGTCCTACGTCAATGTCATTTTTTTTTTTTTTTTTTTTTCTATATTCCAACTTACTTCCTCTCGGGCATAGGCTGAGAGCCTTAACATTCACCGCTTTACAATGAACAGTGAAGCCCGTGAGGTCTTGTTCCAGTCTAGGGAGTGAGACACGTGAAGCACGTAGAGTACAACGAGCACCTGCTATCTTGCCTTCACATGAGGCACGGTGCTCACTCATGGCCCGAAACGACCCCCTCTCTGAAGCCACCTCGTTCCCGTGCTTCACTGTCTCACCCCCTACACTCGGACTCTCACACTTACATACACACAACGCCACCTGTTGAGCAGATAACTCACCAGGCATTGCACCCCTATAGCATATTTTGAATATGGGAATATTCATACAGTGCTATTTAATCAGGGAACAATGAGGGTATTTTATTGACGTTTCGGTGGGCTTGTGGTAATGCACTGATACAGGTACAACACAAATTCCATCCCAATAATATCTTCCCATTGATACATCGGGATTGGAACCCGGGACCTTTGGATTACCAGGCCAGTGGCAAGACCACTCCACCACACCTTATATAGATAAGAAACAAAACTGGCTCTAGAACCGATCTCTGAGGTACTCCACTATATACGGGCTCCCACTCAGATTCTACTCTATTTATCACAACTCCCTGCCTTCTGTTTGTGAGCCAGCTTCTTTTCCATGCATGAATTTTTGCTATAATGCTCAACATTAGAGAGAGAGAGAGAGAGAGAGAGAGCAAGGGGTTTTGGGAGGGAAGAATGACGTTAAAGGTGAATTACACAAAGATGAAAAAAAAAGTGAGATAAGTTATTCAGCAGAACGTTAAAGGCTCTAGTAATACACCATTATTGGGAATATCCTTAAATTTGCCCCTAACATATAAAATAAATCGGGTTAAGTTAAAGGTAAATTTCTGTTGCCTGACAACTACCAGAATCTGTGACGTCATCACAGGAAGGCGCGAAATTTGCAGGATAGTCAACTATCAGACACCGCCAGATATAAAATGGTTGAATATTTGTTTTCTTTACGGACTTAAATTTACGTTATTATACACAAACCTGAGCATCCATAATATGTTTCCATGCATACAAAATATATATCTTCGATGGTATGCAACTTATGTGGCCAACTGTACATGTTGATTAGATATGTGGTAGCTATGTGGTGGTTCGTTGTGTGGTAGTGGTGTTGTGCTGAAGTCTGCTTGTGGTGTTCGTGTTGTTGTAAAATAAATATGTTCAGGTGGTGTTGGTTTTGTCGTGGTGTTGTCCTTTAAAGAGAGGAAAAAGACTTATGCGGGCAACTGTACCTCCCTCTCCATCGTCCTTCCTTAATCTCTCTCTCTCTCTCAATGTTTCCAATCGCCTATATTTTCCTTTGTATTATTTCTTCTTGTCTCCTAACCTTTGTTCCTTCATTCTCTACCTGTTCCACCAGGCATTCTCTTCCGTTTTCTCTATCTCCTCTTTCGTTTCCTCCATTCCAATTCTTTCGTCATACCTCCTTCCATTCCTTGCCTACATTATCCCTTCCTACCTTATTTATCTTCGTCCCACGTTCCTATCTTCTCTCCCTTCCCCCCTCTTCCATTTCTTCTATTCTCCTTCTCTCCCTCCTTCCAGTCTTCATTCCTTCCCTACTTTTTCCATTTATTCCTCTCTCCTTTACTCCCCTCCTTCCTTTGTCGACAATATATTGTTTCTCCCATCTCCTTCTTCCTACCTTCCTTCCACAATCTCTTCCGTTTCAATGATCTCCTTCCTTCTCTTTCTTTTCTACGTTTTCTCCCCAGACTCCCGAAATCCCACCCTAAAATTTATGGTCTTTGTGGAGTTTGTCTGCCCGATATACAACAGACTTATTGGGAGTTCGAGAGAGAGAGAGAGAGAGAGAGAGAGAGAGAGAGAGAGAGAGAGAGAGCTACATAGAGCTACATAGATACACAGACCACACAGACCTCAAGGCCCTTACTAGGCAGTCTGGCCTTACAAACTATATATGTATATATGCATATATATACATATATATATATATATACATATATACATATATACACCGGTACACACATATATACACATACATACATACATATATATATACAGTATATATACACATACTGTACAGTGCACACACATACACTTACTACATTTTTTTTTTTTTTTTTTTTTTTTTTATATCACCCCAGCCCTCTGCAGATAGAGGTCAAGCCTTCCCTTGATAGCGTTTATTGTGTCGCTCTCCACCACTCTCGCTGGTAGTTTATTCCACTCTCTCGCCACACTGTAGGTGAAGAAACTCTTTGTGACATCTAGGTTTGCCTTTTTGGTTTTTAATTTCATTCCATTTCCGCGAGTTTGATTAGTATTGTTTAATGTGAATAGTGCATTTACATCGACTTTGTCGAAACCTTTTAGTATCTTAAAGCACTCAATAAGCTGACCCCTCAACCTCCTCTTTTTTAATGAGAACAGGTTCAATCGTTTAAGTCTTTCTTCATATGGTTTATTTCTTAATGAAGGTATCATCTTCGTCGCTCTACGCTGTACTGACTCGAGTCTTACAATGTCCTTGATCAGATAAGGTGACCAGAACTGCACACCATATTCAAGGTGGGGCCTCACCATACTTTTGAACAGTGGCACTATTATGTTTTCATGTGTATATGTAAATTTTCGTTTAATAAAGCCCAATGCTATGTTTGCCTTATTTGCAGCTGCTATACATTGGTCGGAAGTTTTTAGGTTTTCAGATATTAGTACCCCTAGGTCTTTTACTACCGTTGCGGTTTTTATTTGTTTGCCATTCATTTCGTATTTGTATTTCATATTTCTGCTACCAACCTGCAGCACCTGACATTTATAGACATTGAAGGGCATCTGCCATGTTTTCGACCACTCTGATATTTTGTTTAAATCAGATTGCAACGCATTTCTATCATCTTCGTTCAGGACTGTATTTCCTATTTTTGTATCGTCGGCAAATTTGGAAATGGTGTGGTTTACCCCTACATCAATATCGTTAATGTAAATGAGAAACAGGACCGGTCCAAGGACTGAACCCTGTGGAGCTCCACTAGTGACAGGCTCCCACTCCGATTCCACTCCATTTATCACCACTCTCTGTCTTCTGCCTGTAAGCCAATTTGTTATCCAAGAATGAATTTCACCTTTGATACCTATCCTCTCCAGTTTAGCCAATAGTTTTCGGTGAGGCACCTTGTCGAAGCTTTTTGAAAGTCCAAGAAGATTATATCTAGTGATTTCGTCATGTCGTTATATGTGAATAGTTTGTTATAAAATTCAATCAAATTTGTTAGGCATGACTTATTTGATCTAAAGCCGTGTTGACTATTTTTGATTAGGTTGTTTGATTCGAGGTAATCTACTATCTTATCTCTAAGGATTTTTTCCATGATTTTTCCTACAATTGAAGTTAGACTAATTGGTCTGTAATTACTCGCTTTGGCCTTGCTACGCTTCTTGTATATCGGCGTAATGTTCGCATCTTTCCAATCACTCGGTACAATCCCCTGTAGTAATGATAAGTTAAATAGTTGTGTCAGGGGTTTTGCTATTTCGTCCTTAACATTCTTAATTATTTTCGGGTGGAGCATGTCGGGTCCCGGGGTCTTATTTACATTTAAATTACTCAATTTGCTTTGTACTTCGCTAACACTGATGGTAAAATCTCCTATCACATGAGTTGAGGTGTTATTTTCAAGGGTATGATCGATAATTTCTTCTGTGAAAACTGAGCCAAAATATTTGTTGAGCAGATTTGCCGTGTTTGTGTCACCTGTTATTGTCTGGCCATCTTCTATTAGCGGTCCGATTCCGCTTTTGATCTGTTTATTTTTATTTACGTAACTGTAGAATTTTTTGGAGTTTGTGGCACTTTCTCTGGCAATAGTCATTTCGTAATTTTGTTTGTTCGCCCTAATTATTTTGTTCACTTCCCTTCTACTATTTTTGTACAAGTTTTTAATTACGTCAGTGTTTGTGTTATTTTATACAAGTTTGTGGAGTTGATTCCTTTTCCTTATTGCCTTGCCAATGTCTCTACTGTGCCAAGGAGGCATACTTGATTTCGTATTACGTTTTGGAGAGAGAGAGAGAGAGAGAGAGAGAGAGAGAGAGAGAGAGAGAGAGAGAGAGAGAGAGAGAGCTACATAGAGCTACATATATACACAGACCACACAGACCTCAAGGTCCTTACTAGGCAGTCTGGCCTTACAAACTATATATATATATATATATATATATATATATATATGTATGTATCTGTATGTGTGTGCACTGTACAGTATGTATATATATTTATATATATATACTCTATATATATGTATGTATGTGTGTATGTATGTATGTATGTATGTGTATATGTGTATGTGTGTGTGTATATGTGTATATTTTTTTTTTTTTTTTTTTAAGAGACAATGAACGGAGGAAGGAAAAACACAGATAAAACAAAAAGGTCCATGTGCCTAAAGGCATCCTCCATTCATAAAATGTTTGTAACAACTGGATTTAAACATTTGTTGATTGTAAGTTTGTGGAAAGCAATTCGAGGGAAGTGAATTCCAAAGAGTAGTAGCTCTGGGGATAAATGAATTCTGATAAGCAGAAGTTCTGCATTGTGGAGGAGAAAGTGTAAATTCATGGGCGCTCTCAGCTGCCCTAGTTCTACGGGGAAAGATGTGGAGAGGCGGCACAATTGAAGCAAGTTCCTCGGAACAATTGCTGTGAAAATATCTGTAGAATAATGCAAGGGATGCAACGTTTCTTCGTATGGCTAATGTAGGAAGGTCCTGTGTGATTGCAGGGTTAGTGATTAATCTAATAGCTTTATTTTGAATTTTGTCCAACTGCCTCAATGCAACCACTCCACTTCCACCCCACAGAGGTGAACAGTAATCCATCTGAGAGCGCACATGACTTTTATATATTACGGCCAACTGCTCATCAGTGAAGAATTCTCGAACTCTGTACAGGAGTCCCAGTTTTTTAGAGGCATTCTTAGCAATGCTTCTAACATAATGTGTCCAGCTCAAGTTAGTAGTTAATGTTACACCGAGAATGTCAATACTAGGGGAAGTGGGAATATTTACATCATTAAAAAATATATGGGAGTCAGTGAGATTCTGTCGGTTAGAAAATTGAATGTACTTGGTTTTCTGTGCATTAAAGGAAACTAGATTCTCTTGTCCCCATTCATTAATTCTAGAAAGGTCCTGGTTCAGAGAAATTGCAGTGTTTATTTTTGAATTTATAAGATCGGGTTGGGTGAAAGAATTGGTAAATGTGAAGGAACTGTGGAGTGTTGAGTCATCTGCGTAGGAATGTATTGGATTATGAGTGGTAGATATGAGATCATTGATATGAATGAGGAACAGAGTTGGGGCCAAAACTGATCCCTGGGGAACACCAGCATTTATTGAGTGAAATTGAGAATAAAGGCCATCTACCATTACACATATTTTTCTGTTATGAAGATAAGAAGAAATTAGTGGAACTAATGATGCAAGGCCGTAGTGTGACATCTTCGACAATAAGGATTGATGCCAGACTCTATCAAATGCCTTTGATATATCCAGTGCTATTGTATGTGTTTCACCATGTTGGTCTGTAGCTTGATTGATTTGATGCGTAAGAAGGCAAAGAATGTCTGCAGTTGATCGACATCGTCTAAAACCATATTGCCTATCACTGATTAATTTATTATTCTCCAGATGCTTAATTATGTGATTATTTAATATAATTTCAAAAACTTTGCCAAGAGTGGAAGTTATAGCTATTGGTCTGTAGTTTGATGGATCTGAAGAGGCACCTTTTTTAGGAACTGGATGGATGTTTGCTTCTTTCCAGGGTACTGGGAAGCATGAGGTATGAGTACACAGACGGAAAAATTTTGCCAATACAGGAGCGAGCACCAAGGAGCAATTCTTAAGTACTATTGGAGGAATTTCATCTGGACCAGGAGCCTTATCTACTGAGAGATTCTGCAAAATAGTTTTGACATGTCTGGTGTGGATCTTAAGTGAGGGAATTTCAGGTGAATTAAAATTAAGTACAGGGACATCTTGATTTATGTCATCTAAGGTTGAGTTGGTGGAGAAAATATCTGCAAGAAGGTTAGCTTTACCTCGTGGGTCACTTACAAGATTGCCAGTCGGAGATTTTAATGGTGGAATGGATGAAGCAGTAGTGAAGTTGGATTTGAATGAGTTAAGAGTAGACCAAAATATTTTGTTATCATTTGGATTATTTAGAAGTTTATTTGCCTGCTTATGGAGAAAGTTTGATTTAGTTAGGTTTAATACAGTTTTGGCATGATTTCTGATGTTTCTAAAGTAATTAAAGGCTTCATGTGTTTTTGATCTTGTGTATGCATTGTAGGCTATTGCTTTTTGTTCAGTTACTCTAGCACAATTATGGTCAAACCATTTAGGTGAATTAGATCTTTTACTGTACTTTTGATGAGGAATAAAAGTTTCCATTCCAATTTTTACAAAATCTTGTATGTGGCTCAAGGTGGAGTGTGCATCATTAGAAAAGAAAGAGGTCCAGGGAATATCAATAAAGAAACCTTGAAGACCCTCCCAGTCTGCCCTATCGTAATGCCATTTAGTCACCAAAACAGGTTCAGAGTGGGAAGGTGTGGTAGGTGATAGACAGGTGGCCTGTATCAGACAGTGATCAGAAGATCCAAGTGGGGACCTCACTGTAACATCATAATTTTCTGAATTGGTTGTTAAAAATAAGTCCAGTAGGTGGGAATTATGATTAGGATTATCTGGTACACGGGTGGGTTGGTTGACTAGTTGAATGAGATTAAATGAGTCTGCAAATAGCTCACATTCAAGGCCAGCATCATCAGTCCTGGCTGAATGAGTGAGCCATTCAACATTATGGACATTAAAATCACCCAACACAGTGATTTCAGAAGAAGCATTTAAGTTGAGGACACCGAGTTGTGAGGACAGAGAATCAAAAAGACTTTGCTCTGGAGGAGTATTTGGGGAACGGTAGATGCAACATATGTATTTAAATTTACCAGCAGAAATTAATTTGTATATAGAATAATCAAAATAGGGACAATTGAAACTAGTAACCTCCTCCAGGGCAATTTCATATATATATATATATATATATATATATATATATATATATATATATATATATATATACGCACACACATACACATATACACATACATACATACATACATACACACATACATACATATATATACAGTATATATATATAAATATATATACATACTGTACAGTGCACACACATACAGATACATACATTTTTTTTTTTTTTAATATCACCCCAGCCCTCTGCAGATAGAGGTCAAGCCTTCCCTTGAAAGCATTTATTGTGTCGCTCTCCACCACTCTCGCTGGTAGTTAATTCCACTCTGTCGCCACACTGTACGTGAAGAAACTCTTTGTGACATCTAGGTTTGCCTGTTTGGTTTTTAATTTCATTCCATTTCAGCGAGTTTGATTAGTATTGTTTAATGTGAATAGTGCATTTACATCGACTTTGTCGAAACCTTTTAGTATCTTAAAGCACTCAATAAGCTGATCCCTCAACCTCCTCTTTTTTAATGAGAACAGGTTCAATCGTTTAAGTCTTTCTTCATATGATTTATTTCTTAATGAGGGTATCATCTTCGTGCTCTACGCTGTACTGACTCGAGTCTTACAATGTCCTTGATCAGATAAGGTGACCAGAACTGCACACCATATTCAAGGTGGGGCCTCACCATACTTTTGAACAGTGGCACTATTACGTTCTCATGTTTATATGTAAATTTTCGTTTAATAAAGCCCAATGCTATGTTTGCCTTATTTGCAGCTGCTATATATTGGTCGGAAGTTTTTAGGTTTTCAGATATTAGTACCCCTAGGTCTTTTACTACCGTTGCAGTATTTATTTGTTTGCCATTCATTTCGTATTTGTATTTCATATTTCTGCTACCAACCTGCAGCACCTGACATTTATCGACATTGAAGGGCATCTGCCATGTTTTCGACCACTCTGATATCTTGTTTAAATCAGATTGCAACGCATTTCTATCATCTTCGTTCAGGACTGTATTTCCTATTTTTGTATCGTCGGCGAATTTGGAAATGGTGTTGTTTACCCCTACATCAATATCGTTAATGTAAATGAGAAACAGGACCGGTCCAAGGACTGAACCCTGTGGAACTCCACTAGTGACAGGCTACCACTCCGATTCCACTCCATTTATCACCACTCTCTGTCTTCTGTCTGTAAGCCAATTTGTTATCCAAGAATGAATTTCACCTTTGATACCTATCCTCTCCAGTTTAGCCAATAGTTTTCGGTGAGGCACCTTGTCGAAAGCTTTTTGAAAGTCCAAGAAGATTATATCTATTGATTTCGTCATGTCGTTATATGTGAATAGTTTGTTGTAAAATTCAATCAAATTTTTTAGGCATGACTTATTTGATCTAAAGCCGTGTTGACTATTTTTGATTAGGTTGTTTGATTCGAGGTAATTTACTATCTTATCTCTAAGGATTTTTTCCATGATTTTTCCTACAATTGAAGTTAGACCAATTGGTCTGTAATTACTCGCTTTGGCCTTGCTACGCTTCTTGTATATCGGCGTAATGTTCGCATCTTTCCAATCACTCGGTACAATCCCCTGTAGTAATGATAAGTTAAATAGTTGTGTCAGGGATTTTGCTATTTCGTCCTTAACATTCTTAATTATTTTCGGGTGGAGCATGTCGGGTCCCGGAGTCTTATTTACATTTAAATTACTCAATTTGCTTTGTACTTCGCTAACACTGATGGTGAAATCTCCTATCACATGAGTTGAGGTGTTATTTTCAGGGGTATGATCGATAACTTCTTCTGTGAAAACTGAGCCAAAATATTTGTTGAGCAGATTTGCCGTGTTTGTGTCACCTGTTATTGTCTGGCCATCTTCTATTAGCGGTCCGATTCCGCTTTTGATCTGTTTATTTTTATTTACGTAACTGTAGAGTTTTTGGGGTTTGTGGCACTCTCTCTGGCAATAGTCATTTCGTAATTTTGTTTGTTCGCCCTAATTATTTTGTTCACTTCCCTTCTACTATTTTTGTACAAGTGTTTAATTACTTCAGTATTTGTGTTATTTTTTACAAGTGTGTGGAGTTGATTCCTTTTCCTTATTGCCTTGCCAATGTCTCTATTGTACCAAGGGGGCATACTTGATTTCGTATTACGTTTTGGTTTCATGGGTACAAATTGTTTATGCGCTTCTGTAATTGTAGACTTAAAATGTCCCCATAGTTCATATACTTCGTTTATATTTATGAGGTTTGAAGAGAGAGAGAGAGAGAGAGAGAGAGAGAGAGAGAGAGTACAAAGGAGTACAAATGAAATCAAGCAACAACAGTTCTAGTGACCCTTCTAGGCTGCTTGTCCTCCAAAACACTGAGGATCAAGTGTCCAAACATTGGTTTAGAGTGGGTAAGGGAATATGGGAAAGGGAACTACTGCCCTGGAACTAATGTCCGTGGCAGGATTAGGAAGTTAGTAGGGGACAGATGGGTTAGTAACTGAGGGGGGGATAAAATAAAGTTATTCATTTACAAACGCAGTCAGTCGTGGGTTTGATGCGAGATATTTGTCTAAGCTGAGTTTACATGAATCAACGGTGCTGTAGTCTATAACGTCTCGGGGAAGCCCATTCCACAAGTTGACAAATCGATTGAAGAAGAAATTCTTAGATTCGTGTGAGTTAAAAGATTTACCAATAATTTTGCAACCGTTTCCCCGCGTGTAATTACATTGGTCGATAGTGAAAACTTACTACAGTTCATATTGTCGATGCCTTTGATGATTTTGAACACTTGAAATAAGTCACCTCTTAATCTGCGCTGGGTTAAAGGAAATAGATTTATTTCTCTAAGACGTTCTTCGTATGGTTTGTTCTTTTGGCTAGGTATCATTTTGGTAACTCTGTGTTGAACTCGTTCTGGCTTGTTGATATATTTTTGGTAATAAGGGCACCAGGATTGAACGCAGTATTCCAGAAGAGGGCGGACTAAGGAATTGTAAAAGGGTTAGGATAACTTCTTTGGATTTATGCTCAAATGACCTGCCTATATAGCCAATTATTTTGTTTGCCTTCTTAACAACTTCTGAACATTGTTGACTCAGTTTTAGGTTACTCGATATTGTTACTCCCAGATCGGTTTCTCTGTTTACATTCTTAAGCTGAGTGCCATTCATCGAATAGTTTGCTTTCTCATTTAGGTATCCGATATGTAGTACTTTACATGTATCCGCATTGAAACTCATTTGCCAAATTTGGGCCCAACATGACAATTTATCTAGATTGTGTTGCATATCGTCAACTTGTTCTTTTGAGAGTACGCTATTTGCAATTTTTGTATCGTCAGCAAATTTTGAGATTGTACAGGTGAGACCCTCATCTATGTCGTTGATGTAAATTAGAAAGATAATTGGTCCTGGTACCGATCCCTGGGGTACCCCGCTACTTACATTGGTCCATTTAGATGCTTTACCGTTTATGACTGCTCTTTGCTTTCTGTCGCTGAGCCAATTGTCTATCCATTTCAACACACCGTCTAGTATTCCATGCGCTTTTAGTTTTAGCAGTAAACGTTTGTGGGGAACTTTGCCAAAGGCCTTTTGAAATCAAGGTATATAATATCTACAGCTTTACTCTCATCGTAGAGGTTGAGGATATCGTGGAAGAAGTCTAAGAGGTTTGTTAAACAGGAACGTTTTTTACGAAAGCCGTGTTGAGTATCTTTAAGTAAGTTATTTGCCTCTAAGTGATTTACGAGTCTGTCTCTTATGACCGTTTCTAGCATTGTACATACAATTGAGGTTAAGCTAATTGGACGATAGTTACTGGGTAGGGATTTGCTGCCTTTTTTTAATATCGGTGTTACGTTGGCTAACTTCCACTGATCAGACATAGTCCCAGACTGCAAGGATTCATTGAATAGCAATGTCAGTGGTTTGGAGAGCTCATATTTAGCTTCCTTTAGAACTCTAGGCGAGATTGTATCAGGTCCAGGCGTTTCATTTACCTTGAGTTTATCTAAACAATTCAATACTGCTCTCTCTGTAATGGTGATATTGCTTAGAACATCTGAATTATCAATCTGAATCGGCGATGGTGTAGGGATATCACTGAGGTCTTCGGTTGTAAAAACTGATGCAAAGAAGGTATTGAGGGCATTACTCATTTGTACTTCGTCTTTGGTGTATTCTCCATTTTCATCGACTAACGGTCCAACAGTTGAAGTAACTACTTTTTTCTTTCTGATATAACTATAGAATTCTTCGGGTTTGTTTTACTTTGATTCGCAACATGTAACTCTAGGGTCTTTTTACTTTGCTTAATTAACTTTTTGGCTTTGCGTCGTAGCTCTACAAATTTCACCCGTTCTTTGTCATTTTGTGAGGATTTTAATCTATCATTAGCAAATTTTTTAGCAAGCAGACAGTCTGAAATATCTTTATTCCACCATTTGGGCTTATCATTATGGCCTGGACGCCGTATTTTCGATGGTATGCAGTCTTGCACTGCCTTAAGGTAAGTGGTTGTGAAACACTCCCAAGATGTATTTATGTCGTTATTGTTAGTCAGAAAGCTCCAGTCAGTTTCTTTAAGCTTTGATTTAAGTTCATGAAAATTTGCTTTCTTGAAATTAGGGGCTTTCTCAATGCTGCTATTTGATTTGTTTCTAGTAAATTTTAAAGTGAAAGTTATTGTACGATGGTCGCTGTTACTGAATTCATCACCAACACTCAAATTCTCTATTAATTCTTCTTGTGTTGCGAGTACAAGGTCAAGCACATTACTACCACGGGTCGGAGATTGTACAAATTGAAAAAGTGAACTCTCTTGCAAGTTAGCATAGAGGTCGTGTCCAGAGTGTGAAGTAAGAATATCGCCCCATTTAGTCATGGGTAAGTTGAAATCGCCAAGAATTACGGTATCTTGTATGTTAGTTATTTCTGCAATTTGTTCATAAATTTCACTGTCAGTTTGCACTGATTGAGCTGGGGGTCTGTATAATAAAGCTAGTGTTATTTTAGTTTCTCGTTTATTATTTAATAGTACGTAAGATATGTCTATATTCGCAATTTGAGGTTTTGACATTAAGATGGGATTAAGACTTTCCTTTATAAAAAACAGAACTCCTCCTCCATTTCTATTGATCCGACTTTTCTCAAACAATGTATAACCAGGAAGCGTATATTCGGCTAAAAAGTCTCTGTCTTCCGTATTTAACCAAGATTCTGTAATGCCGATTATATCATAATGTTCTGTAAACACGATTTCCTCTAGATCTGAAAATGTATTGCGTATGCTACGAGCATTTACATAAAACACCTTAAGAGTATTAGAGTTGGATGTTACTGAATGTGCATTGTCTGAATTTTCAGTTCGTATTTGACTTACACTACCCCGGATACCCCAGGTTGACCCCGTTTTTTGGACGGAAATCCTTGACTGCATCGTTCAGCAGACGACCAAGACGTGCAGCTCCTACTGCATTGAGATGTACACCATCTCCTGAAAACAAAGATTTATCATAGTAAAAATGATCCCACGTGTCGACAAAGCCGATGTCCTCCTCCCTGCAGAGTTTGGCTAGTCGGCGATTTGTACTGGTAGCTATGTTGTAGAATCGGTTTTCTACATAAATCCGGGGAATAATTCCTGAAATTAAGATTCTATTCGATTTTTCCTTGAAGAACCTGATCAGCCGCCGGTACTTGCAAAGTAGTTCCTCTGACCGTGTCCGTTGGACATCGTTAGATCCAACGTGATGACGTACGTAGTGCTTGCGGGGGCGAGCCTGGAAACCTCTTCCACAACCGCAACAATGTCGTCCACGCCGCCACCTGGGATACAGAATCGCTTTCTGGTCCTGGGTGCCCTGGCACAGAACTCGGTAAATTGGCCATGGACCATGGAGTCGCCCACAAGCCGAACTTCTTCCGATTCTTCTTCCTCGTCAATAGCAAGAATTTTGAAGCGGTTTTGGCATGTTGTCGGGATGACCTTCCTGGTACTGGTACTGGGATGCACATTGTTTCTCACTAACTGAAAGTTGTCCTTGGGGGGAGTGAGAGTAGAGTCATTATTATTTTCTGCAACATCTAAGGTAGCTGCTGGTGTGGGTACCGGTACCGTATGCACTGGAATGGCGGTTAACATCGGAGTGGTTTCTTGGGCCGAGGAGAGAGAGAGAGAGAGAGAGAGAGAGAGTACAAAGGAGTACAAATGAGTACAAAGGAAATCAAGCAACAACAGATCTAGTGACCCTTCTAGGCTGCTTGTCCTCCAAAACACTGAGGATCAAGTGTCCAAACAGTAGTTTAGAGTGGGTAAGGGAACATTGGAAAGGGAACTACTGCCCTGCCACTAACGTGGCAGGACTAGGAAGTTAGTAGGAGACATATGGGTTAGTAACTGAGGGGAGGATAAAATAAAGTTATTCATTTACAAACGCAGTCAGACGCGGGTTTAATGCGAGATATTTGTCTAGCGGAATTTAAATGAATCAACGGTGCTGCAGTCTATAACGTCTCGGGGAAGCCCATTCCACAAGTTGACAACTCGATTGAAGAAGAAATTCTTAGATTCGTGTGAGTTAAAAGATTTACCAATAATTTTGCAACCGTTTCCCCGCGTGTAATTAGATTGGTCGATAGTGAAGTACTTACTACAGTTCATATTGTCGATGCCTTTGATGATTTTGAACACTTGAATTAAGTCACCTCTTAATCTGCGCTGGGTTAAAGGAAATAGATTTAATTCTCTAAGACGCTCTTCGTATGGTTTGTTCTTTAGGCTAGGTATCATTTTGGTAACTCTACGTTGAACTCGTTCTAGCTTGTTTATGTCTTTTTGGTAATATGGGCACCAGCATTGAACGCAGTATTCCAGAAGAGGGCGGACTAAGGAATTGTAAAGGGTTAGGATTACGTCTTTGGATTTATGCTCAAATGATCTGCCTATAAAGCCAATTATTTGTTTGCCTTCTTAACAACTTCTGAACATTGTTGACTCGGTTTTAGGTTACTCGATATTGTTACTCCCAGATCGGTTTCTCTGTTTACATTCTTAAGCTGAGTGCCATTCATCGAATAGTTTGCTTTCTCATTTAGGTATCCGATATGTAGTACTTTACATTTATCCGCATTGAAACTCATTTGCCAAATTTGGGCCCAATGTGACAATTTATCTAGATTGTGTTGCATATCGTCAACTTTATCTTTTGAGAGTACGCTATTTGCAATTTTTATATCGTCAGCAAATTTTGAGACTGTACAGGTGAGACCCTCATCTATGTCGTTGATGTAAATTAGAAAGAGAATTGGTCCTAGTACCGATCCCTGGGTACCCCGCTACTTACATTGGTCCATTTAGATGCCTTACCGTTTATGACTACTCTTTGCTTTCTGTCGCTGAGCCAATTTTCTATCCATTTCAACACACCGTCTTGTATTCCATGCGCTTTTAGTTTTAGCAGTAAACGTTTGTGGGGAACTTTGTCAAAGGCCTTTTGAAAATCAAGGTATATAATATCTACAGCTTTACTCTCATCGTAGAGGTTGAGGATATCGTGGAAGAAGTCTAAGAGGTTTGTTAAACAGGAACGTGTTTTACGAAAGCCGTGTTGAGTATCTTTAAGTATGTTATTTACCTCTAAGTGATTTACGAGTCTGTCTCTTATGACCGTTTCTAGCATTTTACATACAACTGAGGTTAAGCTAATTGGACGATAGTTACTGGGTAGGGATTTGCTGCCTTTTTTTAATATCGGTGTTACGTTGGCTATCTTTCACTGATCAGGCATAGTTCCAGACTGCAAGGATTTATTGAATAGTAATGTCAGTGGTTTGGAGAGCTCATCCTTAGCTTCCTTTAGAACTCTAGGCGAGATTGTATCAGGTCCAGGCGTTTTATTTACCTTGAGTTTATCTAAACAATTCAATACTTCTCTCTCTGTAACGGTGATATTGCTTAGAACATCTGAATTATCAATCTGGATCGGCGATGGTGTAGGGATATCACTGAGGTCTTCTGTTGTAAAAACTGATGCAAAGAAGGTATTGAGGGCATTACTCATTTGTACTTCGTCTTTGGTGTATTCTCCATTTTCATCGACTAACGGTCCAACAGTTGAAGTAACTACTCTTTTCTTTCTGATATAACTATAGAATTCTTTCGGGTTTGTTTTACTTTGATTCACAATATGTAACTCTAGGGTCTTTTTACTTTGCTTAATTAACTTTTTGGCTTTGCGTCGTAGCTCTACAAATTTCACCCGTTCTTCGTCATTTTGTGAGGATTTTAATCTATCATTAGCAAATTTTTTAGCAAGCAGGCAGTTGGAAATATCTTAATTCCACCATTTGGGCTTATTATTATGGCCTGGACGCCGTATTTTCGATGGTATGCAGTCTTGCACTGCTTTTAGGTAAGTGGTTTCGAATAACTTCCAAGATGTATTTATGTCGTTATTGTTAATTAAAATGCTCCAGTCAGTTTCTTTAAACATAGCTCTAAGTTTATGAAAGTTTGCTTTCTTGAAATTAGGGACTTTTTCGATGCTACTATTTGGTTCATTACTAGTAAAGTTTAAAGTGAAAGTTATCGTACGATGGTCGCTGTTACTGAATTCATCACCAACATTCAAATTCTCAATTAATTCTTCTTTTGTTGCAAGTACAATGTCAAGAACGTTATTACCACGGGTCGGTGTTCGAACAAATTGATAAAGCGAACTCTCTTGCAAGTTCGTATACAAGTCATGTCCGGAGTGTGAAGTAAGAGTATCGCCCCACTTGGTCACAGGTAAATTAAAGTCGCCAAAAAATACGGTATCTTGTGAGTTACTTACATCTGCAATTTGTTCATAAATTTCTCGGTCAGTTTGCACTGATTGAGCTGGAGGTCTGTATATTAATGCAAGTATTATTTTTGTACCTTTATTATTCTTTATTAGCACAAAAGATGTGTCGACATTCACAAATTGAGGTTTTGACAAGAGGGTCGGGTTAAGACTTTCTTTGATATAAAATAAAACGCCACCTCCATTTTTATTTATTCGGCTTTTCTCAAACATTACATAACCGGGAAGTGAATACTCTGCTAAAAAAGTCTCTATCTACTGTATTGAGCCAAGATTCTGTTATACCAATCACATCATAATTTTCAGTAAACACTAGTTCCTCTAAATCTGAAAATTTATTGCGTATGCTACGAGCGTTTGCATAGAAAACCTTTAAAGTTGCGGTTTTAGAACTAACAGAACGTTCTTTAATCAAATTTTTGGTTCTGATCAGATCTACATTTACATTCATGGCTGACATCGGTCCTCGGTCGTTATCCCTGGCGGTTTTGAATTTGGGTCGTGTTGGTGGAGCTTTATCCAAATTCGCGGTTCTTGATAGATTAGCATTTAATTCCTTCGCAGGTTGCCGCCCTGAGAGAGAGAGAGAGAGAGAGAGAGAGAGAGAGAGAGAGAGAGAGAGAGAGAGAGAGAGAGAGAGAGAGAGAGAGAGAGAGAGAGAGAGAGAGAGGAGAGAGAGAGAGAGAGAGAGAGAGAGAGAAAACAGAGATCACAAAAAAAGAGAGAGATAGGCTTGATGGAGAGATTTAGAGGGACCAAAAAAGAGAGAGGGGTTTACTGTGATAGGATAAATGGAATGATATAGAATAAGAGGATAAATGGAATGCAGTGGAGGGTAAGGGAAGGTGATTGATGGGGGTGAGAAGAGAGGGAAATTGTGCAGGTGTGTGTGTGTGTGTGTGTGTGTGTGTGTGTGTGTGTGTGTGTGTGTGTGTGTGTTTGTAATAATTGTCGGTTTATTGTTCACTTGCAGCTGCGAGACTGAAAATCTACAGAGTATTTTCTTAACCTAGGTACAGTACAATGCTTATTCTACCTTAACTACGAGGTCACAAGCGACCTTTGGCGACCGTGAGATGCCTGGGTTCCCACCATATCAGTTACAAACGCAGATGCATTAGTGAGAAGTATGTTTAGGCTAACACAAACTGATAGTTGAGCAGCCTGGCTAGGGAGCGATCACGATACAATCCTCTCCATCAGGATGGCCGAAAGAAAACTTTGGGATTCTGGTGGATTTGAACCCTCAACACCGCGGTTACAGTGTGGGCACCTTAACCCTGGAACCGAGAAGCTCCTGTAACTGGGACATACACCGAGAAGTGGGGTACAGCATACCCCTAGGATAAATATATTTGTAAAAAATATATGTATGACTATTATAAAGCCTTCAATGGTACTTCAATAATTTTTGGCTTTCTGGCCATCATCTGAAGCATATTTGAGCAAGTTTCTGTGAGTATTAAAATTAGCAGGTACTTTGGTATGAAATTTTCTAAATTAAAGAATTACCTTGAAATATAAATTTATACAAAAATATAAATACTAACCAAACTAGTTAAAACACTAGAGGTTGATGGCCTGATGATGGGGGAACCCACTGTGCACCCCAGAACACCCAGAACATCCATGCTTACCTGTTGAAAAGTAGAAAAATGCAATTTATTAGAAATATTTGAAAAAAATATGTAGATACTGTCAAATCACTGTAAATCAACCATAACATGATGGGGAAGTTATCGAGACACAAGATGGTGGTTATACAGTCTCAAAAGGTGCATTAGATTTCGGCATTTAAACGACAGGATAAAACTTTAATTTCGGAGTTACATACATTTAAAGCGAGAAACCCCAAGGGAGCTGTAGAGTGTGGAGGTAAGGAGCTAGCTGAGCAACACCTCCTGCCTCCACCAGAGCTTGACTCAGACTGACTTTTGCACCGCTCACCAAGCAGCTGGCTGCTGACGTCATGCGCTGACACCGAAATATCGCGTTTTGCACACCTGTCCGGGACATCAGACACCCTGCTTGTGGGTTGTAGGGGTAAACCGCCCGGCCATCCCGATCCGTGTGAGTATGTGTGTGTGTGTGTCAGCGATTCTGATACTATAACAGCCCACCTATATGTCAATAAGCCCAGCTGATTGGGTTTTGCAAGTGTCCAATGTCTTGTCTTGTAGTAATTATAATATTCTCTTGAGTGGAAGAGAGGGTTGGTGAGGTTAGAAGTTAGAGGCAAGAATACTATTTTTAATTTAGTTCTTAACACCATCAACCCCCAAA
Organism: Paralithodes platypus; assembly: GCA_032716605.1. Taxonomy (NCBI): domain Eukaryota; kingdom Metazoa; phylum Arthropoda; class Malacostraca; order Decapoda; family Lithodidae; genus Paralithodes; species Paralithodes platypus. Next base: position 16,692,627 of record CM064510.1, on the reverse strand, counting down.
TGAAATTAATCAAAGCATGTGATTCTCACAGCATTCGAACCCAGGACACCTCATACAGAACTTACATGCTCTAACCATTACACCTGATGTGTCCTGATGTGGCGGCGTCTACACCGTGGGGCCACCTCCCGAGGCTGCCAACCGCGGATGGCTGCCGACCCTCCACGGCCGAAGACAAAATCAACGACCAGTGGAGGAAAACCGGATGCCGGCCGCGGGGAGCAGTTTCGGGAGCCAAACCGTCACAACCATCCCCTGCCCCCTTCCTGGGGGCACGGGTCCTTGGAGCGGCTTCGGTCGTGCCGGGAATTTCCACACCTCTCACACCACACACACACATCACACAGTTTTCCTACACCGAGAAATGACTCTCCGGCTGTCATTTCTCGAAGACTTCTTCTAGCCGGAGACATTGAGAGCAACCCAGGACCCACGTACACATACATATGTCCAACTTGCTCAAAACCCATCACTTCGAGTCACCATACTAAGAGTTCAGTTCTCTGCAATTCATGCGGGAACTGGACCCACTTCACCTGCACAACACTTGCCTCCAAGAAACACTACACAAACACCTGGACCTGTTCCTCATGCCCCTCCCTCTCCCAGTCAAATCCCTCACCTAAAACCCGTCCACCTCTCCTCCCCAACCCACCTAACCTTCCCATATCATCCACTCCCCCCCCTAAAACCCGTCCACCTCTCCTCCCTAACCCACCTAACCTTCCCATACCATCCACATCCTCAACTCAACACACCACACCCCATCCTAATCCATTCCAACCCCCATCTCCTGCTCCCCAATCTCCACCCCCACCTCACCCATCCCAACCCCCAGCCCCTCCCTCACCCCCACCCCCACCCCATCCTCGTGCAGCAGCACCCAACATACATCGTGCACATAACATTAACATTCTTCAACTGAACATAGATGGCATCAACACAAAGAAACACGAACTCTCACACTTCATCAAACAACACAACATACACATTGCCATCTTACAAGAAACAAAACTCCGCACAACACAAAAAACACCCACATTTCATAATTTCACCACCATCAGACAAGACCGGGCTGTCGGCGGGAGCGGTGGACTCATCACCCTGGTACACAAAGAAATATCATACATAGTAACCAGTGCACAAACCAAATCCCTCCTCCCCCCAAATGATAACACAACAGAAATACAGTCAATTAAAATACGCACTGGCAACAACTCCAACATAACCATCATAAACACATACATCCCTCCCCAAACATCCCCTACAGTACCAAATGAATACAGACCACACCTACAACACATCACAAACAACCCACACACCCCACACATCATCCTGGGTGGTGACTTCAACGCCAAGACGTCAGCCTGGTTTGTCGACCACCCCGACACAGACAGAACCAAAACCAAACCGATAACCTCATCATCCTTAACGACATCCATCAACATACCCATATTCCTCACCAAGCCCTCTATAACCCATCATCTCCAGACATCACGTTTTGCTCCCCAGAACTCGCCCCCACAACATCCTGGAGGGTGGTCAGGACCTTAGGCTCTGACCACCTCCCGATCATTAACACCACCAAAGCCAGACTCACCCCAGCTAGCCACAAACACACATACACCAATTATAAAAGAGCTAACTGGGAAGCATTCACAAATGAGACAGAACAACACTTCACAACTCTAAATAGTACACCCATCACTAACATGAAAAATGCTGTACACATACTCAATAAAACTATCCAAAACGCTGACAAGAAACACATTCCAAGAGGTAACAGAAAAAGACACAACCCCAACTTCACACCAGAAATTCAAAACCTCATCAGACAACGCGACATACTGAAACACTCCCCAGCACCCCACACACAAGACATCACACAACAAATTCAAGCACTCAACACCCAAACTAACAACAAAATACATGAACAACAAAAACTAAATTGGAATAACGTCCTACAAACACTTGATCACAAAACAAACCCCAAAAAACTCTACAAAACACTAAACAGCATCACACTTTCCAACAGCAACACAACACAATCACATGCTGCAATCACAACAACAGACTCTACTCCTTCATGTAAACAACAAGCAAACACTCTCCATCAATCACTTTTCACATGTCAGCCACCTAAAACCTCACAAAGACGACCGACGTGTCATCCGACGTAAGAGACAATTCCCCACAGACCCTGACTATACACCCTTCACCAATCACCAGACAAAGCATATCATCAACAATCTCAAGCACTCACCCGCCTGTGGCCTAGACAACATAAGCAACATACACCTCAGACACCTGGGACCACAAGGCATACAAGCACTCACTAACATATCAAACTACAGCTATTCACATAACACAATACCAGACATTTGGAAGCAAGGTATCATCATCACATTCCCCAAACCCAACAAATACCCCACGCTACCCTCCTCGCACCGCCCCATCACACTCCTTTGCTCCCCCTCCAAAGTCATGGAACGCCTAGTATTACAACTAATTACACCTGACCTACCCCTAGCTCCAACACAACATGGCTTTAGGCCACTGCACTCCACAAACACTCTTCTCACAGACCTTACACAAAGAGCTTTCGACGGCATCAACTCAGCTAGACCACCACACAGATCACTATTAGCCGCACTCGATATTAGTAAAACCTTTGATGCCATCCCCCGCCACAACCTAACAAACAAAATCTACAACACAAACATGCACAACAACACAAAAAGGTGGCTGGCCAACTTCCTAGCAGGCAGATGTGCACACGTATCTTTTGCCGGTCAGTCATCTAAAATCAGAAACTTTCCAAACGGAGTCCCACAAGGATCCGTCCTATCACCCGCACTCTTCAATCTGTACATGCACGATATAACTACACCCAATACGCCCCAAATAAACTTAGCCTCCTATGCAGATGACATAACACTCACATGCACACACCATGACCCAAAAAGAGCAACAGATCTCCTTCAACCCTATCTCAACACACTACATGGCTGGTGCACTACAACAGACTTAATCTAGCCCCAGCCAAATCCACCGCAACCCTGCTCACAAGTTGGACAGGAGAACACGAATACATCCCTCAACTCACCATAAACAACACACCCCTAACACATACACACACACCCAAAATCCTAGGAGTAACATATGATACTCATATGACATTCAAACAGCACACCACAAACATTAAAAAGAAACCGACACCCAGACTTAACGCCCTCAGGTCACTTGCTCACACAAAATTTGGACACAACAAAGAAACTACCACCACAGTATATAAACAATACATAAGATCAGTGATGGAATACGCAAGCCCAGCCTGGGCTTCTAACCTAGCTGAAACACATCATAAGACCTTACAGACTATTCAAAACAAAGCCCTGAAGATCATTACAGGTTGCACAGCTACTTCACCCACAGATCACCTACATCAAGAAACCAAAATCCTCAAAGTCAAAGACCATCTGGACATGAGAGGCACTCAATTCCTGGCAGCAGCCTCTACGAACCAAGACCACCCACTAAACTACATGGCAACGCAACCACAGACGCCAAGAAATATCAAAACAACACCCAGCACACGGTATCACACACAATTATTGTCCTCTCTCCCTCCCTGCCCACCCCGAACCAACTTCCAAAAGCACATCCATACTCATATCACTCACCGATCCATCCACTCACTCACAGACAACACGCAGCTGCATACACGACCTCCCGAAATCCATCCTTCCGAATCCTCCCTTCCTCGCGAGGACAGAGTCCACCTGGCCAGGCTGAGATGCGGACACCATCCAGCTCTCCTGAGCTATCCGAAGAGACTGGATGACTCCGTTGTCGACGCCTGCCCGGGATGTAACACAGCACCCCATACCATTAAACACATCATAGAAGACTGCATTTCACACAACCACTTACGCCAACAACACAATCTACACTCAATGAGAGCTCTGTGGGAAAGCCCGATCGTGGCCATGGCCTTTCTCAGGGACTCGGGGCTGTTCAGCCAGGCAGCTTAGGGAACAACAACAACAACAACAACAACACCATCAAAATAGTTAAAGGTACAACACATGACCACGATTAATATCCATTCATCGAATACTGGATATTTATCTAATCATGTATTAGACCCAACTGCACCAAAAGGGAACGGAAGTTGTTTGTTGCGTGGAGGGGAGGGGGGGGGGGGGGGGGGAGGGAGGTACAAGTTAATGAGGTGGAAGGTTGAGATCAGAATTAAGAAATGGATAGAGGGGGTGGTATGGTAGGAGGGGGGGGGGGGAAGTGTGGTAAGGTAATAACGAGGGGGTGGTTGGGGGGTATGAGTGCATTTTCCCTTGCTTGGCGGAGAATGTGGGGGAGGAGCGGGGAGAAGAAGAAGAATAATAGAGGGGGGGGGGGGGGTACGGGGGGTGACGTTGGTAGTGGAAGGTAAATTGGGAGCAAGAAGATATGAAAAGAGGGGGGTAGTAGGAGGGAGGGAGGGCATTTTCTTGTGCGGAGGGGAAGGTGGAGGGAGGGGGAGAAGAAGAAATTAAATGAGGGGGTAGTAGGGGGGAGGGAGTACGTTTCTTGTTCGGAGGGGAAGGTGGAGGGAGGGGAGAAGAGAAATTAAAAGAGGGGATAATAGTTGAGGTGGGGGGTGGGGCTTCTCTTTCATGAGGGAAGGTGGAGGGACATGGGGAGGGGTTTAAAGAGGGGATGCTAGTGTGTGTGTGGGGGGGAGGGGGGAGGGGGATGTAAAGAGTAGTGGGGCGAGCTGCTTTCTGTTGGCTCTCTTTTAGTGTTGCTTTGAGGCATACTGCTCCTCTTTAGTGACCTAGATAGCTTTCTCTCTTCTCTTACTCTCTCTTACTCTAGCTCTCTCTCTTTCGCTCTTACTCTCTCTCTCTCTCCCTCTCTCCAGAGGTAATTTAAGTATAGAAATGAGGAAATAATCCTCACACTTTACAACGCTCTGATACGGCCTCTCCTGGAATATGCTGTTCAATTCTGGTCTCCAGCACTCAAGAGATATATAAAGCGACCGAAAAGAGTACAAGTTAGGGCTACAAAGCTTATTCCATCACTTTGAAGACTGAGCTATGAGGTCCAATTGAGAGCTCTTGATCTCTTTTCGTTGGAGACATGCAGACTACGAGGTTAGCTCATTGAAGTTTTTGAAATATTTAATGGGTTTGACAATGTGGATTATAGCAACATGCTTAGCCTCAATATGAATGCAACACGCAACCATGACTGGAAATTAGAATTGAAAAGGTTCAGCACTAGCATTTGTGGAAAAAAATTCACATATAAGATCTGTTCTACCTGGAGAAACCTTCCCTCCGAAGTTGTAAAAAGTTCTCCAGTAGAGCAGTTCAAGAAGAAAATTGATAGTATTTTGCACACTCTGTAAAGAGTCCAGTGCACTAAACAGTCTCTATCCTTCCACTTCGAGTATCTCCTCAGAATATACCACAAGGTACGCGAGATAAAAAATATTCCTTGTAACTCTCTCTCTCTCTCTCTCTCTCTCTCTCTCTCTCTCTCTCTCTCATTATGGTCATAGCATATGTATATCTAGGATTTACAGAATATCCTCCTCCCCCCCTCTCTTTCTCTCACTATCACTCACTCTCACTCTCTCTCTCTCTCTTTCCTTGCTCCTTCCCACCAAGACTAGACTCAGGAACCATTCAATAACCTTCACACCAAGCCAAGTCTGAATGCCAAGGCTGTCTGTCCTTATTGCAGGGCCTGGCTCATAGTATGGGGGAGAATGTACCAGCGATATGCTATTGTATTATTTGTACTATTAGTGTATTATGTTGTGGTGTATTATTCTTCATATATCGAGATGAGAGAGCGAGACCCGACCGCGCGAGATGCAGATCGACTGAGAGTGGGGTGGGGGATAAGAGGACGAGGGTCCGATATGAAAGGGAGTGGGGAGGAGAGGGACGGGTGGGTCGATGTGGCAGGGTGTGGAGTGTCGAGAGAGATGAGATTTGGGAGCGTTGGCGAGGACGGTGAGATATGTGAGATGAAGGGATGACCGGATGAAGAGCCGGGAGGAGGCGGACTACCGGAGAGGTTGAGAGGGAGAGAGGCGCGAGGAGCAGGGATCGAGAGGAGGCAGGGATGGGTCGGGGGATTGAGTAAGGCGAGGGGCCCCTGAGGTACCGGGGGCGGGAGAGGCGAGGAGGGTTTAGAGAGGCCCGGGGATTTGATGGTGTTTGAGAGTGCGCTTGGAGTGGGAGGGGGCGCGCGAGGTCGGACTGAGACGAAGACGGAGACGAGTGAGGGAGAGAGGAGGGGCTGAGGAGAGGAGAGAGAGATGAGATGAGAGGCGAGGGGGAGCCCCGAGAGTGAGGAGGTGGCGTGACCGAGGGGAGGCGTGAGAAGGTGGAGAGAGGACGAGAGTCTGAGAACACATCACACCACCACAAACAGGAAGCACGAACACACAAACAAGTAACAGGGACACGTGGCGGAAACGACTGCATTACGTAAGCTAAGGGTACAACTCAAACAAGAACGAGCATTCATGGAAAAAAACAAGGGGTATGTTCATGATCACTTACAGTACACCTAAATCCTTTTTTAATGTGTCCAATACAAGTGTAATGTATTGCATATCCCTAAAGTACAAAAAAAACTACAAAAAAATACAAGGCACTCATAAGATATCCAGCCTATTAAGGCTGGTGGGAATGTAGTGTGGACATTATTCCAGTGCAATATTGCCATAGATTTGCCCTTAAATTCGAGCCATTGCAAGGATCTCCAACTTATTGAGAGCCTTGATTGTGCCGATTGTAGGAGCACAATTACGTACATCATTCATACACATATGTAGCCCTGATGAAAACAAATTGAACTCCAATCTGTACGGTAATCCATATCCAGAAAGTAAAAATTCATACACTTTATCAATATAACACACAACTACACTCTCTTCTCCTTCTCTCTCTCTCCTCACACACTCACACACAAACTCCACACACACACACACACACACACACAAACACACACACACACACACACACACACACACAGCCACTACTACAATCTCCAAGGAAGGGAGGGATCAACAATTAATAAGAAGATGAAAAAGATAACTCCCAGAAGTTAATGGAGCAAAGTTTTCAATACTGCTGCCACTAACGCAAATTGGATTGGTGCAATGGTTTTCATGATAATGTCACGGAGAGGCCAACAGAATGTATGTGAGCAACGGTACCTTACAGAAACCACTGTGGATATACAGCCAAAACTAAAGGTTATATATAAAAAAAAAAAAAAAAAAATAAAAACAACAAAAAAAAAAAAAAAACAAAAAAAAAAAAAAAAAAAGTAAAAGGAAACAGCTCGAAAGGAAATAGAAATAATAGGGGCATTGTTTGCTGGTTAGCTTACAATTTACAAAACTCCATGCGAAAGAAGATTTACGCCTCTCATGTAAATCCCGAAGATTTCGGTGGCGATTTACGGGCGGTATCGAGTGGGGAATGTACAGGGGAGGACGCTGTGGTAATAGCTGTGGGGTGGGCCGGAAGAAAGGTCGACAAAGAAGGTAAAGGATCACTAGAAAGGAAAACATATATAAGAGATTGTACAAAGGGAAAGCAGGAGGAAAGAAAAACATTGTTGAAAAGGAAAACAATTAGAAGGAAAAGACAAATTGAAAAAGGAAGGAAGGAAATATAGGACAGTAGGAGGAGAACAGAGGTTGAACAGGCAATTAACATTATTCTATTTAATTATTAATTTATTTATATAATTATATATTTTGGTTTTGCCAGACCACGTAATTCCCGAGAAGGGGTGGCCATAAACATTAGGCGTTTGTCACGAATCGAATCGCTAGGTCAAGTTGCCCGGGCTTGACATCTACCAATAACATTTTGACAGTGTGGGCTCGCATCACTCCCGTCCGACCCTGTGAACAGAAGCCGGCGATTCTACGTGCACTATGCCACGGCTCGCGACAAATAACATAATAAAATGAAGCAATTATAGAAGACGGTTGGGTAATACAGGAAGGAAAGTCAAAATCAGAAGAAATGGTGAAGGAAGGTAGAAGAGGAACAGAGACGAGAAGATTCAAAATGAATAATTAGAATAAGCAGGTGGAGGATGGAAGGAGGGTTATAGAGAGGGAAGAATGATAGAATACCCCCCCCCCCCCCACAGAAGATAATAAGGGGGCATGTAAGACGCACGAGAGGAGAGGGTTACGACCGGGGTCTACGAATAAAAAACAAGGGCACTTAATGATGTTTGGACTAGCTAGGGCACTATTGCAACAATGGTACGCTAGATTCCAAACCCTCGCCCTTATATGCTGGCGACAAACAAAAAAACCTATACCCTCCAGAGTTAATCTGCGAGATACGGGGTATCCTGAAACTGGGATAAATGTACTCTACTTCAGGCTTAACCCACCACGGGTATAGCCTTGATAACAAAACAAAGATGCAAGTTACGTTAACTAATGCATTAACAAAGGAATATATGGAAAGATCAATTAATATCACTGACAAGATTAATACAATAAAATAGATGCCTTTCAATATAGTTACTCTAAATAACAACTAAACTCTTCACTCCTACTCTGGAACGATACGGTGAAATGTAGTCCTTACCAGAGCATAGACCTGGAAACTTCTGAAGAAAGTCTGCATGCTCATAAGATGCTCGTATCTTAAATATTATAAAGGCAGGAGGCAGGACACCACACGTGTAGGACTGAATACACTAAACGATAGGACCAATAATGTTAAACTGACACGGGAAGTTATCTATAACCTGCGGCAACGGTAGCAATGCTCGACCCTACACGACGTACTTCCTCCTCAACGACCCAGTCTGCTATGGTTGTGCAATCTCAAACAAACACCCTCCCGGACTAATAACTGCTGTGGCAATACTAATGCGTACATATCAAAGAGCTTATATTAAATACTCATAAGTCGTGTACTCGGATTAATAATGGCCAGCTGGGCCTACTCTAGGTTAAGGAAACTGTGGTTGAGTGCGCAAGGACAGGCTTTTAGCCTAGCGATGTCCTTAAGACTGCATCCTTTAAGTTACGTTAATTGAGTAGGGTGCTCTCTTGACTCGCTCCAGATCACAAGTAATTGGTTCTAGCCTGGCGACCCTCTAAAGACCAGCAAATAGGCAACACAGTGTGGAACTGGAACAAAGGCTCAAACCCTCAGTCAACCCAAAGTTGCACACTAGTAAAGGACCCAAGCGAAAAGACCACACAGGCTACTACAGGACCGGTCGAAGTTAAGTCGTAGTGTAGGTAGGAGCAACCCATACACGCATCGGGGACAACAACTACAGTTACCTTTATCCCGCTCTAGCATTAACTAAAAGAGCAGACACCCTAAATCAATAATGGAGACCCACTAAGGTTCCCAACCTCTACTAACTAAGAACCCTCAAAACCTATTCTAAGTACATGTCCATATCTCAGAGGAAGGCGTATACAATACAATGGGCCGGCTATGGAACCACCGGTATGCAGAACCCAAGGGGCCAAGTAATTGAATAAAAGGTGAGAAGCAATGGAAACGAAGAAGTTCAGAGAGAGCAGAGATAGTGGTATAGAGGGTTATACGGGAGACAGAATTGCAATAGGGAAATGGTAGGAGCCTAGCGCAGCACAAGCCTAGCTCTGCAGGAGAACAGCTCCCAAGGATGCAGGAGGCACGTCACCACCGTCCCAGGACAGGCGCGGCCGGCCAATCACAGACCCATACGTCATGAAGAGCAAGCATTCTATGACGTCGACAGGGCCGCCCGATCAAGGGGCGGGAGGGAAAGCTCCACGGGCGTGCGGGCGGGAAGACTCCTGGGAGCGCGTGGACGGGTAGCAACGTAACCTACACACGCAAACATAACTACCACCACGTCCTGCTTCTACCCAGCTCTCTCTCTCCTTAATTTCACACCCATGTATCTTATATTCTAGCAATGATAGTAATACGTATAAGTGTCAAAGACAAGACCGATAAAGATTCACCACTGGATCTGTCTGTGACAACATGTACTCTATGAACAGAAAGAACATCGTTCTATACGATATATTGTAGCCCATAGCACTGTCCCTGGCGAGGGAGCGCTAGTGGCGAGTCACGAGCGCATTCTGCCAACGTGGCCAGACGTAACACCCCGCCCCAAGATGTGGGACGTTTCAGCCACAGGCGAACCCCATAATCTGCCAAGACAGAATGCCCATCAACCCCGCATTCACCTAAGCCACTCCACCAAGTTTTGTGAAAACAAATGGCACGATCTCAATTTTACATAAAACAACCTGCAATACATAAAAAAAATCTGCACAAACAACTTCCCCAAAATAATAGCATCAAAATCATTATATCACGATCAACCCGGAGCGGCTTCACAAAGCCTAGCCTACTAAGGACAACAATGGCAGAGTGTCAACTTAGGATGCTTAGCTGTGATATACTGGCAACTTATATTAACTATTCAAAAATAAAGTTTTTTTTAGGTGAAGGTTTTTATATCATTTTAGTAGTGTTTTTGGCGGCGTTGCACTACAGTGGAACAGCCTAGTTTTTATCCACTCTCAACACACACTGACTGAACGGCTGAGGGGTTCCTGCAAACAAACCCTCCCGTGACAAACAATCAGCCAAAACCACCTTATCTAGTGCCCTTAGCATGCCACACACTCCAACTTGTGTTTCCGGCAGCACAACAACACCTGACACTGATAAACTGCCCCAGTCCAGCGCAAGAACTTGGCAACTTCTCTTCGCTCTTTCCGGCAACGGGACCTTGTGCCAATAACCTTTCACTAGTTCTACCTTCGTGATAGGCGATGCAGCCCCGAGGCGGGGGTCTATGGTGTCGTCAACTCTAGAATAAGGTATAGGCGTCTGTCAGGGATAATTCACACCCACTCTTGCAATCAACACACAACACAGATCTTGCCACTTAAACTCAGGTTGACAAAGTTACAGGACAACGACCACTCACGCCATTCCTTATTCCCTCCGGACCCTTAGTCAACAACATAATCCCAGCTCTGCATGCACCAAAGGCTGTTGAAGAAGGATTTATACGTTAGGGAATTAAACTGAGCCTTGCACTAAACTCCAGCCTCCATGTCCGATTCTCGACCCCGTGTACTTCAGGCCTTGGAGAATGAAACAAAACCATGCGAAAGTACTGCCATAGCCTAGTAAAACAACTGCTCTGGCACTGTCTCCAGCCTCAATGTCGGATTCTACCCAGTACATCAGGCCTGGAGCAATGAACAAACATAGCGAATGTACTGCCATAGCCTAGTAACAACTGCCTTGCACTGTCTCTGAGAACAACATGCCTAGTGCCCTCCCACAACCCAGGCCGAGACTGCCGTTTTCTAATCTGTAGTCTCCCTCCTATCCACCTTTGTCCCTAGAACAGCCAGGTCATGAGTAGGGACCATCAGTACCACCTGTGCAGTCACTCCCATAGTTCATTATTGCTAAGGCTTCCCCACCGATACCGTACATGCGCACCCCACATTCCTTTGCAACTACATCTGCCTGCCGCAGCATCACCGCCTGTCAGCGACATGGCCAGATACAGGTCGGTCTAGTGGTAGGGCTGTTGACATTTCACTAGAGCAGCCATTGCGATGCGGACGACCGGGCGCATCCACTCCACAGCCAACCTCGCCAAATCTGCTCAATCTCCTCCTTCTGACAACCATTACTTGGCAGCCATGGCAGTCGACCCTGACCTGGCAACCATGCCAACAGCCTCGTCGCCCCCCTTTGAACCACTGAAACAACGAGGCAAACGGTTTTTACGGACACTCAAGTGACCTGCCAAGCGGAACATCGGCCTTGCACCGCCTCTGAGTTGTGAGGCCTGGGTGACTCGGCGACAAACAGAGCGGGTATGGCACCGAATCAGGTGCTGGAGACGCTGCCCACTGCTGCTCAGGCAGTGTGCTTCTAGCGAATCCACAGCCACCTGACTAGAATCCCCCGCCCAATGCTCCATCGAGACCTGGGACAATCTCCGACTCTCATCCACCTGTGCCCACTGCCCCCCTCTCCTTCGCCAGAAAGAGAACAAGGCTCGTTGGGGATTCAATCCTACGAGGACAGGTTTCGAGGAGTTGTGCGACCGAGTCCCAAATCAACGGAAAAAGATTTTGCATCCCAGGAGCTGGACTGCACGATATTGTGGAAAGCCTTCGAAGATACCACAAAGGATGACAATGAAAATACCCTTTTTGTCATCAAATGCTGGTTAAAATGACGTAATGCGCACCAGATCCGAAGAGTTGATGGAGAAATATTCGCAAGATGATCCAGCACTAACCCCAAAAACAAGTCAAGGAATATTCATCATCTCAGGCATTCTCCCCAAGATCGACGCACCTGACAAATTCTACGACAAGGCCTTCAGCACAAATAGGAAGACTAAAATATTTCTGGTTGAGGCGAGAAGTTTAATTCAGCAACCGCTGGGACAAATTCTACAACCAGCCTACTCTGTTCCGCAGAGGATGGCACACATCTATATCCTGTGGGTTCACCACGCATGGGTCGTATCCTACACGAAGCAGTCAGCAGCCATGGATCAAAAAACGCCATCGAGAGAAGAAGCAGCCGCAGCAGTGACATAAATCATCCAACGCCAAAAAAAAACCCAGAGGCAAAACGCCCGAGGACCACCAGCGATAAGGACCGAAGACAGCCGAGGACCGAGGACAGCCCATGAACCTAAATTGAGATCCGACAAGAACCAAAAATATTATTATAAGAGCGTTTCAGTGAGTTCGAAAATAACAAATTTAAGGGGTGGGTCTATGCAAACGACTCGTAGCATACGCAATAAATTTTCAGATTTAGAGGAGCTAGTGTTTACAGAAAATTATGATGTGATTGCGCATAACAGAATCCTTGGCTCAATACAGAAGATGGTAGACTTTTTAGCAGAGTATTCATCTTCCCGGTTATGGAATGTTTGAGAAAAGCCGAATAAATCGAAATGGAGGTGGCGTTTTACTTTATATCAAAGAAAGTTCTTAACCCTACCCTCTTGTCAAAAACCTCAAATTGTTAACGTCGACGCATCTTTTGTGCTAATAAAGAATAATAAAGGTACAAAAATAATACTTGCATTAATATAAAGACCTACCCCAAGATGCAATCAGTGCAAACTGACCGAGAAAATTACGAACCAAATTGCAGATGTAAGTAAACTCACAAGACACCGTAATTTTTGGCGACTTTAATTTACCTGTGACCAAGTCGGGGCGATACTCTTACTTAACACTCCGGACATGACTTGTATGCGAACTTGCAAGAGAGTTCGCTTTATCAATTTGTTAGAACACCGACCCGTTGGGAATACACGTTCTTGACATTGTACTTGCAAAAACAAGAACGAATTAATAGAGAATTTGAATGGTGGTGATGAATTCAGTAACAGCGACAATCGTACGATAACTGTTCACTTTAAACTTTACTAGTAACGAACCAAATAGTAGCATCGAAAAAGTCCTAAATTTCAAGACAAGCAAACTTCCATAAACTTAGAGCTATGTTTAAAGAAACTGCACTGGAGCTTTTTAATTAACAATAACGACATAAATACATCGTGGAAAGTTATTCGAAACCACTTACCTAAAAAGCAGTGCAAGACTGTATACCATCGAAAAGACGGCGTCCAGGCCATAATTAATAAGCCCAAATGGTGGAATAAAGATATTTCAAACTGCCTGCTTGCTAAAAAATTTGATAATGATAGATTAAAATCCTCACAAAATGACGAATGAACGGGTGAAATTTGTAGAGCTACAAAATGGGGCTGGGCCGAAGGTGCCCCAACTCACGCTCCACCCGAAAACCCATGCACCCCCACCCAGCACACAGGCAGCCAGCTCACTTCTCGACATACCGCTAGTACCGGAACAACCCCTAAGACCGTGGGCCACACACTGCAGTCCGTACCGGTCTAGCCCCGCCAACTCGGTCCGCCGACATAGGCTTCCCCCAAAAATTTCCAGAGCCTCCTCCTCACCGTTCAACATCGAGCGTAACTCGTAACAAACTCCACCACCTGCCTTGGTTTAATCTTACGCAGAACCGGCGGCAGCAGGATGTGAACGCTCGCGAATCATGTTTCCCTCTATTTTGACTGCCGCGGATGCAAAGAATAGGTTGACGGGGGAAGCCCCCCTCATCCCCCCCCGCCCCCAACCATTACATGTTGTCATCCATCATATATTATACTGCCAGCAGGAGGGCAAATAACAGAAAACACTAACCGTTAAAATAGACGGGAATCGTAAACCGAGGCACTACTTATGTAAACATGACGACCGTTCACCCGGATACATCCTTCACGATGCACGCAGAATGTAGGTATCCTGGTGTCTGTACGAGTCATCATTTTACATAGACCCTCGTGCGCTGCGGTTACGGTTTTCGACTATTTTGACTGCTTTTTTTTAAGTTAATTGCTCCCGCTGGCAAAATGCCTATATATGATGCTGACAATAAGTCATGGGGGATGAGGGGGGCCCTCAGACCTGTGTTGTATCCCACGGCAGTCAATATAGCTGGAAACGTTGATCGCGAAGCGTGCGAGTAGGGTAAACAAGGCAGGCGATAAGCGACTAAATTCCTCGAATACTACATCTTTTACCTTTATACTTTGGGATTCCCATTATATATTAATTAATTTCATTGGGGGTGTGGTGGTGAGATTAATAAAAATAAGTATTATTGTAGGTTTAGGGATATTTATTCGAGAGCGCAGTCATAGATCTGTGCCCATTGAATATCTTTCCTATCATTAAACAGTAGGCTACCATAGTGCGAGTTGGGAATATGAACAGATTAGATTACTATCCAGTATTCGAGAATGGCTAATAAGTCGTAGGGCTGTGTGAATAAACCTTACACCGTCCTGGTGGTGTAATGGTTAAGTGGCAAAAATATGGTGTGTGAAACCCGGGTTCGGAATCCCGGTGGCTCATATATATACTTTAATTAATTCATTGGGGGTGGTGGTGGTGAGATTAATAAAAATATATATAGAAAGTCCGAGTTTGTTACCTTTTCACTATAATAATTTTTCCCTGATTTCCATAGACTTGTACACTATCAGGGAAGCGTGTTTTTAGGAATATTCGGTAGCTACACGGTATCTTAACTACAGTTCAAGGAGGAATACCGCAGCAGTTTGCCACAGCTCTCTGTGTTACTTTTAATTTGACAGTGTTTGGTGTTCAAAACCCCCCCACCACCCCCTGGACAGAATTGTCATCATCATATTCATATAAATGCCAGCAGGAGGCAAATAACCACTAGCCGAGGGATGATTTCCGCAAAAGTGGTAACATCTGATGAGTGAGAGTTGATAATATTGCCGCAGTGTCTGCTTGAATATTGTCATCATATTAGCCTAATCAAAACAACATCCCTTGAAAATCATCATGTGTAAACACTTAGCCTAAATTCAATACTATTGGTTGTGGATGTACAATTATAGGCTACCCTAATTTTTCATTACAGTATATCCTAGCCTAATCCCTCTACTTTCTTTAAATATCCAAACAATATAACTTAACCTGAGGACCTAAGATAGGCCTAGGCTATGTCTAATATACAGCGTTTGATTATGCCGAGTACATAGGCTAACTTACTAACATTGGTAGTAGCTAAAAGTATGGTAGGTTAAAAGAAAATGTTAAGATTAGAGCCCAAAATTGCTAATGAAAACATTTGCCTACTTATTTTGGGCTGTATGCAGTATGGTATGAAGTTTTGTTGAAAACTTGGGATTGTTCTTGATCCCTGGCAAGCCTCAAAACCTGAATTTTAAAACTTATTACATTAACAGGTGTCAAAATGTAGTTACACTGTGCACAATATAATGCATTGAAAGGACTGAATCAGCAAAGCAATAATAGTCAAATATAGCCTACTCAATGTTTGTAAGGAAAACCTCACTAGTCACCATAGTCCCCCACACACGGTTTCAAATAAAATTTGTGGATTTTCTGTCTGAATTTACTTTACATCCTTAGTATTTTCTGGTCTTGAAGGTGAGGAATAATTATGGTATTATTACATACAGTACATACAGTGTTGGAACATCAGTGCTTCCAGCAGCTGTGGTGGGTGGATCGGTATCAGTCATTATTCTGATCAGTATGGCAGTACGGAGTAGTGGACAAGTGCCCGTCAGTTTTTAGTGTGTACGGGTCAGCGAAAGAACGTGACACCGGATCTAATTGCACATTATATTGGGCTGCACAAAGAAGGCCAGTTAGTGAAACAAATAGTGCAAGCCACTGGTGTATGTGAGTAATCGGTAAGAAATTGGGCGAGGCTTTACAAAGATATTTGCCTAACTACATGGTAACCTAGCCTTTGCCAAACTATATGATAGCCTAGCCTTTGAGGGGAGAGTAAAGAACATAAGAATATCATCCAATCTTCAAAACTATGCTAATGGATAGCTAATATGATGAATAACCTACTCATTGATGCCTAAATCATAACTATTGGGGATTCATCTTTTATTCAGATTACCCAAGAACAAAATTCGGCAATAATGTAGTTACCGGGTGTACCGCCCACCTTGTTTACACTATGCGGATGCCTTTGGATATAAAAATACATTATCCTAACCAAACAACCTAACCTAACCTAACCTAGTATTCATGCAGTAATGACATGGGGCAAATAGCAGAAAATATAGCGTCGAAATAGACGGGAACGTAAGTGCGAGCGCACAACATGACAACCGTACACCCGGAAACTACATCCTTCCCCAAAATTCAATTTAAAAATTGGATGAATCTTCTTTAAAGTTAGTATTATCCAAGCAACCTTCCGCGGCAATTCACACGCTCTGGGCCATGACCGTTAAGTTCACTTCTACAGTATTATGTCCGCTTCTTAGGTTGAAGGGGGGCCTCTGGCCTCACCTTCCCAGGAATTATTGTCATCAATATACAGTATATAGTGTTTGCAAAAGAGCAAATAACAAATAATTGTCATCATCATATACAGTATATTACCAGCAGGGGCAAATAACAGCAGTCAAATTAGACGTGAATGTAACTGCGAGCGTGCGAATATGGAAACAAAGCAGACGGTACGACCGCTAACACAACCCTTACCAAAATAATGTATAAACATATAAAACGGTCAAATTAGATAATTAATAAATAAATATCGGTAGCCTAAATAAATATAAACATTGAAAAAAACTAGTTTCAATATCATAGTTAATCTACTATGGGCCATGAATTGCAATTTTTACCGAGTTGGGCCAGATCAAATATAGCCTAGCTCTTATTTTTTGTTCGCTGAATAGAAAACAAATCTAGCCTAGGCCTATATAATATATAGGCTAGGCCTGCAGAAGTTCAAGTTAGTATTTGAACTCAGCACACCAGAATATGTCAGGCTATAATGTGTATTGAACTTTGAAGGTAAATACTTCTCAATAGTGGGTTATTATACGATTCCTATAGGCCTAGCCTAGTTAATAAGTTTTGGTCAGAAATGAAAGACTTGACCTTGAAAAGTTCTCATGCTTGATATACGGTACACTAATTCGCACTACATTCAGCTAATCTAATTTATCTCCATCCCTGTTTCTTATCATATCAGTTTATATGTAATTATATTCTTGTTTCTTGGATAATAGCCTATAGGCTAGGTCTAAATACTACAACAGAATATGGCTTGTTGGTGTAGATGCGCGATTTAGAGCTAGAAACCTGTATTTATTAATATCATGTTGACAATTCATTCTTGTGTTTGTGCAAGTCAACATAATATGCTTTAAAGACAATATTTGTGGTCTAAATCATGTTTTGGGCAACAATAATGCAAGTCAACCCACGGAAACGTTTGTTTGACAATGTTTGTTTACGACTTCAGGCATACCAACTGGTGCGCGCCTAGCTTCGCCTGTGGAACAGAGCTACCAACACTTCCGAATAAATTTCCTTCCAAGGAATTCTTTAAGAATACCGAAGGGAAAGAAAATTCCTTGGAAGGGAAAGGAAAGTTAAGGGAAGGTATGGGTTTTTAAGAATACGATTAGAGTTCTTGTATGCTGGGTTGATGTTAAAAACTAATAATAATAATAATAATAATAATAATAATAATAATAATCAGTTTATTTCAAGCCGGCAGCCAATGGGGCTGAAAATACCCAGACTTAACCTAGATCTTATCCTAAGGGATCAATAGACTGATCCTGGCTGCTAACGAGCGCCTACATACCCCCGAGGGACCTGTTGGGACCTGAGGGACCGAGGGACGTGGGCTGGAGACTTTGTGGGTCCCCCGAAACGGTCAGTCCAGACCTTGCCTGCACGGCCAGGGAAAGTTTTTGAGAGAACTTCCCCTGCCGGCGCGTGGGATCGAACCCCCGACACCAGAGCTAACACTCCCAATACACCGTACTAAGCGCGCTCGGCCACCGTATGTATATATGTATGTATGTATGCTAGACAGGATGACGTTTTGAGAACATTGTGCGTCATCTGTAGGACATTTTTGTAAAAACGAACAGCCAACCAACGTCATCTGGCTGGTGCCCTTCAGATTTCAATGTCCACAAACCATCAAAGCCATACACCCGAGCACATAATCTAGTCGACTATAATTAAGGGGAGACGGTCGTTTTTCTGGTCCCCTTTCTCCCTCGTGTTAAGTTCCAATTGAGTTGAGATTATACGACGTTCAGGCCATTAGTTTGGCGATTTTAACACCTTTCGTCCCATTTCGTTGCCAATTTTAAGACCTTTCGTGGCATTTAGGTGTCGATTATTTCCCGGCGAGCGAAAGCGAGCCTGAAATTTTAACAGGAAGAGGTCTTCGGCCGGGACATTTTTCTACCGAAAAATTTACACATTTATCTTGAAGGGCACACATACACATATTACACACACAAACACCCTATCTCACACACACACAAACACACACATTCAGAATCACACGCACACACACACACATTCAGATACACACACGCCCCACACAAACACCCTCACACACAACACAAATATACACTCCCGCACAAACACCCTCACACACAAACACCCTCACACACAACACAAATAT
Source organism: Paralithodes platypus (assembly GCA_032716605.1). Classification (NCBI taxonomy): domain Eukaryota; kingdom Metazoa; phylum Arthropoda; class Malacostraca; order Decapoda; family Lithodidae; genus Paralithodes; species Paralithodes platypus. The sequence continues at coordinate 16,673,488 of CM064510.1, read as the reverse complement.
ACACTCCCGCACAAACACCCTCACACACAAACACCCTCACACACAACACAAATATACACTCCCGCACAAACACCCTCACACACAACACAAATATTCACTCCCGCACAAACACCCTCACACACAAACACCCTCACACACAACACAAATATACACTCCCGCACAAACACCCTCACGCACAAACACCCTCACACACAACACAAATATACACTCCCGCACAAACACCCTCACACACAACACAAATATACACTCCCGCACAAACACCCTCACACACAAACACCCTCACACACAACACAAATATACACTCCCGCACAAACACCCTCACACACAAACAGACCCACACAATAGTTTATAAACACAACACACACCCTCACCCACCCACACACTTGCTCCAAACACCCACACACCAATTCATAAACACAAACAGACCCACACACACCCTCATCCATCCACCCACACTCACGCAAACCCACACACACCCACATAAACACACCCACACACAATAATTCATAAAAAGCACCCACACCTTCACCCTACACACACACATCCTCACATCCTCATCCACCTCCACACACACACTGACCCTCACTAACTCACCAACCCACACACACACCCACACAAAACATCCACCCAGCACATGCATTCCCACACAGTAACATACTGGAGCCATAAATGTCGGGAGATAATGAATCAGCCGACCATTTAGGGAGACCACCTCGCTGTTGTTATCTTTCTCTCCCTCTCTCTTTGGCTTGTATCCATTCGGTTCCATTCAGCCTACTGTTTTAAGAAGTTTACCCCCATCTAGGTGTCAATATTTTCCTGGCGAGCGGTAGCGAGCCAGCATATAAATATTTTTGTTTTGACAGCAAGCTAAATTTTGTACATTTTTCGATAGAAAAATTTCTCCGGCGAAGCCGGATTTCTCTATAGTCTATACAATAATGGCTCGCTATCGTTCGCCAGGAAGAAATCGACACCTGGATGGGGATAAACGTCTTAAAACAGTTGGCTGAATGGGGCCAAATGAATACAAGCCAGAGAAAGAGAGAAAAGGAGAGAAAGAGAGAAAAGCAGGTGACCCCCCAAGACAGGACAAGCAAAAAAGAAGCGTATAATTTAGTGACAGAAGCTGGGTTAAGGGAAGATGGGGCGCTTTTCTGGTCCGCCTTCTTACTCACGCTTAGCCCCACTAGTTTTCAGATGTTAAGACGTTTGTTTCATTACTTTGTCGATTTGAAGACCTTTAGCCCTCTTTCGTAGTTAATATTTGAAGACCTTTAGCCCTCTTTCGTAGTTAATATTACGACCTTTCGTGATATTTAGGTGTCGATTTTTTTCCTGGCGAACAATATTGAGCCTGTAATTTTAAAAGTACCTACCGAAAAAAATTCACATTTCATCTAGAAGGGGGACCTAATGGATGTTTTTTTCAAGTTTGATGGAGGTCTGGGGAGGTAACTAAAGGTCCTGCTGGGTGGGGGGAGAGGAAGGGGGGGGGGTGATGATGGGAGAGAGGGAGATTTGTTAGTAGTCTTGGCAAATCCAACGTCAAGGCTATTAACCTAATTGCAATGACGACTTGTCTATTTTGACTGCTATGTCGTCATTCCAACCGCGGTTAAAAAGAAAACGTCTAGAGTCTACTCCTTATCTTGCTCTAGGAGACGTTGTACATTAACCAAAACTACCACCGAAGGTGAAAAAGCATAGAAGAGAAGAAAAAGGGGTTTACCTTAGTTACCGCTTAAGGCCCATCCTGTGTTCCGTCATGTGCAGATCCCTGTCGAACGTGCGCATGAGCGACCCTCTCTTGTTATCATTTTTTCACGCGCTCCATTGAATGCAGTCGCTTTTGTTGTGCTCCTTTAATTCACCCTGTTTAGGTTCGTTTCGGCTTATCTGGCCTCCTTTTTTGTTAGACAGATGTTACGTGATCTAGGGCACACGTAAATGGGCTCCTCAGTGTGTTTAATGGAGACGCGTGTGGAAATAGCTACCGAAGGTACGGGGGCGCCTGGCGTTCCTCGTGTGTGTTTTTCATTCCTTTCTCTTTTCATATTCTTTTTTCCTGTTAGTCTGGGCATAGTTTAGCTTTTAGCTTATTTTAGCCTAGCTTGTTTCTCATTCAGGAATTGCTATGCCCCTATGAGTTTTCATATTTTCATAGCCTAGGTGTACAGTTGGTTCACGATCTGAGATTTCGTGGTGGCGGTGCTGTTTGTAGGGTTTGTGTCGGCCGCATTATTAGCGTTATTCCCGAGTCCCCCCTTTCGAGCCTTCACTGTGTCTCAAGGGCCTGGGCGCTTGGTGGTTCGTGTTATCCTGGGGTACCCCACGGGGGCCCCTCCCTCACACCACAGGGTTTTTCGCCCCTGACACATTCTCTCCTCACGGCTAGGCCACCCTTTTTCTCGCCAGTTTCATTTACTGGTTTTTGTGTTCCCTTACTGTTTTCACCTCCATCCTTTCATACCCTTTTGCCCAATCCTGGGGTACCCTACGGGGGCCCCTGTTTGTGCCAAACCACCCTTCCTGCCACTTCTCCTCATGGGCTTTGCTCTATCTCTGTGGGTTGGGTGGTTCCTAGGGGATGTGCCTCCTCTCCCCTGGTGTGTCTTCCTTGCCTCTCCCTTGACCGGTTGAGTCAGGATATTATCAAGGAAGACACTGCTCAGCTTGATGGCCATCGTCGCTTGGAGTTCATAAGGAGATGACGCTTTTTTCTGGGCCTCTTTGGTTTTTCCTAGACGCTCCTCTCGCTTTTTCGGCGCCGGACCATCTCGGCCGGTCCCGCAAATTTGCGGGGTGCTCGATTCGGTCCTCTGGGCCATTTCGGTTCCCCGCAAATTTGCGGAGATCGTTGGGGGGTCCCGCGAAATTGCAGGAGGGTGGTGTCGGTACGGTTATGCCTCCATTGGCCCGCAAATTTGCGGTAATAGTTGGCTTTCACTATTGACTTTTGTTATGTCATCTTGTTGCCTGATACTATATTGGTGTATGCACTTTACTGGTGTTATAGGCCCTGCATGTAAGATGTTGAGTGGTGGTTAACACTTTCTCCATCTTTGCAGGTTCTGCTAGTGCTCTTCCGCCTCGGCCGCCCTCCTCACCTACCTCTGTGCTCCCAGTTTAGGGTGAGTACGGATACCTGTTTGCATGTGTGTTCCTGTTTCCCCATGCTCCTTCCCTGGTTCTTCTTGGACATTCTCTCCACTTACTCCTTCGACGTGCTGATTATGGTGTGTGTTCTTCTAGTGCAGGTAGGCTGCCTTGCTTTCGCCTTGGTTGTCGCTCCCCGTGCTTGGAGAGCCACAAGTCCTGCTTGCGCCACTCGCTCTGTGTGTCCTCTACGGCCTACCTCCCTGCTCTGTGTGGCACGTGTCTGGCCCTGGTGGTTGTGCTGCTCCATGGCCCTGGTTCCTCGGCGGCAGCTGTGGCCTCCTGCTTCCCTTCCGTCGGTGTGGACGATGCTCTCCCGCCACATTAGGACTGTGGGCCACCGTTCCCCGGCCTTTGTTGGCGACCGGATCCGCGTCGCCCTGGGTATCCCTGACCCGACTGACGGCCATTTACCTGGCCCTCTCCCTGCTCGGGCCCTCTCCCCTGGGTCCCGCAGCCGGTCGTCCCATCGTCGGGGGTTTCCCCGGCTCCGTCCCCGCTCTCGCTCGCCTTGTCGTCCTCCTGATTGCCTTGACGACGCCCATCGCCCTCGTCATGGTTCTCGCCCTGAGGCCGGGGTTAGCGGCTCTGCCCCTGTGCGCCCTCCCCTGGCCTCTACGGATAGGGGCTCTACTCCCTTCCGCCCGCTTCCCCAGCCCAGACGACTTCCTCTTACGTTGTCCTCTCCGCGCGCGGTTGTTCATGCTGTAGCTGGCCCTCTGCTCCCTCCTCCTACACTGTCCAGGAGGGTCCGCCTGGATGTCGTTGCTTCTCCTACTTCACCTGCTTCAGTGCCTATTCTTACTTCACGGTCTCGTCCCACGGTGGTGGTCCCTCCCTCCTCCGCCTCGGTGTCGGGCCGCCCTGTTATCTCAGCCCCGGGGATCCTTGCTCTGTTTCCCCCCGCGGCTCCTGGCCTCCTTTCACCCGGCCAGCCTTCCCACTCCCGTCGTCCTGCTCCTCCTCATTCTTCTCTTCCTGACCTTCCCTTACCGTCTCGCCAGGGGGGTACCCCTCCTCTTGCCTCGGTGGGGTTTCGCGAGGTTTCGGGGTCCCCTTTCTCAGGAGCTGATGTGTCGCTGGAAGAGGGGAATGGTGCTGTTTCCCCTCGGCCGTTCGTGATCGGGGACGAGTCCCTCAACGGCGACACAACCGTCGTCGCTCGCCTTCCTTGGGCCGCGACGCTGCTGGTTCGTGTCGTGGGTCTCGCTCCCGCTCACGCTCGCCCCTGCGGGCCGACCAATCTGGGGGGGGGTAGCCTCTCTCGGATCAATTGTCGGCTATGCAGGGCTGGGTTGTGTCACGCTTCGACGGGCGCTTGGAGTCGATGGAAGACTCCCTCTTCTCGCCCTTCTTGGCGGTGCCTCACCCTCAGCACCTCACCCTACCTACCCCTGCTATGGTCCCCCTCCCTTCTGCAGGCCTACGCTCTGGTCAGGCTTCAGCCGCACTGACATCCTTCCGGCTGTTCAGTCCCTGGCTGTGTTGACGGGTCTGTCCTCCTAAGGGACAGGTTTGTGCGACGCCGGTACGCCTGGCTTAGCCGTCATGCTCGGTCACCCTCTCCCATTGGAGGCCTGGTTTGCTGAGGCCTTCGACTTCACACACCGATCCGTCGACGGCTCTCCTTCCGTCCCTCCCCCGGAGTCGTCCCTGATTTTGCCTCCTCTTGTGTCTGTCGGCGGGTTGGACGGCGCGTTCTGGTCCTGGATGAGCGCGCCCGTTCTTGAACTTTGTTCTATTGCTACCCCGTTCTTCTCTCACCCGGATCAGCCCTCTGTCGCCAAGGTTTTTCCCTTGCGACGGAGGGTGACGGACTTATTGTCTTGTCTTTAGGTTCCCTCCAGACGTCTGTTCACCACCTGCGGCTTTTCGAGGCGTCTGCGCCTGGCGATCTTCGCGAGGGTTTGGACCGCGTTGAGCGGGTCCACCTTCGGCTCGCGGTGACTTTGGTTCCCGAGCTGAAGGCGGTTTTGTGCGCGGCAACTCGGCACCGCACGACGGTACGGTCTTTCGTTCTGCCGGCCGGCCCCCTTGGTTATTCGTCAGGGTTTGTTGTACTCTGCGCTATATACGTCGGGGTTTTTTACGCAGGATGCTTGGGAATGCTCCGCTTCTCTGTCGGCGGCCCCTGCTTCCGCCACACGACGCCGTGCTGTGTCGTTACGGACCCTGCTTACGTCACGCACCGACGCGCTGTGCCGCGCGCGGGGTTTTCTCAGTCCCGTCCTTCTGCCGGTCCTCTTCGGGGTGCTGCTGCAAGTGCTGCCGCCTTGCCCGGGCGCAAGACTGGGACGTTGCTGGCCAGTGCTTTCGGTTCCGCCTCGCACTTCTGTTCTTGCCCCTTTCATCCCCTCTGTGTCGGGCTGGCCGGCCTTCCACTTCCGGCCGCCTTTCGTAGGGGTCAGCCCCGCGCCGGCCTTGGGTTGGGGTGGCCCGCCCTTTTCGACGAGGTTGGGGGGGGGCGGGGGTAGAGGAGGTCAACGTGGCGCTCATGCCCGCACGGCCCGTACCGGGGGTACCTCCACGTCAACACAATGTGTAGTTCTCTGGGTCGGCCTCCTTGTTCTCCTTCTCGCCTGGGCGTACCGGGTCGCTCCCCTCCTCTCGGGTGCTCCCTCGGGTTGTTTTCGCCCTTGCGCCCCTCGGTAGCCGCGAGGGACGTTGGGAGCGGCGGGTTGCGCGGAGGGTTCTCACCTGGAGGTGGACGTCCGGACCCCCACTCCGCTCTTGTCACCGACAACGGCCCATCTCTTCAGAGGTGGCCCACGTGTTCACTTCCATGCCCGAGCTGGGTAGCGTCGAGGGAGTTGACCGCCGGTCACCCGGTTTTCCTCTCCCGTGTCTTTCTGGTTCCGTCGCCGACCTGCGACGCGATGCGACCGGTGGTGGATCTGTTGGCCCTCAACGGGCACATCGTGCACACACGGTTTCGGATGCTGCCGATACCCCTGGTACGCCTGGCCCTGTGCCCTCTGTCGTGGGTAGTGTCGCTGGCCCTCCAGGATGTGTCTTGGCTCGTTCCTCTCCATCCTCGCTTCCAGCGATTCTTGGCCGTTCGGACTTCCGATCGTGTGTTCCTGTTCGACGGCCTTCCCTTCGGTCTCCACATCGCGCCGCAGATCTTCTCCGCACTGGTGGGGCAGGCTCTGGGTCCTCTCCTCAGGAGCGGGCTCCAGCTCCTGTTTTCCTTGGCCGTTTGGTTGGTAGTTTCCGACGCCCTAGGCCTGTGCATTGGCGACGCCCTCACAATCGTTCGCGACATCGCACGGTTAGGGTTCCCCTTCGATGTTCCCAAGTCACGCTTGACCCCGTCGCGTGTCGTGCCATGGGTCGGTCTCGCATGGGTTTTGTCCGGCGCTACGGTGACCCGGGGTCTGCCGGCCGCGGTGCACCTTCGGTGGACGGTCCTCGCCGTGTTGCACTCGGTCTCCCTCCCGGGGTGGCTCTGGGACTCGTTCGTGGGTTCGCTGCATTGGGCCGCTCTGCCCCTTCCATTAGGGAGCCTCTGGCTACGCCGCCTCCTCCTCATGGGCACCGCGGTGTTTCCGTTGCCCCTATGGATCGGCTCCTGCCGCTCCCGCGTACCGTTCGCCGGCGCTTCGGTCGCTGGGTTGCTCGGGGCTCGCTCTTTGCGGCTGTGCCCTGGACCGACCCCCCCGCCGACGGTCTGGGTAACCACAGATACGTCGAGCGAGGTTGGGTGAGGTTCCCAATCGAACCTGGGACGTCCACTTCCCGGCAGATGGGTGGGTCTCCCTCCTCTTACCTGTCTATGCCCTCGGATTGTTGGTTCCTTTGTTCTTCCTGCGGGTCCCCGCGCTGGCCCTTCGGGGTGAGTCGGTGGCCTTCGGGTGAGTCGGTGGCCTTCGGGTTGGACACTCAGACAAGCTGTCCCCTGTTTCCTTATGCGGGGGTCCTCCAGGTCGTTGACTCTATTAGGGTCTCGGTGGAGTTGTTCTTCCTCGCGGACCGACACCCCTTCTCCTTGCATGCCTCCTCCCTGCCCGGGCCTGCCACCCTTTGGGCGGCCGCCCTGTCGAGAGGGCAGGGCGTTCTTGTAGAATGGGCGATGAAACGGACTGTGTTCGCCGACCTCGCGGCTTCCTGAGGTGTTCCGGAGGTCGCCTTGTTCGCATCGGGGGTGCCGCGCCAGTTGCCTCTGGACCTCTCCCTCCGGCCTCGCGCTCCGGGGGGTCCGGACGCTTTCATGGTCGCCTGGTACTGGTGGCGGTCGATATCCATTTTTCCGCCACCAGACGCGCTGTTGATGTGCCCGGTCTTCGCGAAGCTGCGGCTGTACCACGGCTGCGTCTGGCTCCTCGCGCCTCTGTGGCCGGCACGGACTTGGTCCGCCCGGTTGCCGCGGTGGTGCCCGGGTCCGGTCCCTCTACCTGTCTCCGGCTTCCACTTGGGCTAGGTTGGGGTCCTGCGGACCTCTTTGGCCTTCGCATCGTGCTTGTTCATGAGGCACGGTGGCTCCCGGTCCCCGGCCGGGCCCTGACTGACTTCCTGCAGCGTTCCTGGCCGTCTTCTCCTTGGGGGCCTTACGGGTCCCGCTGGAGGTTTTTTACTAGGTGGCTACAGGCCACTCGCCTGCCAGTTGGCTCTCCTTCCCTCGTCCTACGCTCCTTGTTTCACCTCTTCCGTACACGTCGCTTTCCAGTCGACGCTATACGTACCCACTTGTCTGCCGTCCGGGGGGTTCTTTGGGTCCGTCGCTGGGCTGGTCGTTCCGCCACAGGTGCTGGATTCCTTCCTGACGGCTGCCTTCCGGGATTGACCGCCTCCGCGCCAGGTCTCTCCGCTGTGGGATCTGGGGCGGGCTCTGGTCCTTCTGGCTTCCCCCACGTATACAAGGGCCGCTACGCCGGTTCCGTTGCTCGGGCGTCCACTCTTCCTTGTCGCTCTGGCCACTGGGGATCGGGTGTCTGCACTAGCGGCATTGTCACGGCCCCGGGACTGCGTCCGATTCTCCCCGTCCTTGCATGGCGTCTCGTTCGCCTCCTCCCCACCTTTTGTTACCACGCATGGGAGGGAGGCCCCCGTTTTCCAGCCTTTCGCCGTCCAGGCTTTACGGCGTGGGCATCCTCGCCATGTGTTGTGCCCGGTGTCAGCCTTGCACTCCTCTGTTGCGTCTGTGGCGCCGCCTTCGGGTACTGCTGTGTGGGTGTCTCCTCGGACAGGTGGGAAGCTCTAGCAGGTGCAGCTGGGCCGCCACGTTTGTCGGACCGTTCGTGCCCGTCACCCTGTTTGTAGGGGTTCTGCGCGCGATGTCAGATCCTTTGCTGCCTCCTTCCGGTTCCTGCCACGTCGATCCTTCCCTGCCTTCGCCTCCGCGGTTTTGTGGTCTTCTATCAATTCCTTCATCTCCTACCTCTCCGTGTCCAGTGTTCGACCCCCTCGGCCGGTGATTGCTCTCCGGGGGCGTGTTTCCTGGTGCTCTGGCGAAGATCCCTGGTCTTCCCCCCTTGTCCCTCGTTCTTTTCCTTTGTTTTATTTGACAAAGGGGGGGGGGGGGGTGTATGGGTTTGCAACACTGGATTGCAAGTTTGGGATTATGTATTGTTCCAGTACATAAGTGTTTTTGCCACATTGAAAATTGTGTTTTGTTCTTGTGTTCAGTGTTTTTGTTGGTTTTTGAAGAAAAGGGATTTTGGGTACAGTACCTATTTGGTTTCAGACAAGTCTATGTTTTTGCATTACTATGAATGACGGGCATGTGTTAAAACTGTTCTTTTTAGCTACTCCTCAGTTTTTCACTCTTTTATTAAACTCTCTTGTTTACATTGTGTCTTTGTCATTCGTAATTTTGTTTTATGCATTGGTTTTTTTTGGTAGGTTGGGCTTGGATGTCCTCCTCCTATTTGTTATGCAGCCTTGACGTTGGATTTGCCAAGACTACTAACAAATTGGAGGTTTGACGTACCTCCCAACCTACCAAATAGGAAAACCTACTATTTGGTAGTAGTCTTGGAAAATCCAACGTACATAATACCCTCCCTCACGCCGGACCCCTGCCCATCCGCGTTCTTCTGCTGACGTGAGATGTGATAACAAGAAAGGGTCGCTCATGCGCACGTTCGACAGGGATCTGCACATGACGGAACACAGGATGGGCCTTAAGCGGTAACTAAGGTAAACCCCTTTTTCTTCTCTTCTATGCTTTTTTCACCTTCGGTGGTAGTTTTGGTTAATGTACAACGTCTCCTAGAGCAAGATAAGGAGTAGACTCTAGACGTTTTCTTTTTAACCGCGGTTGGAATGACGACATAGCAGTCAAAATAGACAAGTCGTCATTGCAATTAGGTTAATAGCCTTGACGTTGGATTTTCCAAGACTACTACCAAATAGTAGGTTTTCCTATTTGGTAGGTTGGGAGGTACGTCAAACCTCCCATTACAGAGTTACATAGATACACAAACCTTGCGGTCTCTACTAGGTAGTCCGGACTTAATGCTAAAATTGAATTTGCTGCAAAGTGGAAGAGAGTTCGTGTGAGAGAGAGAGAGAGAGGGCGATGACAGGAGAGAGGGAGTGAAAGTGAGAGTGGGTTAGAGAGAGAGAGAGAGAGGGGGCGTTGATAGGAGAGAGGGAGAGGGGGAGTGAGTGAGAGTGGGTTAGAGAGAGAGAGAGAGCGATGATGGGAGAGAGAGGGATTGAAAGTAAGAGTACAAAGGAGTACAAAGGAAGTCAAGCAACAACAGGTCTAGTGACCCTTCTAAGCTGCTTGTCTTCCAAAACACTGAGGATCAAGTGTCCAAACAGTGGTTTAGAGTGGGTAAGGGAACATAGGAAAGGGAACTACTGCCCTGGAAATAATGTCCGTGGCAGGATTTGGAAGTTAGTAGGGGACAGATGGGTTAGTAACTGATGGGGGGCTAAAATAAAGTTATTCATTTACAAACGCAGTCAGTCGCGGGTTTGATGCAAGATATTTGTCTAGGCTTAGTTTAAATGAATCAACGGTGCTGCAGTCTATAACATCTCGGGGAAGCCCATTCCACAAGTTGACAACTCGATTGAAGAAAAAATTCTTAGATTAGTGAGAGTTAAAAGATTTGTTTTGCAACCGGTTCCCCGCGTGTAATTAGATCGGTCGATAGTGAAGTACTTACTACAGTTCATATTGTCGATGCCTTTGATGATTTTGAACACTTGCATTAAGTCGCCTCTTAATCTGCGCTGGGTTAAAGGAAATAGATTTAATTCTCTAAGACGATTCTCGTATGGTTTGTTCTTTAGGCTAGGTATCATTCTGGTAACTCTACGTTGAACTCGTTCTAGCCTGTCTATATCTTTTTTGGTAATAAGGGCACCAGGATTGAACGCAGTATTCCAGAAAAGGGCGGACTAAGGAATTGTAAAGGGTTATGATAACTTCTTTGGATTTATGCTCAAATGACCTGCCTATAAAGCCAATTATTTTGTTTGCCTTCTTAACAACTTCTGGACAATGTTGACTCGGTTTTACTATGGGTTTCAGAGGCCGTGTTACATCGTTGTTAGGGAATAATTTTTTTTTTTTTTTTTTTGAGACAATGAGCAGAGGAAGGAAAAACTCAGATAAAAACAAAAGGTCCATGTGCCTAAAGGCATCCTCCATTCATAAAATGTTTGTAACTACTGGATTTAAACTTTTGTAGATTGTAAGTTTGTGGAAAGCAACTCGAGGGAAGTGAATTCCAAAGAGTAGTAGTTCTAGGGATAAATGAATTTTGATAAGCAGAAGTTCTGCATTGTGGAGGAGAAAGTGTAAATTCATGGGCGCTCTCAGCTGCCCTAGTTCTACGGGGAAAGATGTGGAGAGGCGGCACAATTGAAGCAAGTTCCTCGGAACAATTGCTGTGAAAATATCTGTAGAATAATGCAAGGGATGCAACGTTTCTTCGTATGGATAATGTAGGAAGGTCCTGTGTGATTGCAGGGTTATTGATTAATCTAATAGCTTTATTTTGAATTTTGTCCAACTGCCTCAATGCAACCACTCCACTTCCACTCCACAGAGGTGAACAGTAATCCATCTGAGAACGCACATGACTTTTATATATTACGGCCAACTGCTCGTCAGTGAAGAATTCTCGAACTCTGTACAGGAGTCCCAGTTTTTTAGAGGCATTCTTAGCAATGCTTCTAACATAATGTGTCCAGCTCAAGTTAGTAGTTAATGTTACACCGAGAATGTCAATACTAGGGGAAGTGGGAATATTTACATCATTAAAAAATATATGGGAGTCAGTGAGATTCTGTCGGTTAGAAAATTGAATGTACTTGGTTTTCTGTGCATTAAAGGAAACTAGATTCTTTTGTCCCCATTCATTAATTCTAGAAAGGTCCTGGTTCAGAGAAATTGCAGTATTTATTTTTGAATTTATAAGATCGGGTTGGGTTAAAGAATTGGTAAATATGAAGGAACTGTGGAGTGTTGAGTCATCTGCGTAGGAATGTATTGGATTATGAGTGGTAGATATGAGATCATTGATATGAATGAGGAACAGAGTTGGGGCCAAACTGATCCCTGGGGAACACCAGCATTTATTGAGTGAAATTGAGAATAAAGGCCATCTACCATTACACATATTTTTTCTGTTATGAAGATAAGAAGAAATTAGTGGAACTAATGATGCAAGGCCGTAGTGTGACATCTTCGACAATAAGGATTGATGCCAGACTCTATCAAATACCTTTGATATATCCAGTGCTATTGTATGTGTTTCACCATGTTGGTCTGTAGCTTGGTTGATTTGATGCGTAAGAAGGCAAAGAATGTCTGCAGTTGATCGACATCGTCTAAAACCATATTACCTATCACTGATTAATTTATTATTCTCAAGATGCTTAATTATGTGATTATTTAATATAATTTCAAAGACTTTACCAAGAGTGGAAGTTATAGCTATTGGTCTGTAGTTTGATGGATCTGAAGAGGCACCTTTTTTAGGAACTGGATGGATGTTTGCTTCTTTCCAGGGTACTGGGAAACTTATTAAAAAACAGTTGGATCAGTATGATATTTTGACACAGCTTTGTTCACACCGTGCCCCAATTTTCGTCAATATAGTGCATTACCAAAAGTGTAGAAATAAGGCACTTGTCCCTGTGTCATGAGGTTAAAAAGTCACACATTAATGACTAAGAAACGGACAAGTCTACCGTGGCTTACCTGTGAGAACCACCAAACCATTATTGCTCCTCCATCAAACACGGTAGTTATCAGCCACCACCCAACCCTACTATCGCATTTAAATTCAAGGTGTCTGTCAATATCAAAATATAAATATACAAAATACATACTGTTTGTATATTTATATAACCGGCCTTCGGCCGGGATATTTTTCTACCGAAAATTTTACAAATTTATCTTGAAAGGGGGTCTAGGGGGTGAAATTTTAAGCTTGAAAGGGTGTCTAGGGGGTGCAATTTTAAGCTTGAAAGGGGATATCATGTTATTGAAACTCGATCCGCCGCCCTGGAGTCGTCAATATTGGTGTGTCGGGCTGGAATGTTACCTGTAGACCCCCCCCCCCCCCCCCATAGAGATTTAAGGGGCCCACCTCGCTTTTTTATCTTTCTCTACCTCTCTCTTTGGCTTGTATCCATTCGGCCCCATTCAGCCTACTGTTTTAAGACTTTTACCCCCATCCAGGTGTCAATATTTCCCTGGTGAGCGGTAGCGAGCCCGCATGTATGTATTTTTGTTTTGACAGCAAGCTAAATTTGTAAATATTTTGATAGAAAAATTTCTCCGGCGAAGCCGGATTTCTCCATACAATGCTAGCTCGCTATCGTTCGCCAGGAAGAAATCGACACCTGGATGGGGATAAACGTCTTAAAACAGTTGGATGAATGGGACGCATGGATACAAGCCAGAGAAAGGAGAGAAAGAGAAAAACAGGAGGTGACCCTCCTTAACCCTTTGAGTACCAGCGACGTGTTATATTTCAATCTAGCTACATTTAGACGATTTTGTGGTGCTTGAGAAGGATCTGTGGTCGTTAAAACTGTTGGTAGAGGTTTTTTGAAGTTTTAATATTGGTAGAGGTCCTTCCTAAGCTGCATACAATCGTCTAATACTTGCCAGAATATGATGACAACAACTTCCCTGGTACTGAATGGGTTAACCCCTTCTGTACCGGCGACGTCTTTTTTAATGTTATTCTGGCTACTGTTAGACGATTATATTCAGTTTAAAAAGGGCCCCCAGTACCGGCGACGGCATTTTTATTATATTCCGGCTACTATTTGACGATAAAATTCAGCTTAGAAAGGACGTCTATCAATTAAAAGACTACAGACTATCTCACTTAACCCTTTTTACTGCTACAGATCCTTCTTAAACTGCACAAACAACGTCTAAATGCAACTAGAGTAAAATGACCAAAGATGTCGCCGGTACAGAAGAGGTTAATAAAGGCCGAAAAATGCTAGAATAATGCCACAATCTCTAGAATATTGCGCTAAAATGATTCGCATCTCCAGAATATGCCCCGGAATTGGCTTAAATCTCTAGAATATCGCTCTAAAATGGCTCAACTCTTTAGAATTGCGCGCAAAAATGTCTCAAATCTCCAGAATGTCTCGATAAGGGATCAAATCTCAAGAGTATCGCGCGAAATGTCTCAAATCTCCAGAATATCTCAAGAATTCATGCCGCTAGATATAATAATTTACCGCTAGATCGAAGTAACTAGCCCTAGATCTAGGGGGAAGTAGCTTACGGGGCTAGTGGCGGGTTTTTTAGGGTATTAAATAATTGATTAATATATTTTTTAGTTTCCTCGCTAGACCTCCATCAAGCTTAACAAAACACCCCCTAGAGCCCCCTTCAAGAAAAATGTGTACATTTTTCGATATAAAAATGTCCCCGCCGAAGGCCGGTTCCTATTAAAATTACAGGCTCGCTATCGCTCGCCAGAAAAAAATCGACACCTAAATGGCACGAAAGGTCTTGAAATTGACAACGAAATGGGATGAATGGTATAAAAGTCGCCAAACTAATGGGCCGAACGTCTTAAGATCTCATAACTAATGGGGCTATACACGAGGGAGAAGGGGTCCAGAATAAGCGAGTAGTACCCCCTTAATTGGCAACACTAAGCTGGATAAGGGGCCATGTCAGCTGAAATTGCAATGAAAGATTAAGGGAGCACACCTCGCTTTTCTTTTCTCCCTCTCTTTGGCTTGTATCCATTCGGCCCCATTCAGCCTACTATTTTAAGACGTTTACCCCCATCCAGGTGTCAATATTTTCCTTGCGAGCGGCAGCGAGCCAGCAGATACATATTTTTGTTTTGATAGCAAGCTAAATTTGTAGATTTTTCGATAGAAAAATTTCTCCGGCGAAGCCAGATTTCTCCATAAAATAATGGCTCGCTGTCGCTCGCCAGGAAGAAATCGACGCCTGGATGGGGATAAACGTCTTAAAACAGTTGGCTGAATGGGGCCGAATGGATACAATCCAGGGAAAGAGAGAAAAGGAGAGAAAGATAAAAAAAAGCCGGTGACCCCCCTTTAAGACTGTTTTTATTTTTTTTATTTTTTTTTTGTATATGGTTGAAGGGCCGGAGGATCCGAAGACCCCTTTTTTACCCTGCCGCGTAACCTATTACTGTCAGGCGAAACAGAGGCAAGGGGTGTGAAGAGATTGCCCAAACGATCTCCACCAGCCGAGAATCGAACTCGGTCCTCCGGTTAGAACAGAGCGCTCTACCAATGTCGCTACTGGTCACCCCTCCCTTAAAGACGATCTCACTTAACCCTCTGCCTTCCATAACCCATTCCTAATTTAAACCAAATCGTCTAATAATAGCCGGAAAACAGAACAAGAAAATACGTATGGATCTGGAAAGGGTTAATGTCAACAATGCAACAAGATTATCTGACCATGCAACATACGGGCTCATGTTTAGCCCCATTAATATTGAGATTTTAAGGAGAGATGGATCGTTTTTTTTCTGTACCCCCTTTCTTCGTGTTTAGCCCCATTAGTTTTCAGATTTTAAGACGTTCGGCCCATTAGTTTGACGATTTAACACCTTTTGCCCCATTTTGTTGCCAATGTTAAGACCTTTCGTGCCATTTAGGTATCTATTTTTTCCTGGCGATCGATAGCGAGCCTGTAATTTTAAGAGAAACTAGGGGTTGTTATTCTAAGCTTGATGGAAGTCTAGCGAGGAAACTAAAAAATAAATGAATACATGAATTAACCACTTCTTTACCGGCGACGTCTTTTCCGATTTTATTGTAGCTATGTTTAGACGATTTGATGCAGTTTAAGAAGGATCTATGGTAGTAAAAAGGGTTAAGATAGATACTTCGAACCTGCTATTTGCTGGATACCCTTTTTAATCTTCACAAGCATCGTCTAATAGTAGCCAGGATAAAGTTAAAAAGACGTAGCCGGCACAGAAGGGGTTAATAGACCAATAAAACAGCCACTGTCCCCTTAAGTTGTTCGCCCCATTAGTTTGACGATTTAGGCTATCAGCTGGAATTGGTATAAGGATGATATGCAATAGGAACATATGTAATGTGAACGTTTTTTTTACAATAAGACATTTTTCTATTGAAAAATGTAAAAACAAATTTGAAGGGGGATCTAGAGAGTGCATTGTTTAACCCCATGGATTTTGAGATTTTAAGAAGTTCGCCCTATTAGTTTGACGAATATAAGACCTTTCGCCCTATTTCTTTGTCAATATTAAGACCTTTCGTGCAATTTAGGTGTTCATTAATTTCCTGTTGAGCGATAACGAGCCTGTAATATAGTACCGGTAGTATATGGGCTCCGGCAGGGACTTATTTCTATCGAAGCATGTACAAATTTATCTTGAAAGAGTAATTTTTTCTTTCTTGTTGTTTTCATTTCATTGTTAAAGCTTGATAGAGGTCTAGGGAGGAAACTAAAAGAAGGTAATACAACGATAAATAAGCAAATAAATACGCTCATCCCCCCTTAAATAAATAGACAAATAACATGATTTAAGACATTGGAAAATTACCTGACAACGAAAAACGAGTAGCCTATGCATAAGATTATAGGTACACTGTTTAATTTTTTGAACATACAATATCTACAATACTGAAAAATAAAAATAAAAGTCTACCACAAAAATATGTAAAACAGGAGCACGTTGACCAGATACAACA
Organism: Paralithodes platypus; assembly: GCA_032716605.1. NCBI lineage: Eukaryota > Metazoa > Arthropoda > Malacostraca > Decapoda > Lithodidae > Paralithodes > Paralithodes platypus. The sequence goes on along the minus strand of CM064510.1, from coordinate 16,657,180 downwards.
AAAAGAGAAAACAATGGTAAATAATAAAAAACAAGACATAAAAAACTATAAGACACGGGCAGGAAGATATGATGATAGAATTAGATCATATTCCGTCACTAGCGTCGCCGTAAGATACCCACCCCCAACCACCCCGCAGCGCGAATAAATTCCCCACACGCGGCGCTCTCTCTCTCTCTCTCCCGGTGGTATAAGGTAAGCTCCATCACGGACTCTCGGAAAACGGCGATTTGATTTGCGAAGGAGAGGCTGATGGGGAAATATCAAGATGCTGCAGGCGGGGTGGAAGGTGGGGAGGGAGTTGTGGGGAGGGAGAGGGGGTTTGGGGAGGAGGGTAGTGGGGTTGGAGGTAGGGAGAGAGGGTTGGGGGAGGAAGGGAGGGAGTGCTAGGGGGAGGAAGGGGGTTGGGGTGAGTGATAAGGGAAGAAGGGAGGGGAAGAGTTGAAGAGGAGTGGTAGGTGAAGAAGGGAGGGAGAGAGACTGTTGAGGCTGATGGGGAATATCAAGGCAGTATTGCCAATTTAGCTACTCTTCCGCTAGATCCAAAGGTATTTACTTCGATCTACAGGCAAATTCTTACATATAGTGACATGAATTCTAGCAACATTCTGGAGATATTGACACGAATTCTAGCTATATTCTGGAGATAGTGACATGAACTATATTCTGGAGATAGTAACATGAATTCTAGCTATATTCTGGAGATAGTGACATGAATTCTAGCTATATTCTGGAGATAGTGACATGAATTCTAGCTATATTCTGGAGATAGTAACATGAATTCTAGCTATATTCTGGAGATAGTGACATGAATTCTAGCTATATTCTGGAGATAGTGACATGAATTCTAGCTATATTCTGGAGATAGTAACATGAATTCTAGCTATATTCTGGAGATAGTGACACGAATTCTAGCTATATTCTGGAGATAGTGACATGAATTCTAGCTATATTCTGGAGATAGTGACATGAATTCTAGCTATATTCTGGAGATAGTGACATGAATTCTAGCTATATTCTGGAGATAGTAACATGAATTCTAGCTATATTCTGGAGATTTGAGCCATTTTTGAGTGATATTGTAGAGATTGTGGCATTATTCTAGCGATGTTCGGCTTATATTTACTATCTAGCGGACTTGATTTAGTAACCCTGGTGGAAGGTGTGGAGATAGGGAGGGAGGGAGGGAGAGATGAAGAGGGTTGGGAGAGGAAGTCAGGGAGAGAGGGTTGGGGGAGGAAGGGAGGAAATGCTAGAGGGAGAGAGGTAGGATTGGGGGGAGTGGTAGAGGAGGAAGGGAGGGGTGAGAGTTTGAAGGGGGGGTTGGGGGAGGAGTGGTAAGGGAGGAAGGCAGGTAGAGGAAGTTGGCGGAGGAGGGAAGAGTGTGCTAGGGGGAGGAAGGTAGGGTTGGGGGAGTGGTAGGGGAGAAGGGGGGGGAGGATGGTAGGGGAGGAGGGGTGTAAGGGAGGAAAGGAGTGTAGGGGAGGAGAGGAGGGAGGGTGGAGGAAGGGACGAGGGGAAGTGGTCAGAGAGGGAGGAGGGGAGGGGGTTCGTATCGTGTCTAGTGGTGTAGGGGAGGAGAGGAGAAGGGGGTGGAGAGAAGGAGGGGAAGAGGAAGGAAGGAGGGGGAGGAGAGAGAGGAGCGTGGAGGGGAAGTGGAGAAAGGTTGGGAGTGAGGGGGGTTCATATCGTGTCTAGGGGTGTAGGGGAGGAGAGGAGGAAGGAGGGGAAGTAAGGTTGCTGTCGAGCTCACGCCGCGTCCATACGCTTGATGGCGTTAGTGTCGATTTGCATCGTCTGCATGTCATCAGCTTAGCTATATAATTAGGCAATGCATAACAAAATATTTATAACAAAAAATGCACACACATAAGTTTGGATTCCCAATTAAGATAAAACTATCGTAATAATATAGATAAATTATGTTGGGAGACGAATAAAATAATGTTGACAAATAAGAACCATTCATTTCAGCAGACGCCACTCGGACTCACGGAGGTAGGGCTGATGTTGATGTTAAGTTAATATTGTCTTTATCTCTCCTGAAAGAGGGATTAATGCTGGTCCTTATGTCTCACCGAAAACCAAGGTCTCTTAGATGTATATATGAGGAAAGAAACGACCCAATAATTATAGTTTCCCTACAGCAAGTGAAAGGTAGATTTTGCTGAAGGCAGGCAATGTAAACAATAGGCCTAGGCATATCGTGAAATACTTAGGGTGACGTACAGTATATCTCGATCAGTCACTTTTCTTATATCTCACTGCTCTGTATTAACATTATCCATGTTTACCTAATACTTTATTTTTTGTTATCCACATATCGGTGTAACTTGTGGATTTGTGCCAGTGTTCAGCTGTGTTATTATCCTTTACCACGTTATAATAGGGATCCGACATGAAACTACTTTTAATGATGTGAAAAACGCAATATATAGCATAATAATGCAGTCTTGCGGGTTATAATATAATTGTGCTCACAGCTGTTTAGGATATGTTTCGTGATTATATATTCCTATATATTCCTGTTCTTGCTCTGTCTTGAGTCGGCCACCCCCAAGAAAATACAAAAAATAAAAATAATAAAATAGAACATTAAAATAAAAAATAGGAAACGTGGGGATTGGGCCTGAGCATATAGATAGATAGATAGATAGATAGATTACAGACATTAGGGCGATTAGGCTATACGTAAATTATAAAGTATTCGTGGTTAATTTCAATTGTTTAATGTGAGGAAATTAATTATGTATAGCCTATTCTCTTACCTCGTTAAATATTTAATGACCAAATACACAATGACTAAAAACTGTCAAGTTTAAAGATAATCATCCAAGCTTTAATTGGTTATGACCTACCCATATTATTGATATAATATGGGTTAATTTGATTATAGTGCATACATAATACTCTGATGTAAACCAACTCAATCCTATAGGCTACAATTTCAATATAATGTTACTGGTCGCTTTATATGAATATGTTATTTCATTGGTCACTACAATACATACTTTGTCATTCCGAAATTACGTTTTCGCAGTTAATTTTGAATATCCTGATAACGAATAAACATTTCTAATTGATTTTAATGTGTTCATTCCTCTTACAGTCATTTATGAAGAGAAAATGTCTTTGTAAATGCCATATTCAAATGCGTAGAATCAATCTGAGCAACGCTTGATAATCATATAACTGCGGAAATGTAGTTTCGACCAGACTAGAGGACTAGTATCGTATACTATTATATCATGGTAGAATAATAGACTTATTATAGTAGAGGTAATGAGGTAAATATTTTCATAACGAACAAACAATGATACAGTAGCCTACTATCATTTGGTATGTTATATAACAGTGGCGATTCTCACATTAGTAAAGTGTGTAGGGAGGATTGCTTAGCCTAAAGTAAACTATCAATATTGAATACAGTAGCTGTGTTAAGCATGAAGACAAATCCCATAGATTTTGTTCACCAATATTAGTGCCGCGTCCATACACTAGATGGCGTTGGTTGCAGCCTCAAATTGATGCCAGACTCGCTATCTATGGTATAATTTATTTTAATGGGTGGCATAGGAAGTTTCCTATCTCCCTTATATATTCTCTGGTACCGTGTCCAGGGGAGATAAGCCGTGATCGTCGCGGAGCACTTTTTTTTTTTTTTTTTGGTTTTTGTGTTTAAAGGGAGTTGGGTAATTTTTCTGGTCCCCCTGCTTCATGTATCGCCCCTTTAGTTTTCAGATTTTAATACGTTTGGCCCATTAGCTTATCGATTTTAAAACCTTTAGTCCCATTTCTATATCAATATCAAGACCTTTCGTTACATTTAGGTGTCGAATGTGTCCTGGCGAGTGATAGCGAGCCTGTAATTTTAAGAGAAGCGGGCCTTCGGCCTGGAAATTTTTCTTTTGAAAAATGTACAAATTTATCTTTGGTCTAGGTAGTGTTTTTATAAGTTTGATGAAGGTCTAACGAGGAAACTAAAACCTAAATTAATAAATAAACAAAGACCGCCCCCCCCCTCCCCCCCCCCACACCCAAATAAATAAATAAATAATAACCACTGTCCCCTAATTAATACATCCGAACTTGAGTATTCTGTGAACTGGAAAACTTATTCAATTTAAACTATTGGCTTAGTGTTCATAATCTACCTCTACGACTATTGGCTTAGTGTTCATAATCTACCTCTACGACTCAAATTTGATAAATGCGATCTCAATAAAACATAAAGATTACATAAGTCTTTCCTAAGCTGCATTTAATCGTCTAATTTTAGCAAGAATCGAAGGTAAAAAGTCGTCATGGTGCTGAAGGGGTTAACGAACAAATATAGTCACAGCCATTACATATATTGCTTTTTAACCCTTTCAAGATCCGATACGCATTTATTTTCTAATTTCCGGCTATCATTAGGCGATTTGTATTCAGATTAGTTAGATTATATGGAAGTCAGAGGGTTAATTGCGATAATCATTACCCTTATAACTCCCAGAGCTCCTACTTAAACTGCAAAAAATCGTCTATTGATAACCAGAATAAACCATCAAACTGCGTCACAATCTGCAAAGGATTACAACTGGTAAACTTGTGCTATTTATCGACCTATCTATTGCCTGACGCCGTGATCCCCGAAGGAGTGGCTACTTTTGGTAATTGTATTTTTCATTTTTTTCCTCCAGATTTTGAGAAATTTGTGCTTTCCTGGTTTTAGTTATATTTCCAATGAGGGATACAGGACCCTCACCCCTCCATGACTTAGTGAAATTATCATCTTTGTTGCCAGCAGGGGGTAAATATCGATTATTCTCCATAAAGAAGACGTTTATAAACAGTGAGGATGTCCGAATGAGCTCTGAGAGTGATTTTTTCATTAAGATCAGGTTATATAAATGTGATCACAATTATTCTCCTACATCCAAGATATTGCCGGAAATAGCGTTCGTGTGACATTGGCTCAACAGATAATATTACACAAAACATGAACTTTTGAAACAGGTCCTCGCTTTCAAAAAACCGCAACAAAATACCGATGGTTTTAATGCGGGCAAAAAGAATGAGAGAGAACAAACAAAAAAACGGGCTAATCCTTTTGCCTGCATTCTGTGGAAACCCAAAAAAATACAAATTTTTCACCCACGCGATTCATTTTTTACGCTGAGTTTTCGCAGTTAAGGGAGCCCACTCCGCTTTTTTTGTTATCTTTCTCTCCCTCTTTCTTTGGCTTGTATCCATTCGGCCCCATTCAGCCTACTGTTTTAAGAAGTTTACCCCCATCTAGGTGTCATATTTTCCTGGCGAGCGGGAGCGAGCCGGCTATATATATTTTTGTTTTGGGAGCAAGCTAAATTTGTACATTTTGGCAAGAATGTTAAGTGCGGGCGTACCGCCAGCCTTTTTTACACTACGCGTAGTGGCGTCGGACCTTTGCCATCATGTTCCCGTCTATTTTTACTGCCTTTGGTACAAAAATACATTAACCTAACCAAACAACCTAACCTAACCTAGTATTCATGTAGTAATGACAGGGGGCAAATAGCAGAAAATATAGCCTTCGAAATAGACGGGAACGTAGCTGCGAGCACACAACATGACAACCGTACACCCGGAAACTACATCCTTCCCGAAGAAATAAACACCTGGATGGGGATAAACGTCTTAAAACAGTTGGCTGAATGGGGGCGGAATGGATACAAGCCAGAAAAGGAGAGAAAGTTAAAAAAAAAACGGTGACCCCCCTTAAATAAATCCTGAGCAAATCCTTTTTACTGCACAAAAGTAAACTGTCGCATATTTGTAACCCCTTCTGTACCAGAGACGTCTTTTTAGTTTTATTATTCTAGCTATATTTAGACAATTTGGATGAGTTTAAGAAGGATCTGTGATAGTAAACAGAGTTGAGTTAGATATTTCGAAGCCTATTAATTGCTGGAGGATCTTTTTAAGCTGAACATAATCGTCTAATAGTAGCCAGAATAAAGTTAAAAGGACGTCACCGGTAGTGAAATGGTTAAGGGGTGACCGTTTCTTCGTTTTTCTCTGTAAATTTAGTGGGGATTTGGCACGATAATTAAACTGGCGTAATTAAGAAACTCTAGGCCAATTTTGAGAAAGATATAGCAAGGGTTATCGATATTTAATGGCAGAGATTGGAGAAGGTAGGGGACATTATGCCTAAGGGAATTGCCTCGTAATTCTTTCTGCTTTCCTCCATTGCTGCTGCTGATGCTACTTGAGTAGAGAGAGAGAGAGAGAAAGAGAGAGAGAGAGAGAGACAGAGAGTGTTACGACCGGGACTCGTATAAAACAAGGGTTCTTAATCATTGGACTAGAAAGGCACACAGCCACAACGGTAACACTAGATCCAACCCTCGAACTTATAATGCCGGCGCACAAAAACACCTATACCCTCCAGAATTAAATCTGCGATAGCGGGGTATCCTCTAACTCGGTATAAATGCACTACTACTACAGGCTGATGATCTCTGATACAGCCTGATCACAACAACATACAATTACGTTAATAATGTATACAAGGAAAAAGATAGAGAGCTTAATTAAATCACTGGACTGATTTAATGCAAACAAGAAGAAGGTATAATTAAAGTTACTCTAAACAATAATAAACTGTCACTCCTATATTAAAGAAAGTGAATGAAAGTCCTAAAGCATCGAACGGGAATCTTCTGATGAAAGTCTGATGCTGCTTAACCCTTAAAGATCGGGGCTGGACTTAAGTCCGCCTCCAATTTGCAGCAAGTTAGGAGCATTATTAAGGATAAAAAGGGTTAAAACGAGTGCAAATGCCGGGAGAGCGCAGCGGGCCAGGCAGACTCACCCGCCGCCCATTAACTCATGTTCCTGTGTTCTCGAGGCCGCTGTGCCAGTAGTGAGCATAGCTGTGAAAAATATGCCTCTCATACATAAACTCCCAGGTTACTGCTACCCTGTATGAGAACTGCTACGTTCTGGTCTCATTTTGAAGCTTTTAGCGCCTAGTTTGTTGCTGAATAAATTTCTTTTCATGCAGATACTTGATTTATCATTCAGGAGGGCCTGAATATGCCCAAATAAGCCCAAAACCCCCCGCTAGACAAGGGTTAAGATGATCGAATCGGATTTTGAACTGTTATATAAAGCAGGAACAAGATATGACAAGTGTAGGGACATACAGTGTTAACTGGCACGGGAATAACTATAAATGCGCAATAGTATTATCTCCAACAACAAAAGAAGTACTTCCTCAGGCAACGCAAAAAGCCTGCTCGGGTTGTGCAACTCAACAACAACCAAGGCTTACAATCAACGTGAATAAAAATGCTGCATACATAACATAAGAGCTTATAATCCTAATCGGGTGTCTGCTAGGTGAATAAAGTCTAGCTGGGATGTAGTAGGCTAGGAAACAATGGCTGAGCAAGCAGCTCGTAGCCTAGCGAGGTCCTTAAGACTGTACGGCCAAATTACGTTAAATGACGGGGCGCTATTGAGAGATCCAGATCGCTAGTATCTGGTTCACTCCTGGCGACCCTCTCAAATTCAAAAGCAAAACTAGTTAGCACAGTGTTGGGTGGCAGAGGCAAAAGCCCTCACTCGCAACACAGTGCTAAACTCACAAGGTACACAGTCAGAAAGACAACCTAGGCTTCCCACGTATCCGTTGCGATTGTACAGGTTCAACAAAACCTGGTACACATCGGAAATCACAACCACAATAGCCTCACCCCAGTCTAGCATTAAATAGCCCAGCAGACAACCAATCAAAAGGTAGGGAGACACCGCGAGTGTGGCGAACCTCTACAGACAAAATGTTAACCCCTCCAAAATGTCTAACTAAACATGGAATATCTGAAAGCTTCAGCATATAATACGATGGCCGATGTATGAAATCGTGCAGAACCAAAGGGGAGGTTATGATGTTAAATAGATTGGAAGAATGAGAGGTAAGAAGTTGAGAGAGAGAGAAAGTGTTCTATAGGTAGAAGTCGGGGACAGGTAGCAAGGGAGGTGTGAAGGGTATGCTGGTCAGGCAAGCTCTGAGCAAGGAAAACACAAAGGCAGCAGGGAGTGCGGGGGGACCACTTCCTGACGCGGCAGGAGGGTGGTAAGGCGGCCAGCCACTCAGAGGGCCCGGCCGTGGCATGACATCACCGAGACAACGTGTAACACTACGCGTTCTACCCTCTGCCTCCTGCACTTACTCACACTCAACTCTAGCTGTATCATTCAGTCTTATACACTAAACTTATAACTGATGATATAAAATATAATGCATTTTCACAGGCGAAAATATAGACCACTTCTGTACTGCCTGTGACATGACGATTCACAAGAAAGAAAGTACAACATTGTAGATAGACTGTAGCCAAATTCATTTCCCTGGCGAGTGTTAGCGAGTGGCCTAGCGATCGGCTGACCCCACGTGGCGTTCTAATAATAATAATAAACGGTTTATTAAAGAATGGCAGCCTCATGAGATGAAAATACACATTTTACAATTAGTGGATGGACATGAGATGTACAGATATGAAAATGGTAAGCTCAGTTTACAATGGGTGAGTATAATATACTTTACATTAAAACAAGAAATTAATACAATAATTATTCTAGTGCAAAATACAAATTATCATAAATTAACCATGAGAGTAAGTGATTTACAGTGCATATACAGTACACATTTATTTTACTCATATATATACAGAACATACATATATACGCATAGGTAGAAACATAAATACGCTTATTTATATATACATACATATATAAGAACATAAGAACATGCAGTAAGTGTGCACATGCCCGTATACATAAACGCTCACGTATGCAAACAAACACATACATACAAAAACTGTTCTGGTAGGGTCAGGTGAGGCTAATAATGGGAGTTAAATCCTTGGGAGAGATTAAATGAGGGAATTGGAAAAGGGTTAATGGGGCAACGGACTGTAGGTCAGGTAAAGCCAATTAGAATGGAATGTCAAACATCGGAAGAGATCAAATGAGGAGTTTGAAAGGGGTTAAGGCGAAATGGCCTACGGGTCCGTACAGGTAGGTTCAGGTAAAGCCTACTACAATGGGAGGTAATCCTCGGTAGAGAACAAAAGAAGAATATAAAATAAGGAGAGACAGCTGGGGGGAATTATAGTATATGGGACATTCTTCAGTGTGTGTGTGTGTGTGTGTTTGTTTGTTTGTTTGTTTGTTTGTTTGTTTGTTTGTTTGTTTGTGTGTGTGATAGAATACTCTCAGCCGGGCTCGAGCCTCGAACCACAAACAGTATACACTATAGACACATACATATATAGATAATTAACGCATACATACATACACATATACGCACACATACATACACATATACTGTACATACATAAATGCACATATACATATACACACACATACATAAACAAACTCAAGCAAATACATACATATATTCTAATACACACACGCACACACACTTATGCATACATTGTTAAAGGAGGGTGCGTATATATGGTGTGACAGGCCGGCTTTACACATTATTAATATTATTTACAATGGTTGGGATAGGACTATTTTTGTATCTGTCAGTTCTTGCCCTTATTGGTTGGAGTGTGTTGAAGTATCGAGCTGCACGTGTTGGTCTAGGGGCGTCTGGTGGAAGTAAGTTTCTGTGTCGTGGGTGAACAAGTAGCTTAGATGCAAACTACTTGAGCGTGTTGTAGTGGTGGGTTGAAAGTGCAGGTATGCTAAGGGTGGTGAGAGCTTCCTCGTACCCTGGGTATGTGCCACCCACGATGATCCTGCATGCCCTCTTCTGAACTCTCTCCAATTGACGTTGTTGTGTCAGGGATAGAGAGGAGGACCAGGCGGGAGAGGCGTAGGTGAGCTTAGGGAGTATGAAGATGTTATATATACTCTTCAGCTCATTCTCCAGCGCCCCCAGGGATCTCAGCCGCCTTAGCATAAACAACTTGTATGTGGCGGTCCTGACTGTGGTAGACACATGTTTCTTCCAGTTCAGCTGGTAAGCTGCAGAGCTGCAGGCGTCACAAGAGAGATAGACAGAGAGAGAGATAGAGAGAGCGAGAGACAGACAGAGACAGATACAGAGAGAGTTACAAGGAATAGTTAGTATCTCAGAGACCTTGCAATCCATTCTGAGGAGATACTCGAAGTGGAAGGAGAGAGATTGTTTAGTGCACTACACTCATTACGGAGTGTGCAAAATACTATCGACTCTCTTCTTGAACTGCTCTACTGAAGAACTGTTTACAACTTCAGAGGGAAGTTTGTTCCAGGTAGAACAGATCGTATATGTGAAAAAGTGTCCACAGATACTAGTGCTGAACCTTTTCAATTCTAATTTCCAGCCATGGTTGCATGTTGTATTCTTATTAGGGCTAAACATGAAGAAAGTAGACCAGAAAAACGACTCATCTCCCTTTCATGATTCCAATATTGAAGGGGGTGTGCAGGTACTATGACTCGTGACCGTACAATCGGCCTAATAAGTGCTGTCTCGGCACCAAGTCAATTTTGATCAATAATAATTGGTATCAGCAATATCTAAACTTTATTAATTAATTTCAAGTGAGATAGCCTATACAATCATGTTCCTACACTTACCAACACTATTCAACATCTGACAAACATTAATACAACACAGAGCAAGCCAAACGTATTGACAGCCGGGACATGACTTATTTGCGCGACTGTACACCCAGGTCAACTATAACCCCCTCAACCCATCATGTATCTAATTTACCCCATAATATCACTCACCTACTGTAAAAGCGCGATTCGCCCAATAAATGACGCCATTTGACGCCGTATCTTCAAATTGATGGATAATGTTAATGCAAATCCTCCACTAAAACCATGACAAAAATATAAAACTCTATATTCCTTGAAGAAAACTAAATAATAACACGGTAAATAATGCTGCTGTTGTATTATTGAACGCTACCAATCGATATTACTAAGCTGTAATACACCAACATAAGTTACAGATATCTCGTATAAAAGTGATTAAACATGTGAGACACTGTACATTGACTATTCCTTGTTCCAAATTGGTAGGCCAGAAATCGTGAACCCTAACCTATGTAACTCATAAAATGCTAGAGCAAATGGGCTGTACATGTCCACACCTATTCCCTCACTGACCATTCCCAATTGGTAGAAATATTAGCTTGATTATTCGAGTCGTTTGTGAGTTATAAAGGTTAATGTTGATGAGTGTTGGTCTTCCTACTTAGAATAGGGTATAGTACCGTGCCATCATATCTTCAACGGATTCAACTAATGCTTCAATGTATAATACCTATATGTCATTAGCTTACCTTTTCATCACGGTCACTAACTTGGCTGCAGTCCGGGATAATCCTGTGTAGCGGGGAAGCCTGTACCGGTACTTATATTTCAATAATTTGGCAATGTTATAGTATATTTTTACATTTAACATTAATATATAGTCCACTAATTTACTAGATTAGGTTAGGTTAGCTATTGGTTAGGTTAAGTTAAAGATATTGTTCAATGTTTCTTAATAAATAGGCAACTGCAAAACGGTTCGGAAAAACTAAATAAGATGGTCACTAATTTTCCCATGGATTTTTATATTTTTCTCTGTTAGTTTTCATCAATATATAGTGTTTGGAAATAATTACAACCCTCGGTGAAACCGTTTTCCCCATATACAACGATCTTAAGACACGCCGCCCGATAGTGAGGAGGGCTATGAAGTATAGGGAAAATGAGGGGTTAAATGCGTAAAACGGCGATAAAAACGAGCAAAACTTGGCTCGGGTTTTAAGGTATTTCAAAGGCCTAAAACCCAATATTTCGAAAACCCGAGCCAAGTTTTGGCCAAAGCTGGCTTGGATTTTGCGAGTTTGTAGACAACAAAATTACAGTAACCTCATTTAGAAATTTGGCTCAGGTTTCCCGAAATTGCAAAAGCCAAAAACCCCAATTTTGGAAACCCCGACCCAAGTTTTGCCAAAACTTGGCCCGGATTTTGCGAGTTTTAAGAGTAAACAAATTAAAGTAACCTAATTTAGAATTTAGGCTCATGTTTCCCTAAATTGCAAACCCCAAAAAGCATAATTTTTGAAAACCCGAGCCTATTTTTGGCAAAACTTGGATCGAATTTTGAGAATCGAAAAAGACTAACGAAATGTAGAAATCGGCTCATGATTTCCGAATTGCAAAGCCATATAACCAGATTTATCGAAAACGTAGCACTTATTTAAATCATAAATATCCAGTAACATAGACCTAGTACATTGGATACAAGCCTAATCCACACCTAACGCCTACAATGCATCCGTAGTACAGTCTACGACAGAACTTGTTGTCATGGCCTGAGGCAATGTGTTAGTTCACTTATCTTTTAATAGATGGCGCTTTAATCGCTTCTAATAAAAGGGGGCAGGGGTTAATTTAGAGGGTGGAAGGAGGAGGAGTCAAACGTGTGTGTGTGTGTGTGTTCTAGAACAGCACTCAGAATAACTTTATTTTAACATAACACACAGGCTATATTATTAGACTAGCCCATGCCGGATCACAAATAAGTAACACACATCAGGTGTTGCATTATTTATGGAATTTAATATACAGACAATAAAGTTTCTATCCTTCGAACTTCCCATTCCCCACTCCTCCCCTTCTCTCTGCTGCCTTCCCCTATCTCCCCCCCTTCTCTCTTTTTCTCTCCCCCTTCTCTCTCCTAACCGAATATATAATTTTCCTCATCGTCGTGTTCAAAGCTGTCCATAAAAAAATCTTTGTTGTTTTAATAATACTGTTCTTTTTACCTTTACTGATTCTCAATTATTAACTCGTATTCTATTATTTACCTTATACAATGTGTTATAGAAAATAAATATATACAGTATGCTCCGTTGCAAAACACTCAAAGTTGCCAACCTTGGCGTCCTGGTTAGTGTAAACAATCGTATAAATATAGAAGTAATTGAAACGGGATGTTACAATCCACGCATCAAGACAAGTTGGATCACATTGTAATCTAGCTTTGACCAAATTATAACCAAATATATATATCATAAAGACAAGATAATATCGGCCCAGTTAGAGAAAACACTTTAGATAAGCCGAAACGTGTTTTTTTTGTAATAAAAACAAATTTTCATATTAGAATAAATTTTGTTTTCTTCCATACCACTATTCACAGCACTGTGGTTGACCAATTCATAATCTACCTTAACATGTTGTTGTTGTTGTTGTTGTTGTTGTTGTTGTTCCCCAAGCTGCCTGGCCGAACAGCCCCAAGGCCCCATTGAAGGCCAAGGCCATAACCGAGCGCCCCCACAGAACCCTCCCTGCCGACCACAATAAAGCCTGGGTTACCGAAGCCACTCCATGGCTAGGAGCTAAGGAGGGTGCGGAAACGCCCGGGAAACCAAAGACCCACCCAGGGCCCTGTGCCCCTCAGCAATTATGAAGAGAAAGTTGAGGGGCAAAGGAAAATGTGACACTTTGGCTTCCAATCTTGGTAGATTGGGAGGTCAATCCACGGAAGAGGCGCCGTCACTTGAGATCTAGAAAATATATAAGTAAAAGGAACAGTCAGAGTAAGCTATGGGTATGGCAGAGATCGCTCAGTTCTCACTCTCATAGACCAGCCCATCACCACATGACTAGAACCCAATCCTCTCAGCATCAGCTGGGAAAGGCCCTAGAAAGCCGCCTTTGGCGGGGGGATAGCTCCCCTATTTCAACCCCTTTCGGGGTTGGGCATCCGCCTACCTTAACATGTCATAATTACATATTACCTTAACATGTAATATGACACGCTATGAGTATTGGATTATACCTTTGTCAGTGGAGTCTTAATTAGTAGCGTAATTGCTGTGGCTTCCATTTATCAGTAAAACAGTTCGGCGTTACCCATTGTAATGATTTACTATAAAGTAAGTCATCAAATTGAACAATTAACGATAATACAAGCAATCTTGTTATGTTGTTTTAAAGTTGATATACTGTAAATTGTTTAGGCTTTTATAGTTTTTACTTCGTATTGTTTAAATTATCGTCCAAACATAATTAAAAGTATACTATAGCTCTGTGTATGTTACCTTGAATTTAATGTAATATGTATTATTTCACCATCATTATGTTACGGTGAACATTGGAAACACATACACATTATATAATATATATAAAGGGATCTTAAATGTAAACATTTACAATTTATATTTATGAAATCAATATGATCTCCACCCACAAGCTGCATCAACTACCTCCTGTATTCTCGTTGGAGCTGATTTAAACATTTTCCAACTTATATTAGGGCGGCGGCGGACCCCCCCCCCCCCTCCCCCCCTGCCCCCCGATCCCACTCCTCCCGCCCTTTCCAATCCTAACCTGGACCACATTCCACTCCATTGCATGATGGCCCACAAATTCTCTATTGGGTTCATGTCACACACCCTTGTGGACCAGCTAAACCCCGGATGGGGTCAGGTCAGGTGAAGGTATTGAAGGATAAGCCTTCACAACGGCACCTCGTAGCTACTTTCTACTTTTCCTATTTTCTGAAGAGTGTAGAGAGGGGAGAAGGGGTGTTGGAGAGAGACGAAGTTGTTATAGTGGCTTTGTTATGTGTGTTATTAGTCTGTATACGTCGTAAGGCGTCAGGATGGCCATGACACGCACTGAAGACAGCAGCATCTCCTCAATAATGCTAATACCTTTTCTAGTTTGCCTGGACCAGTGTGTGTGTGTGTGTGTGTGTGTGTGTGTGTGTGCTTGTGTGTGTGTGTGTGTGTGTGTGTGTGTGTGTGTGGTGTGTGTGTGCGTTTTATGTTATCATGTGTGAGTGATTTGTGCCCATTACGTTGTAATGTGATCCTGTGCGTGATGTGCGTTTATGTTATTGGGTGTGAGTGTGTGTGTGTCTGTTTTGTATCCTGTGTTAGTGTTGGTGTGGGTGGGTTGGTGCTTGAATGTGATGGACAGAAGAGAGAGGTTGAAGCGCCGTCTCCTCAAACATTACAAATTGTGGAGGTCACAAGT